>JACTOM010000867.1:1296217-1719410 GCA_015832385.1 Elymnias hypermnestra
AAAAAAAAATCCACACTTAATAAATTTCTTTGTATTGGTGGGATTGTATATGAGTGTCTGTCAACATATGATTTATGTTAAACAAAGAGTATTATGATAAATTGAATATAAAAAACTTACCAATGTCCCCTCCTACAGAAGGCTCCAACATATGTTTGGGTAACATTGGCCGTCTTCTATTGTTTCTGTCACCTCTCAGATGTGGATGGTTGTGATATTTGTCAATGGATCCGTGGGTTATCTTCAATGGATCGATAGGTTTTAAATCATCTTTGCAGAGTTTTAGGTAAACGCATATCTCCTGAGCATTGAGATCGGCGACAAGCATCTCAACCAGCTGATTGGTATAAGTGTCAACAAAGTCTACACATTCTGTACGTAGTTTTGTCGATAAGTGGTTGCATAGACCATCGAGTGCCTTGCGGATATTCTCCTGTGTGATACGAAAAGTGTTTAGGATAAAATTAGTCTACTTACATCCTACTGATAGGCACAGGCTTCCGAAACCATAGAACAGATGGTTTTTGATTTGATAACATGTTATAAAACCATGGTTGTCGGCTACAGGTACTATAAAGCAAAACTCAGTGACATATTGCCCCTGAACCAAGCTTGCAAACGACAACGCAAAAAAGTGATAGAGAGGCGCGATTAGCCTGAAGCCATTTTTATAACAACAAGTTTTTCATCAATGTTTTCTTATGACTATCACGTGAAATTATCGTCCGTAAGGCGACTTTACAGACAACCAATTTTTTTTTATAGATAATAGGTTAGCGTTTGACTGTTGTCTTGGCTGACAATACAGTCTGAAATGGAAGCACGATAACCTGGTAAGAGGTAATTCTTCTTTTATGACTTCTACAGAGCGGCGGCTTTTTTACTTGGCGCCACGTATTTGCTGGTAGTGTGGTAACTAACCATAGCCGAAGCCTCCCCACCAGTCCAAATTCAGATAATTTAGAAAGGGCAATCATTCAATTTTTCATCATCAATTATTAATCATATCCCCATCAATAATTATCGAATCATTGAAGTAAGTTCGAAATGGTCGCCACTCACCTCACTGCGGTTATTTTTGAGAACAGTTTCGAGTTGTTCGACAGCGAACAGGCAGAGTGGGCAGTTAGATTTCTCTGAATTTATTGACACTCCGTGCACTTCTTCCTTCTTAGGGCACAAACCGAGATCTGGGCAGATCTGAAAACAAATATAACTGCTGATTTATAAAGTTATTAGAAACTTATCTAACATTGTAGGTGCAAGGGCAAGTGCAATTCTTTAATATATATATATACTAGCTGAACCCGCGACTTGGACTGCGTGCGTGCGTAATGTAGGCAGACATAACACCCCCGCAACCCCGCTTGCGGGTGCAATTCCGTAAAATCCGTTTAACAATAAAATATAAACAAAGTATCCAATAAATTTGGTTTTGCATGTTTGTAGCTTTTGATGAACAATTTTGGATTTGCTATTTTTATTTTACTACATCTGTGCTTTTAGCGTCAATATATTGATATTTACAACATTTTTGTACATTTTGTTATCTTACCTTTATCGTATTTAACTTTTAGCATAAATTACCTGAATCAAATCAACACTGTAAATGCAGTGGTTAAGTGATACTATATTGTAATTTTCATAATTCCTAACAAATGGTGCTGTTTTCATAGTCTTATGTCAAATGTTTACGAAAGTACATCTATCCATTTTTGTCATCATTATTATATTTTTTTTTTCGATTAGAGCAATGTATTCACTCAAAACTCTTTTTTATATACCCAAGTTATCCTCCAAATTATACTATAAATTCTCAAATAGTTTTATTTTAAATAAACTTGGCTTTAAGTGTCACTTTGGGCCCAAATTTGGCGATGATTCACGTCTTTATGAAGTAAATTATAACTCCATTTTGTGAAATAAACCTATATGATAATGTCATGTTGATACTTACAGTAGCGGGGTCGACTTCATGTACTAATAGGGCAATAACAGCGGGTCCATACTGCGTCACAAACTGCCTGCACTCGTCATCCAACTGTTGAGGAAGAACGTCGCAAGCGCCCTCTACTAACTTTGTTATAGCCTCCTGGAAGAAAGTATTATAAATTTTAGATCCTGTTACTTTCATAATAATTCATTCGCTCATGACTATTAAACATGACTGTCGAATAGTAAACGTGAAAGTGACGTCACACACAAATGCGAATTTGTGTGGGAATTTATTCAGAGGTCTCAGTGAGCGTATTTGGAACTAACAATCCTTACCACGAACCTATTTCATTTTTAAAGTCGAGCAAAATTGTATTTATATTAACTATACGCGCAGATAATGCAGGAATTTGCTATAACGAGCGTATAGTTTGATGTAAAATTTTGCCGTTCTTGATATGAAATTAGTATCGAGATAGTAAAGTTAACTTTAGCTCGATACGATTACTTGACGTACAAATGAAAGATTCATAATTGCTCGTCAATAAGCAAGCCGACTATATAACTATAACTACGTAATCCGTCAAACGTTGTTTTTCCAAATAATAACTAACGTTTGCATGTATTTATTAATGCAGAATCATAAAAAAAGATCGCAAATTTTGTTCTAAATATTTTTGTGGTGAAACACCCTTACCATTTAGGAATATGATAAATCGGTGTTGTACGATTCTCAGACAACCCGATACGCTCACAAAATTTCATGAGAATCAGTCCAGCCATTCCGGGGAGTGTTTCAACAAAAACCGCGACAAAATATTTGTAAAAAGAAATTTAGTGGCGAAGACAAGTACGGTGCAATAAACGGTCACTTTAAAATCAGGTAATAGTACTATTAGCCATTCGTATATTTTAAGTATTTCGAGGCTTACTTCATTAGCATCGTCGCTGAGTTCCACTTGTATATAATGCAGGAAGTATTGGCAGAAGGAGCACCAGCCATCTTGTACGGATCGAGACAAAAACATCCTCTCTATGGGCAGTGGCGGAATAGTGGATGCCTTCTCTTCACCCAAAATTTGAACATTAGGCTGTTTATGAGTAGTCTGCTCATCAACCTGTTTAAATAAAAAAAACTTTATGTATGCTTGTGACAACACAACTGAATCACTTCTAAAAGAATAATCAAAAATTACGTGTGATCCGAACTGGCGTACCAAAAGTCCCCAGTTCATTTGTACACAAAACTGAAGCAGAGTCATCATCATATCACGTGCATAGCGTTGCGCTTCCATGGTACATGCCCATTTCTATTAGATAAAGTGAGTATACTTCCTTTCTATTATAATATGTTAAGATATCTGTTTTACAGCTGCTACTTATTTTATTTAGTGAAATACTCTCAAATGAAATCATATAATAATTTAAAAACAATATTGTGTGTGCGTGCATAAATGTGAAAACATTTTTTTTTAAATTAAAACATATTAATTAAATACCATGAGTACCTTGGGTGTATTGTAGCTGTTAGTTTCGTCTTGTCCAATAAGCTTTGGGGAGCTGGTGATAGCCTTCACAGCCAACTCTTTGGGAAGCAGGGGAGCGATTGGGACGTCAAGTTTGTCATGACAAATACCGATATAACTGCAGAGTTGAGCCGGTTTCAATTCAGACACGAGGAAGTAGTAGAATGTCGAGTGGTACTCCTCTACAAGTTGGAGGCATTCCGCCTTGAAACTACCGGTTTGCTTGCAAAGACCTAGAAAAAAATTTAATTAGTACAGATTGCCAGGCTAGTTTTGATATGAGCCCCGTGACTAATGGTACCATAAATTGGTGTGTGAGCGTTCATAAATGTGTTCGTTTGTAAGTTATGTGATATTACAGTGATGATAAAAATATAACTCAATAATAACTGGTAGGGGTTATCACGTTTCAGATGAGGAGTAGACAACCAGCGGGCAGACAGCCACTACGGTAGAGGATGACTCACCAACAAGCACTTTGTGGAATTCAACCTCCGAGGTGTTAGCAACCAATGTGTCACGCATGTGTCTAATCACCTGCTCGCAAAACTCGCAAGGGACGTCACTGCAAACAGATTCAATATACAGATAAATGTATATATCACTTTTAGCATTTGCTAATAAAAAGTAGATCCATTTCTTCTTATTACAATTAGTAGCGTCATATAGCAAGAACTTTTTAAACTTCTTGCCCCTTTGAGTGTACGTGTATATTTGCATAGATCTGGATGCTGGAATGGCGTCCTTGCACCGGATAGCTCAAGATCGGCCATTGTGGGTTGCATTAGGTGAGACCTTTCTCCAGCAGTGGACATCCATCGGCTGAAGTTTATCTTTATTTGTGTGTGTGTGTGTGTGTGTGTATTTATTCGTATATCTTTAAATTGTATACCATCTATTATATCTTACACAAACGTCTGTATATTAAGTTATGTAAGTGTAATAAACTTTCACTTTATCTATCTAAAATTTAACATTTTACGCGACCTTTTAGTACTTACTGCCTTTTAGTAATGGCGATGTACAATTTTACATTAACAGCCATACACTATAAGCTTTAATAATTTGTAGTTGGATAGATGAATTAAAAGCATTTGATTAGCGATTCATAATTTAAACATGTTACTTTTCTAAACCTTTCACCTATCTTTTTAGAAAGTGTTAAAGTGTTTGTTAAGTGCACCAACATTACCTACGAACGCCCACAGTATAGAAATTATGGATGACGCTGTCGGCGGAGAACCCTATGCTTTATGCTCTCCTTCTCTCTTATTCTCCGACATATATACATATAGAGTATATAAAATGTTCTTTTAATTCTTTACTTTAATCTGTCGTGGAAAATAGTGGTCTACAGTATAAGGTATTTTTCCTCTTAATAATTTCTACTCAGCATCGTACTGAAACACAAACTTATTGCTTGGCGGAACGTCTTTGCAGATAAGGTGGTAATTAGCCGCGGTCTCCCAGATATCCCGAGATTTGCCCTGTCGAGAATACAACCCAGAAACTCTGCTAGCAAAGCGAGTTATATGGTTGATAATCTAACTTCAGCGAGAAAATCAACTGTTTTATAAACTTACTCTGTAGCCTTCAAGTTTTGAGTTTCATCGGGGAATGTGTAGAGGTTATGCGAGTGGTACTTGTATGAACACTGTCCGCTGAGATGGCAGACGGAGTCGGGTGTGAAGTCCATCCTCAGAGCGTCTAGGATATTCTCGTAGTATTTGAACACCAACATCGAGCAGGAGTCAGAGAGAGAACCTACGTCCCGACACATCTACCAAGGACAATTTGAATTAGTTTTTTATAAAGTAAGGTAAGTAACACTCTATTAATATCCCACAGATGAGAACAGTTTTACTCACAAAATAAAAAGTGTTTTTAAAATTTAGAATTGGCATTTAAAAAAATAAAAAGATACAATTTTCATTCTTAATGTAACAAATAATTTTTTATTTTATTTATTTTCACTGTAATAAAAAAGTTGTATTAAATAAAAAATGAATTACTGAATCGAATATTGACTACGCCGTCAGTACTCGGAACTAACACAAGTGCGTGTGACGTCACAAAATTAATTTCTTGTCACAGTAGTGCACAGCTGTTAGTGTTTGGAATTTACATAACATTGTGACGTCATAAACAAGGCGACCAATCGTTAATCGTTTATTTATAGTCGTGTGATTAATCTTTAATTATTCATATTAAATAAAAACTTCTTTCCAGTCTTCACAATAAACATCCATGTAAGTATAATAAAGATTCAAAAAAATCTAATTTTTTTCAATATGTCATTGTTTCAGGATTATTTATCTTTTTAATATATTATATTCTTTTTATGTTATCCTACACCGGGAAGTACGGTAATGCAATTAATTATTGTGTTGTTAGCACAATTACACAATTAGGCACGTCAGGCTTTTTAATAAAGAGAAACTTAGTGTTGCCAGGTTTCCAACCAGCGTTTCTCTGAACAGGAATCCACTACATATAGGCCATCATGGCTTGGAAATATATATTTTTCAATTGTACCTATAGTATTTGACTTACTATAATATAAACTTGTTCCAAGTATTGCCACCGCGTAATTTCAACGCGAGAACATAACAAATCAATAACCATACCAAATAACATTACTTACGGTGAGAAGGCCGACGAGGAAATCTTCGTACTTCGATTCATCGAACCTCTTCCTCAGTACGCCGACAGTTTTACGACAATTGATACAGCCCTCATGCAGTTTTAGGGTAGCGTTCTGTAACAGTTATTTTTTTAATATATGAATATAGTTTAGAGGGATAAAAACGCAGCAAAAATTTAATGTACAAGACACAAACAGATTTCCAACGTGACAAATTACAGTATGAGAGATCTAGGTGGCGTACCAAAATATTGGCAACTTTTAACACCTTACAAATAAATAAAATAGAAAAAAAAATTAAAAACAAATCAAAACAGACATTTCACAAGTCAGAATTATTGCAAAATAACATAGCATCTTATGTACTTTTCAAAATAGCAAAACCATTACAATAGCAATATCAGTGTCAGATATTTATAACAGTAACATAACTCAATTAATTATACAAATTCTTTCAAATTATTAACCTTGGAATATTTAGTTAATCTATTAACGTCTCACTGCTGGGCACAGACCTCCACACTCATAGGAGGTTTTTAGAGCATAAACCCGCCATACTGCTCCACTGCGGATTGGCTGGCATAGTACACAAATGTACACTCTATTCCTTCAGTCTCATAATCTGATGTGACGGAAATCCGAGACGACCGGAGAGAGATCAGGCATAGGACCGACGGCTTAAGGTGCTCTCCGAGGCAAGGGGGTGAATCACACAGCCAATTCCCCAACTTCGGGCAAATATTGAGAAAATCTTAATAGAAGACTCAATATTGATTTTTGAATTGGCCCGACCCGGGATCTCATGTCTGTTGTCTAACATGCTAACCACTAGACTAATGAGGCAGTTCTTATATATTATAAAATAATGAATTATTAATAAATTACTAATGTTCAGTTAGTACATATTGAAAATTCAACTTTAAAAATACAAATATTAAATAATTTCAAATACAGTTTAAAAGTCTAAGCTATGGCAAAGGGAATTTTATGTCATCTAAGTCTAAAGAATAAGTTAATAACACTTCAAACTAAACACAAAGTAAGTGTTATGTTACTTGAGTCTAAACAATAAATTAAGAACACTACAAGCAATAAATCCAAACTTACATATTCCTCAATGAGCTTGTCGATTTTGGCATTATTGCAGAGACCGGCCACAGAGCAAACAGCGTCAGGGTTCATTTGCGATGCCAACGTCTCTACAAGTTCGGGAACAAAATCATCAGCGAGCTTAATGCACTCCTTATTCACAATTTTGATTGGGATCAGTTTGCATGAACCCTCAAAAACTTCCTTAAGTTCTTCCTAAAAGAAAAAGAATCCGTAGAAAGCTCCACAATTTTAAACATATGCAAATGAATCAGGAATGGTTTCCTTAATGACTTTTAATCGTAAATTACAGAATTTATTAATATTTAATGTTACGATTTTATGAGAAAAAACCCGCATCAATCTAATCAATAAAATAGGATTTTTTTCGTTTCAAGTGTTCTGTTTGTCTATTAATGTACATAATTTACAATATTATTAATGTTATGCAATCTACTGTTGTTTCTAGCATGTTTATTTTTTATAATTACAGTCAATCTGACAGATACTGCCAGACTGGTTTATTTCAGCTATTTTCACAGCATTACGTCATACGGTATTCTACTTTGGGATAATAGTGGTGATATTAGATGCAATATTTGTACTGCAGAAAAGGGCCCTTCGTGCGATTTACCATATAGGTCCAAGAGAGTCGCTAAGAACCAAATTCAGAGCAGTTAACATAATAACAGTACACTGCGTATATATATTAGAAACTTGTTGTATGTACATAAAAACATTGACTCTTTTAATAAAAAGAGTGACTATAACTTATGGAATAAAAATAAACTTGTAAATTCTAGTAGGGTGCATAAAATTAACAACTCATTTGAGGGTAACTGTATAACGTTTTTATAATAAGCTCCCACAAGACATTCTAGAGATGTCACTTAATAAATTCAAAGTCTTTGTTAAAAGAAAGTTGATTGAAAAATCATAAGTTGCAAGATTACTTAGACGATAGAAACACGTGGAAGAAATATATTAAATTGATATGACATTGTAATGATAATGGTAAAAAAATAAATACAAAATACCCGACCGAGCTTGTTGTGAGCCATTCTCAGGACAGGGCGCCAAGTTACCTAACCTAACTTTAGATTTTAAGTCGTTCTATAATACCATCATCAGGCGTACATTAGAAATAGTGTGTGGAAAAAATTATATTCAAGAGTGCTGTAATAGGCCTACTTGAATAAAGATATTTTTGATTTAATTTTATATGAATCATGGTGATGTATAATTAAATTGGAGAGAACATTTTTAATAATTTTGCCTGTATGTTCAAACAAATCTTCTAAACGAATAAACTTCCATTACTCAATTAATAGGTACCTTTTTACCCTGAAATTTCCATGGAAACAGAAAGTTTTAAGCCTGTAAGTATCGGACTTAATCGAGATATGATCGGGTTTAAATATATGTAAGTTGCAATCTTTTAATGTCCCACAGCTGGACACCGGATACTTTAATCATAAGAGGTTTTTAGTCAAAGCATAGACCCATCATGTAGCGACACATTATATTGTATATCCCAGAGAAATTAAGGTTACCTTGCGGTATTTCAACGTAAAACACAATATTTCATTTAATAAGGTCCAAGCTTCGAAACAGTGCTCTTAACAAGAATCCACATATTTATCCGTTAAGGCTCGCATAATTACATGCTACATCACATTATTAAAGATATTTTTATAAAGGCTGATCTCACTTGTTTAAAGCGTTGACCGATAATGGTGTCGATGTTCTTTAAAATTATCATTACTTATTCAGTTTGTTATTATTTCTAGATTATATATGGTATAACATCTCGCGTTCTCATATAAATAACACGACTTTAAAAAAAAAAATTCTTATTTGTTCCATAGATTATTTCATCATTTTCCGATTGATTATGCATAAGATACCTTTTAATATAGTTTGTTTATTGTAATAAAACGACGTAAAATGTTTTTTTATCAACATTTTATAAATAAAAGTCAACGTAATTCGATAAAATGATTTTATATTTTTAACCTTTATAATGAGAAAGATTACTGTCCTTGCTTTCAATTGAAATTAATCTATAAATGTTTATGCATACATAACTCTGAATATAAAACTATAGCTATAATACTATTCATATCTCTAAATTCTATCTCAGTATATCTTTCTGTCGGACTTTTGTGATTAATATACGTGAGTCAACTATTGTATTATTTTTTTGAGAACAAATATTTATTCAAATAATGTTAATGTTAAATTGAATCATAACTGTAAACCGATTTGTTAATATTTCAATTTTATTACTTCTACAATCAAAAATGGGATACGATGTTATTATTACTATTTAGAATTACACAATAACGAGCAATAGCCGATTTAAATTAAACGGGTGAAAAGATGTCATCTAATGACCTCGTTAAAATACTTGAAATAGCATTTTTATGTCGTTTCTGCATTGTTATTTCAATAACTTTTAGCATTTATAAGTTAACAACACATTCCGGCTTGTGATATAACTATTAAATTCTATTTTGCCGTTTCACAGATGCATACAGACAAATTAAAAGACAGAATGGATACAGATATCACGCGCAGATTTCGTGCTAGGAGTTATGTAAAGTTATCTCAGTATTTTATTTTAAGAACAAATGTTTATAAATAATGTAGTTTCAAATTAATGAGTTTCTTTTAACTAGCCATGGTAGGGATTTTACTTTAGGATTAAGTGTTTTTCGACACCATTTTAAATAATTTAGGGCAATTAATTTACAAATGAAACATTTGCATATAAATATTATTTGAGCAATTTGCAGTGGAATGACAGTGCCAGTTACTGTCGCATTTATAATATTAGTAAGGATTGTTACTTGAGGGTAATACATTTTCAATTTTTGAACGTCACATATATTTATATCGAATACTTCCATCCTTAACAAACTTTTTTCGCATTAAAAAGTAGCTTATGTCCTATGTACCATATTTCACTTAAATCGCTTTAGTAGACTTCTCGTGAAAGCGAGACAGACATACCGAGTCATTTTCGCATTTATGATATTAGTCCTTATATCCTTATATACCTTTGTCAAAATAGCTACACAATAATCAAAATAAAATGGCAACGAAGTTTTTCTATTAACAATTTATTTAAAATAAAGAAATACATGTAGAGATATTTATTAATGACATAAGGACGACTTTGGCGTTTTTTTATTTAAGGGTAGGCATTTGAGTGCAAGGTAATTAAAATTAAATCTCCAACCCCCTACATAACTAGAAATAGTATAATTTTAAAATCAATCGATCAAGTTGTAAAGGAAGATGTAAATCAAAATATACATTATAGAATTACGAACACCTTTCCACATCAGAATTGAACCAAGTTTCTAATATTACATTTGGATTAATAAAATATTACATAAGAGATATGTACGAGTAGAGATTACGGTAACTGGAAGCCCAAAGGATTGGGAACTAGCTGGCAATACATTTTAGTGTTATTAACTATCAACGCATAAGCAGAGCAATAACATTGAAAATATCTATTGGCAATGGGATTGCCTTAACTTAACGTTATAAAGCGGCATACGAAGACACAGTTCATCTTCGTATGCCGCTTTATTTCTGCAAAAAAGTGTCATTAATCGTACCTGTGTTTCATTGCTTTCGAGTTGATCACGAGCCTGCAGCACCATGTCTTTACATATCTTACAAATGCCGTCATCGTCCTGGGGGTAAGAAATCTTGGACCAAACGCGATCTACGCAGTGATGTGTCGCTTTACAATCCCGACCAGTACTGGAATTGAATTTTTAGTTCATTTATAATGCGCATTATTAATACACCAGCAGTTCCCGAAAGTATCACTGGCATAGTTTCTAAACCGACGGAATATACAAAGACTCGTACTCAAAGACCTACGACTACTAAATAATTTAAATATACTAAGTAACTTCATAATTTTTATACGAAAATAAGAAGATTTATTGGAAAACAAATTCTTAGGTTTTATATGAAGTATGTGTAATTTAACCCTCATTGCCTGAAGACCAAAGTCTTCGAACAGTGGGTGTTGCCAGTGATGACATACGATTCTGAGATATGGTCGCTGACTATGGGCCTCAAGCGGAAGCTCAGAATCACTGAGCGTGCGATGGAGAGGGCTATGCTCGGAGTTTCTCTACGTGATAGAATCAGAAATGAAGAGATCCGTAGTAAAACCAGAGTCACCGACATAGTCCTACGAATCGCGAACCTGACGTGGCAATGGGCGGGGCACATAATCCGAAGGGTCGATGGACGTTGGAGGCCCGAAGGTGCTCGAGTGGCGACCCCGCACCGGACGGCGCAGTGTAGGCAGACCCCCACAAGGTCGACTGACGACATAAAGAGGGTCGCCGGTAGCCGCTGGAGCTAGGCGGCGCAAGATCGGGCTTTGTGGACGTCATTACGTCAGACCTATGTCCAGCAGTGGACGTCCATCGGTTGAAGCGACGACGACGACGACGACGATATGTTATTTAAGCTTGGTCTACTGGTCAACGAAATAAACTGTACATTCAAAGAAATTATTTTAAAGAACGAATATTAATCCATTAGAGTTTTACATGTCTATAAATTGTGATACATTTACATAGTACAATTTTTCGCAAAATCAATTTAAATAATTTATTAAAGTGAAATTACTATCCACCACAAGTATAAAAAAACGTTTGTTTTGTGTTGAATAACAGGGGTTTTTTTTAATAAAGATTAAACATTTGAATGAAAAAATAAATTCATGAAACAATCAATTAGTATGAACCTTAAAAAATAATTATATTTTTTATACAAAAATTCAGGAGCTTCCACTATTAATTATTAAATACACATAGCTTACACTACTAATTATTTAAAACACATAGATTACAGTATTATTTATACAGATTTTATGTTAGGGGTATTGAAACAATTACATATAATCTAGGTATAAACTCGTACAAAAACACGCGTGTTTGCACCTGTATTTATGTTAGATTTAATGTAATTTTTATTTTTATATGTATCATAGTAATCCGTCATGGCCTTGTTTTAAGCCTTAGAAATATATAGTTTTATTACAAATAAAAATAAATGTATATAGCGAAAGTGTTGCCTAATAGGATGAATTAAATTAGCATCAATGACCAAATTGATCTAAAGTTTCAAAACCAATAGCAATAATATCATTCCGTAATTTAAAAAAGAAAACACCAAGTCGGCTTTGTCAACATTGGCCTCAGGTCTTTAAAGTACCTTGCAGCGGAAATATTTGTTATTTTCACCGCTCAGCTGTAACTCGTTAGCAACGCCTATCGTTTCTACAGAGGTCATTGACTATTCGAAATGTAATCATTTACTATAGAACCGTGAACAGTAATGATTGATGATAGTATTACCACAAGAAAAAAGAACAAACATATCGAAAGAGTCTCTTATAAAATGCTAATTTTATGAGACAATCTTATAAAGCTAATTATTCTTTACTGTACTAATTATGTTTTTAACCATCATATTATATTAGCAATTTGACAACTTCGTTGGCGTAGTGGTGCAAGTACTGGCTTTGCTAGCAGAGGTCCTGGGTTCGATCCCCGATAGGACGAGTTTAGGAAATTGTATTTTCTAATTTGTCTGAGTCTAGACCTTGGCAGGATTCGGCAGTGGCTACCAGCACCTACCAGCATACCGCCAAACAAAGAAATTTGTGTTCGAGTACGATGCTGTGTAGAAACCATACGTCAAAATAACAAAAAAAAAATTCAAAATGTCTTTAAATCTAGGTCCCTCCATAATAAGGCTTCATGCCTTATTTTATTTTCAAACATATTCAGAAAATCATTTGTGAATCGTAATAATTCTTCTGTTCTTGTGCATTGAATGAACTCATCCTAAACGAGAGAAGCGTTTTTTGACTCAATTGTTATAGATGTTCAAAAGGTTTAACAAATAGTTTAAATTGACAGTTCCATCTAATACATAACAGATATCTCCATATTTCCACAGTATCGGGTACTACGCGGCTAAAACCGCCGAACACAGCCAGTATTTATATAAACTTTAATAGGTAAATATAATAATGACTAATAGTACAAATGTATTTGACGCCGTTTGTGGTTTTAATAGATTATAGTTTAATAATATTACAAGTCATTGTTATTGTAAACATTTTCGCAATCCTTATAATTTAGTAAACGTGTTACGCAAGCCCCTGCTACCGCGGTCCGCGCCTAGTGACAGAGCGCGTCGGCACGAGGCGCAAACGCAGCAGTTTACGCCGGTGACGCAAATCCAGGTCGCCTAGCCCGCGAGCCCCCGCGAGCTCAGCACTTAGAGATCTTACATCGATCGTTTAGTACGTAGTTTTAATTAGATATAGTTTTTTTTTGTATTCTTTTTTTTTTTAATTAATAAATCTTTTTTTAAGCAACAGTTTGTAGTTGTTTGCACCCCCTAGCTGCCCCCGAACGTAATTAACGTCTACAGTCAATGTTAAAATAATTCGAATAACAATAATAATAAAAACAAATGTAATTATTATCAATTTTAGTAATTATTAGTTATAGTTATTAAATCATAGGACCATTATTAAGATATTAAATTACAAATGGAAAGTAAATAATAAATAATACGGCTCTTATGTAAAAAAAGTCGAGTATAGTATCCAATTTTTTCAAGACAAGTTTTTCAGACAATTTTTTACTTTTGTGCTACATTTTGTATATGATTTAAAAAAATGTGTGAAATGTAAGTTGACATATTAAATGTAGTTGTCATCGAATAAGTAATAGATTAAAATGATTTTACGTTCGTAAAATCGCTTGGGACCTTAATCCTTAAACCAATATTAATAATCAAGAAGGCAATGTTTCAAGACATCATATGAAGGGAAAATATCAGTGATGTTTTAAATTGTATCATGTTATGGTTTAAGGCTTAAGTTTCATTAAATAAATTATAGTATAAACTTTAATGGAAATCGTTAAACCGTTAAAATATATTTGATTAATTGCTAAAGATTTGCGAAAATTGTTCGATATACACGTACCTGAAGTTACTGCACCAATATGAAGGTCCCCACGTACACTTGCTGTTACCCAAAAGTTTGGCTATAAAAAAAAATAAAGGTATATAAGGCCGCTTTGCTTGTGGAACGGCGGAAAAAAGGACCCGACTTCGATTCACGGCAGTGCAAATTTAAGAAATTATATTTTCTAAAGAGTCCTAGGGCTGGAATAGTGGAAAAATTCGGTAGTGGCTAGTTGGCAAGCAAAGACGTGAAGCTAATCAACGGGTTTCAGGTAAGATGCTGTGTAGATGCCATTAAGAGATAAATTATTTATTTACACCTTAAGACTGTTTTATTACTTAAAAAAAGTAAGTAAGTAGCAGCCCTTTTAACGTCCCACTGCTGGGCACAGGCCTTCTCACTCCGAGGAGCGAGTTTTTAGAGCATAGACCCACCACGCTGCTCCACTGCGGATTGGCAGGCATAGTACACAAGTGCACTCTCTATTCCTTCACTCTCATAGTCCGATGTGACGGGTATCCTACATGACCGGAGAGAGATCAGGCGCAGGACCGACTGCTTAACGTGCTCTCCGAGGCATGAAGGTGGATCACACCGCCAACTTCCCACCTTCAGGCAAATATTGGGAAAATCTTAATAGAAAACTCAATATCGATTTTTGAATTGGCCCGACCCGGGACTCGAACCCAGGACCTCATGTCTGTGGCGGAACAGGCTAAAAACTAGACCAATGAGGCAGTTTTATTAGTTACCATCAGTTGAAATCAGTCAAGCGCTAAACTGTCATCAATACAATAAAAATTGAACTATCTGATAGTGATTTCGTAATGATCGTTTGACTGGATTGTGGTATCACCACCAAGCTATTTAAATACGTTTCGTTTTTATAAATTTTTTAAATTGTTTATAACGGTTAGTAATACACCATACATTTATTTGAAAAAGTTGTGCATTGTATTTAAATAATTCACCCATACCATATCAAACCATAAATCTCTGTAACAACTCTTGACAAACTTAATCAATTAACAAAATGTAGACCTTGAAAATTTTTTTTTAATGAATAGGCGTGACCTCCTATAATCTGTTCTTGGTGCGTTTTTTTAAATTTTTTAAACAACGTCTTTTTTACTTTAATAATGTGGCAACTCTACATATAAACTTTAAAATAATTGAAATGCGTAACTCTTAAAAATAAATTTAAATACGCTTATAAACTCATTTACTCTATTAGAAACGTAAAAATACGTTTTTTTTAATAAAAAGTCTTATTATTTATCAATATAAATAACGCGATTTGTCAGAATATATAAGCAAATTAATTTCCCTTTTCTTTTATTATTTATAGCATCAGAAATTATTTATCATGACAAGCAAAAACGTTTTTAATTAACAATGAGGAGCAACAAGGTAAATTAGTGTTAATCCACTATTGATAATGTTTGCTTTTCCAGTTTAAATCCGCCAGTTTAACAGGAAAAATAGCTGTTAATGTCACGACATAATATTAAGTACCAAGGAATAACATGGCACGACAGCAGTCCCCATCTCGACAAAATACATAATTTTCTTTGAGATGATTTAAATTATGAATAAAAAATTTCATTACAATTTCTTCACTTTCTCAATGCTGTAGAGATAAGTTTAAAAAATACAACGTTTATTGATATGGAGCCTGAGCAAAAGCCTTAATTTGGAAATCAAAGTCTCTACAATTTATTAATTACCTATAAGCAGCTGTCAAGAAACACGTCACAAGCAGTTAAACAGTTAAGATTTCTACTTACGTTTCTGTTTGACGGGTTCCTCGGTCTTCTTTTTCTGTTAACAAAATGAAATATATATATGTCACATATATTATATGTTAGTAATGTCAAACAAAAATCAATGTTAATATTAGTTACCTACATCTCTTAAAAGTATAATAAATTTTATAGAAGAATTTTATATAAGAACAATAAATGTATGAAAATAAAATAATTGAAAATGTGAGCTGCATTTTGTCAATATCACATATTAAATAAACTTCAAATTCAATCACGTAAATGCAAAAAAGCTAAATAGTGTCTTAGTTTGACGGAGCTGAAACATTGAACTTATACGAGGTGTGTTCAAAAAGTATCGCGAATTTTGTGTTTTTTCAAAAATTATTTATTTATTCATGAATATCTATTTTGTCCCCTTCAAAGTAATCCCCATGAGATATTATACACTTGTGCCAACGGTTTTTCCAATCTTCGAAGCACTTCAAAAAATCATTTTTTTTTATCTTGTTCAGCTCCTCCTTCGATGCCGTCTTTATCTCGTCAAGAGAAGAGTAACGTCGTCCTTTCATGGGCCTCTTCAGTTTAGGGAACAAGAAAAAGTCACAGGGGGCCAGATCTGGGGAATACGGTGGCTGCGGCATCATTAGTGTGTTGTTTTTGGCCAAAAAGTCGCGCACAAGCAACGATGTGTGAGCAGGGGCGTTATCGTGGTGCAAAAGCCAATTTTTGTTCTTCCACAAATCCGGGCGTTTCTGGCGGATTGCTTCGCGCAAATTGCGCATAACTTGCAGGTAATATTCCTTATTGACCGTTCTTCCCTGTGGCAAGAACTCATGATGCACCACGCCCCTGCAATCAAAGAAAACTGTCAGCAAAACTTTCACATTCGATCGAACTTGGCGCGCTTTTTTCGGTCTTGGTTCGTGCGGCAGCTTCCATTGAGATGATTGAGCTTTGGTTTCCACGTCATAACCATAAACCCACGATTCGTCACCAGTTATGACCCTCTGGAGCAAATTTGGGTCGTCGCGGACAGAGTTTAACATCTCATTAGCAATGTTCATGCGATGCTGTTTTTGGTCACAATTGAGCAATTTTGGTACGAATTTCGCGGCGACCCGTCTCATGCCCAAATCATTGATAAAAATCGAATGGCACGAGCCAATCGATATGTTTAGGTCCTCAGCAACTTCTCTAACGGTGATTCGACGATTGGCCAATACCATTTTCTCCACTTCATTAATTTTTTCGTCTGTTGTTGAAGTGCTCGGGCGTCCGGCACGCTCTTCGTCGTTCACATCTTCTCGGCCTTCTGAGAACATTTTGTACCACCGATAAACGTTGCTTCGGTCCAAGGTAGCTTCTCCGTATGCCACAGTCAACATTCGGAATGCATCCGCGTACTTAATTTCGTTTTTCACACAAAATTCGCTATACTTTTTGAACACACCTCGTATGTTATACGTTAGATTTGAAAAATGATTATGGTTGTTGAGGCCATAAAAGGGCCCGCAATGATGTGCTTAACTTTGAGATCGTGATAGGGTCCGCAACGATGTGATTAACTGTTGAGGTCGTCATAGAGCTCGCAACCATGTTATTAACTGCTGAGGCCGTGATAAAGCTCGCATTGATGTGATTAACTTTTGAGGCCGTGAAAGGGCCGCAACGATGTCATTAACGTTGAGATCGTGATAGGGCCCGCAGCGATGTGATTAACTTTGAGATCGTGATAGTGTCCGCAACGATGTGATTAACTGATGAGGCCATGACAAAGCCCCCAACCATGTGATTAACTGTTGAGATCGTGATAGAGCTCGCAACGATTTGATTAACTGTTGAGGCTTGTGATAGGGCTCGCAACGATGTCGTTAACTGTTGAGTTCATGATAGGGTCCGCAACAATGTGATTAACTTTGGAAGCCTCGATAGAGTTCGCAGTAATGTGATTAACTGTTGAGGCCCGTGATAGAGCTCGCAACGATGTAATTAACTGTTGAGGCTTGTGATAGGGCCCGCAACGATGTCATTAACTGCTGAGGTCGTGAAAGGGTTCGCAACAATGTGATTAACTTTTGAAGCCGTGATAGAGTTCGCAGCGATGTGATTAACTATTGAGGCTCGTGATAGGGCTCGCAACAATGTTATTAGCTGTTGAGGCCGTAAAAGAGCACGCAACGATGTCATTAACTGTTGAGGCCTTGAAAGGGCCCGCAACGATGGGATTAACAGTTTAGGTCGTGATAGTGTAGGCAACGATATGATTAACTGTTGAGGCCGTGATAAGACCCGCAACGATGTGATTGAATGTTAACACCGTGAAAGGGCTCGCAATGATCTAAATACATGTAATTTCTAAAAATGGAAGTCTGTATACTGTAGTTCCTACAAATTGTAAAAACCTCTTACCGGGACCGCAGCATCTATTTTCCCGTTGTTGCACATACCGATGATTGTGCACATGGTTTCGGGTGTCGTTGATGATTGTAGCACATGATTCAAATATTCCCCAAGATCCGCTGTGTTCTCTTTGCACATCCTGAAGATGTCCTTGGACGAGATATCGTGACATGTTGAAATGACACGTGACGATATATAATCCTGATAAAAAATATTACCATTAACAAAGTTGATCAAATTATTAGGTGTTTATTTGTAATCTATTAGCCCTTCGTATAAATAAATAATTAAAATGCTATTTTGGTTATTATATTATGGTTTATTTCCATCAATTTTACATACAAAACAGGTTCGACTGCATAGGAGACTTCCTAAGAACACAAATCAAATATTATAAAGGAAGAATCGATGAAATCAAAGAAATTATACCTTATAAAATCAAATCTGTAAAAGAGTAGACTTGCTGTTAAACGACACAAGGTGTATAATCACGTTGACCATTTCAGATTACTAAACGTGTTTAAAGTAATTGTAGGAATGTTTGGAAATAATACTGTAAAGTATATAAGTAAAATAGCTGCGATCGGCTGTAATACGACTCATAGTTCAAACAAGATTTTATTTAATTGAAGAGGAAACTTGTTATTACAAGCATTTCATGCATGAACCAGGTGCTTGCTTTAACAGGTGTTAAAGCAAGCAAATAATAAACTTTAATACGTATTTATTTGAATTAAGGGCATTTGTAATTGAAAACTTTATTGAATTAAATAGAGACGTATATATGCAAGGTGTTAGGAGACCGCTTCCGAAAACGAAGACAGACCATAGTACTAATGACACCCTTGATGCTGGGGAGGGAAAAATCGAGCCTGATTAAAAAAAAATTATTATGCCATTATTTACGTTCCACCATATTAATGCAGCTAAATGTCATTGCAATAACACTTAAGGGAGTTTTTCCGTTAAGTTTGTTCTGTCATTATATCCAACTAATTAGCTTTGTATATGAAATAACTTAGACTCTAAGAATAGCTGTTACAATACATTATTGAACTGAAATTATAACATTTGTACACAGCTCCAAGTAAGTAATCGGCTATACACATTATGATATAATGTTAAAACTATGCATTTTCAACATACTAAGGATTACATGAGTCAAAGTCATGAGTCAAACTTGCCATCTTTATTATTTCAATATTATTCATCGATTCATAGAATTGAAACTGTATTATCTCAACTTCCTATAACGAGTTTTGATAATTTATAAAATAATATTATAAAGCTAGTGTAATAACAAATAAATTCATAAAAATGAAACATTCAAAAAAAAATCATTAAACTACTAAACTCACATTTTACATTTTTAAAACCTTTGACTTGAAATTTATCTGACACACAATGTAAATATTTAAAAAGCATGACTTATGTAATTTATTTGCTGTTTATGTTGTCAAATAATAAATTAATTACTTTAGGACTATTAAAAAGTACTCATTTCCTTATATTATCACGGTATCGGAAACTACATATGATATCGCAGCATACAGCTAGTGACTAATCAACTTTAATATATAAGTTTCAAAAGAATAGAATCTTTATTAACTAGTAAAGTTATTTGCATCATTATTAAGCAAAAAGATAACTCTAACTAGATATGGCATGAACGAAAGAAAGTAATTTTAGTGTGCAAACAGGCGGTCTTATCGCTAATTAGTTATGTCTACCAAACTGTTAGAGATCTATGAACTCTACGAACTGTATCTCTACTACGATATATCTCTACGAACTACCTCATTGGTCTAGTTTTTAGCATGTTCGACTACAGACATGAGGTCCTGGGTTCGAGTCCCAGATCGGGCTAATTAAAAAATCAATATTAAGTTTTCTATTAACATTTTCTCAATATTTGCCCGAAGTTGGTAAGTTGGCGGTGTGATTCGCCCCCGTGCCTCGAAGAGCACGTTAAGACGTCGGTCTTGCGGCCTGATCTCTCTCCGGTCGTATCGGATTCCCGTGACATCGGCCTATGAGAGTGAAGGAATAGAGAGTGCACTTGGGCTGCAACTTACTTTACTCACCAGAAGGTTTACTTAAATGGAGAGGCCATTTAAGGAGACCAACATATAAAAGCAAGTGAAGATAGGCGGCGCTAACTAATAAATAAACATACATGACGTTGTGATTCGATGTTTATTTAAAGAATGAGTTTAATGAAATACCTTTTTGAGTTAAAGTTTTTGGCAAGGTATTTTTTATGGCTGACGGTTGTTAGTGATGATACAGTCTAAGATGGAAGCGCGGTAAGAGGCGGTATACCCCTTACGGTTTCTACACAGAATCGTCCCGGAACACAAATCTCTTTGTTTTGGTGGTACATCTTTGCTGGTAGGGTAACTGGCCACGGCCGAAGTCCCCCACCAGACCAGACTCAGACAAATTAGAAAATACAATTTCCTAAATTCGTCCTACCGGGGAACCTGGGACCTCTGCTAGCAAGGGGAGTACTCGAACCACTGCGCCAGCGAGGCCGTATTCGCCACTTTCGTTGTATATTTATCATAATCGTCGATACAAGTACAATAAAGTTGATTTAACAAGATCTTAATACAATGATTAACAAGTTAAATTATGTTTGCGTCAAGGTATTAGTTTTTGTATTGACTAAGTTAAGCGGCGCCAACGATGACGATTGTTCGTAGAGTACGAGAGTTGTAAATTGATAATAATATGACAATATGTGTTATTAATCTCAACAATAACAAACAACATATGTATTACTAAAGCTATGGTCATAAATTAAAGCAGCATTTCAAAACAATTAGACCTACCTAAGATTAATCTTAATATAATTTTTATATTATTTTTAGTCAATTATTGGAGATTCCTTGGTAATATTAAAAAGTTGCTTACGTCATTAATCATGTCATGCACATCCTTTAGGTCTCTGAAGAGATGTACGAATTTTTCTGAGACCTCGTTCTTAGTGACGTCATTGTTTTGCTGTTCCCATACTGTTGCTATACAATGTCCAACCGCACCGCAGTCTGCCGCCTGCCTGTGTTGATTTAAACGTGATTCATTAAGTTATGAATCATAGATTATATAAAAAACTAGCTTATCCACGCAACTCCATCTGCATCTCATAAGGGAGACAGAGAAAGAACAAATCTGGTTAGCAAAAAAGTGATTAAACCTGATAAGATAACCTATCTCGAACGGTTTTTTGAACTTTTAAAGGGGAGCGATTGTGTCAAACATGGTTTTGGCAAACTTTAACCGTTTATGTAGCGCAACGGCAGTAGCTCTCGAAACAAAACCCCGATTTTTAAACATTCTCCATTGCCTATAGCTTTCCTCAATAAATAGGCTGCCTAACACTGAAATAATTTTTCAACCCGACCATTATTTCCTGAGATTGGCGTATTCAAGTAAACAAACTGTTCAACTATTGAATAAGTATAAATAATATATGCTAATCAATTTATACTAATAGGTTTTGTACTTTAAAAACATTTAATAATAACACTTTGTACTATAACCCTATTATAAATTAATCCAAAGTAATGTTGTCTTAGGATTTATTAGTTTGAATTAAAAAATATTTTAATGTTTGATATCTCATTTTGCGAGGAGGCTATTAGCTTTATAACTTCACGTAATGGTCAATAAGAGTGGGCAATAATGGAAAATGTTGCAAAACCGAAGAATATTTATTCCTACTAAGATCTCGTTGTACAAACATGTTTAATGAAATCGTACCTCTTAAAATATTCTTATAGAAATCGACAGTATATGTCTATCTTTTAAGAATCATTCGCTGTATCCTATTTATTTATAATCAAATTTGCTCACTCTTTATGCGACACGGGAGTATTAACGTGAGTCAGTAATTTAACGCATAAAAATGAATCTCAAGTGAATACAGTAATGCAATTTTTAAGTCTTTCTAATAGTTTTCTTTTGGGATAAGTCTCTGCATAGGGATTATAAAAAAAATGCTTTTCGAATTGTAAATTGTGTTTTCGTAAGTCTCTCCAAGGTCCCATCTATATCTGGCAAGGTCTTATATATCAACAATATTATTTAAAATAGGTTCAGCAGATTAGACAAGACAAGAAACGACAGTTACTTTCGCTTTCATATTATTAGTATAAATCAAGAAAATTGTCCTATTAGTCTCAACTTGTCAAATGGAATTTAGGCTACGCTTTAAAACGTTGATTTGTTGCTAACGTTACATAAGTTGAAACAGTCTCAGATTCGAAATTAGATGGTATAATGGATTTTTCTTTAAAAAAACATATACATATATTAGAAAAATAACTTACTTTAGGCTTTGACACCAATATTTAGGCCCCTTTGAACATTCTTTTGGAACTTGTTTCGCTGTAGACAAACCTGTTGAAATGTATATACACTTTATATATTTCGGATTTAATTCTATAATCACATGACTCAATTATGACGCTTTTGCTGGTTAATATATTTCATTAAATGACCATGGGGCCATTTTGTAACTTTATCTAAATCTAGTATAAATGTATACAATCTATTTAAAGCAATATAAATATTGTTATGGATCAAATAGTAACAGTATTAGATAGAACATTGGAATTATTTGGTAATGTGACAATATTGTATTAAAGCAATGATATGTACATATGATAATAATATACTTATTGTACACCTTTAAAGAGACAGAGTTACATATTATGATAAAAATTTACGAGCAAATGTACAAGAAGGTGGTTGTATTGCTTATCAGCTAATTCTTCCAGATAACCTTAAGGAGAAGGAAATTGTTCAAAAGTAAATAGGTGGTGCATAAAGAGATCATACATACTTATAGAATAGAATAGAATAGAATAGAATATATAAATAAAATATACATACATATAATATAAACCGACACATTAATTATAAAAAATATATGTGTTTAATACTATCATCTCTTACAACGCGATTTGTGATGAATAAATGAAATAGTGGGAAAAAAGTTCTTTCTATGGTTATATTGATAATAGCTTGTGTACTCTTTGAAACAAAGACTGGTGTATTTTTGTACTGTGCTATCGGTTTTTCATAGCCAAATTGATGTATCTTATCATTTCGCTTTTCAAATAATATTTGGTAATCTATATGTGTCACAGAAGTAACCTCATTTGCAAAGTGTGATTGGTTGAATCTATATTAATGAAACTTTTTGCATATTAGTAACTCCAAGGTTATCCAAAATTATATGAAGACAAAGATTTAAGAACTAAAATAAAAAATAACTTAATGAATATGGTATTACACAGTTCTTAGTACGCTTATACTACTATTTATTTCAATATTGTTCTAAAATCCAGTATATGTGGTATAAGTCAAATTATATCACAATTTGTTATTCATAAACGTTGCATATACAAAGTATTGGAAATGTAAAACAAATAAAAATAAAAATAAATTGCAATGCTGGTATATTTGAGAGGTCATTAGACATCTTTATCAGCAATAGTAAGAGTCAACTTTGTAAACAATGAGAATATGCTTGATAAGACCTGTTCAAAGTACATTTAAAAAAATATAAATACACACTATGTTATAATTTCTTAAAACTATGCAGAGGCAAATCTAAAATAGATTGCAGTATCTTGTTCTTAATTTATATGATTCAACTGAAAAATTATTTCTTAACCGTTTTCACCCTAAAATGTGGTGTTACAAGTTTTTTATTTATTTGCTGTATTAAAACTGTGCATTTATATAGACTTTATAAGGTAACTGTAATAGTGTATAAGGTATATAGTAACCTTAATATAGCGAACCTTGATATAACAAATATTTCAATACCAGCTTTTAATGGATTTGCTATTTATGTTGTTAATAACAAATTAATTCATATACAGAATTAAGAAAAGCAATTATTTACTTATAACTACAATAAAATTGCATTGATTCATAGTCTAAGAAATAAAGAATTTAATAAATATAGGTGCTTCATAGGAATTTAACTTAATTCAAATATTAACATATGACAGAGTGTCAGTCGAGATGCTGAAGGCTGGCCGCGGGATTGTGGTAGCTCAGCTGTACTGCCTTTTCAATATGTGCTGGGAGAAAGGTCAAGTCCCAAGAGATTGGAGCAAGGCCGTAATTGTCCCTCTATATAAAGGAAAAGGGTCACAGCAGGAGTGCAAAAATTACCGCGGTATCAGCCTTCTTAGTGTCGTCGGCAAATTGTATGCAAAGATATTAATTGAAAGGGTGATTAATGAAACTGATGAGAAAATATGGGACGTGCAAGCGGGATTTAGAAGAGGAATGGGATGTACGGATCAGGTCTTTTCTTTACGGTGCATAACTGAAAAATGTTTGGCTAAACACCAAAAAGTTTATTGCGCGTTCGTAGATTTAGAAAAGGCCTATGATCGAGTGGTGAGGAATGAGCTGTGGTCAACGTTATCTACGTATGGGGTGAGCGGTTGTCTGATCCAAGCATTGAAGTCTCTCTATGAGGGTTCTAGTGCCTGTGTCAGAATAAACGGAGCGTACACGGAGTGGTTTCCTGTCGAAAGAGGTGTTCGACAGGGATGTGTTGCGTCACCATGGCTGTTCAACCTTTTCATGGATAAATGTTTGACAGATTTAAAAGAAAGTATGTATGGGTTAAGAATGAATGAATTACTCATCAAATGTTTACTCTACGCTGATGATCAAGTAATACTTGCGTCATCCGCTAACGAGCTTCAGGAGATGCTAAATATTATGAATGAAGCTTTGAAAGGGAAAGGAATGAAAGTGAATGTAAACAAAACGAAAGTTATGCTTTTTGAACGAGATGAATCTATGATGAATGGCAATATTTTGATAGATGGGGAACAAGTGGAAGAGGTGAAAGAATTTGTATACTTGGGATCTAAATTTACAAAAGATGGAACATGTGAAAGTGATATCGAAAGGAGAGTGAATGCAGGGAATATGGTAAATGGTGCTCTGCATGCTTTTATGAATAGCCAGATGGTGTCTCAAAGGGCTAGACTGGCAGTGCATGCTGGAGTGTTGGTGCCAACACTTATGTATGGTAGTGAAAGTTGGGTATGGCAGAAGAATCACAAAAGTAAAATAAATGCGGTAGAGATGAGAGCGTTGAGAAGCATGAGTGGATTAAAACTGAGTGACAGAGTAAGAAATAGTGTGATAAGAGAACGTTGTGGTATAAAAGAAGACGTAGTGACTAAAATTGAAAAAGGTATGCTTAGATGGTTTGGGCATGTAGAGAGAATGAATGAAAGGAGACTGACAAAAAGGATTTATGAGTCAAGAGTGAATGCGAAAGTTGGAAGGGGAAGACCGAGGCGAACATTCCTGGACCAAATCCAGGACATTTTAAATAACGGCCGGGTCAAGAGTACTCTAAACCGACGAACTTGTATGAAAGGTTTAATGAGATTGAAAGAAGCGAAGGAGATTTGCAAGGATCGTGGCAAGTGGAAGGATGTTGTCTCTGCCTACCCTTATGGGAATGAGGCGTGATGCTATGTATGTATGTATGTCAAATATTAAAACAAATGTGTTGTTGTCTGTATAAAAAGGTTAGAAGGTCTAACCACCTACTTACACAATCCTTCATTGAATCAAAATTATAAACAACCATTACAAGAGGAATGAAAGGAAGGAATGAAGGAGGGATGAAAAGGTATTTATGTTATCTCATTCAATGTTGTAGGTATTTTACGTAAGTTCAATCAATTCCTTCTGGCAGTTCACTCTCCCCCTATAAATGTCTCATTAATTATTTACAATTGTAAATAAAATACTTATATTCAAATTACATTTTGTTAACCATGTATTCAGTGACAGTTCATTATTAGTATAATTTATTCAAATATTAATTCATTAATAAAATTTATTTTGCAAAAGATTTGTACAGCAATATCTTTTGAAAATACATTTAAAAAGTATAAAGATTTCTCTCTGTGCAACAAGTTTGAAAATATTTTGTGATATTATTTATTTCACCAGTTTAATTTTATTTTTAAATGACCTTGAATTTCATAGTTTGTGACCCTTTACATTTCGAAAGGAGTCATTTGCTACTGAATTGGGGATAGTTTGGAATATCTTGTGATGAGTGAGCGAGTAAGCTTAAGAGTCTAATCACATTATTGCATTTCTAATGAAACTGATTGCAGACACTTAAGTTAGATGGTTTCAAAGTCTAAGATTCACATGTACAATCAACTTTATAGTATGTTTGCAAGTTGATGAAACATGGAAGCCATTCCAAAAATACCTACCTAAATGAGACTTCAGTTATACAAAAAATTGTATAAAATTTAAAAAGTCACATACCTGAGACTTTCTTTATTTTGATCACAATATTTACATTTATGCTATGGAAGAAAAGTGACCCAATTCATAGATTATTAATTTTACAGGAGAGCTAGTTGAAAAACAAAGCATTATTTTTGCAGATTTTCGAATTACTTTATGTTATAAGAAAATTTTGACATCTGTATTCTACCATATATTATGAAATTTTCCAATTACATGATTATTCTTTCAAACCACTATAATCTTCAATTGCATTCATAAAATGCACTAAATGACTAAACAGGACAGTATTATTTAAAATGAGAGGGTCCCCTTCTGTTTGCTTTCAATACAGGAAATACAATATTGCCATAATTATGATATATGCATGATTCATATTGCTTCTGTTTACAGTGATGGATACAAACATAATATAATAAAATTATACTTTACACAAATAAGTTTAATAAGCCCTTTAGAATTATCAAGTCTCTCCATTGGTAATGAATCTACCACTGGCTTGAACAGTTGATTCTACCAAGAAGACAACAGCAAATAATTCAGTAGTCAGTTTTTAATAACAACTTTTATATTAATGGAATTTTACATATAAATAGATTGACCCTATATATGGAAGAGGATCCAACCATTTTCGTAATTGGAGTATTCATTAATTGTATACATTTTACATAAGAGTTCTCTTTAAATATAGCTTCAAGTTATCTAAAGGCAAGTCCTAGATTGATTGTGGAATCTTATTATATATAAATATGCTTAACTCAGCAAATGACTGCCAATCTGCAATCTTCTTTAGCCTAAAAAGGTATCATCAGATTACTCTTGCCTCTTGTATAATAGTGTGTTTTGCTATGTATGTGAATATTTTTATGAACATATATGCCCTGCTATAGTAGCACCATAGTAAATATTCTACAAAATTTTATGTTTAAAAAAAATAGCTATAACATGAAACTATTATCCAAGAGTCAGGAGTCCTAAATTTTAAATAGAATGTATTGCCTTGCTATGTTAAACAAAATTTCTATATCAGCTGCTTTGTACATATGTGCAAATATCACTTATTCTTTAATTTCATGTTCATATTATACATCCATTTATTTACTTTGATACAGTGAAATTGACTATAAAATAAAGTGTATACAATGGTCTCTATATCCATAATAGACTGAAGCCACTCCACCTGTGTGCCTCAAACCAGTTTTATTAAAAAAATACATCAAAATATTCTTTATTCAAGTAAGCTTATTAATGTGAACATGATTTTAGAACACTGAAGCGTCTTATAAGTATAGATTTACTCATACTTGAGGGCTTACTCTAGATGGTAGTAATGTATGAAATATGAAATGAAGTTTTTCATGGAAATGTTTTGGTACAAATTTTAAGACTAATTTGACCAAACTGTCAAAATTTGAACAAAATATTCCACCTCTTTACGTCAATAATGTGATATTACAACATCAGATCTTTAAGTAAGTTTAAAAAAAAATTGTCGAAACAAATATATTCACAATTTCTAATCTATGCGCTATTAACAGCGTTAAAAACACCACGTTTTACGAACATATATATTTTTCGAACTTATAACATAGTTGGAGTAAAGAGACGGTATACAAAGAGAGAATGATAATAGAAGGAATTGAACTACAAATGCATAATGAGCGTGAAATACATAACGTACAATAGTATATCTATGATTTAATTAACGATTACAGAAGTGTAATAAATTCGTAAACTACCTCACGGAATGAAATACGTAGTTGCAAGGACAAGAACAATGGAATTAGCAATGTAATTGCTTTTATAAAAAAAGTAGTTACTAACCTGTGCAATAAAACAAAGTTATTGAGATTAGACAAACAACGTATGTGTTTGTCATTGTGACCGCCCGTAATTTAGTTTTTGTAGACCTCTTGCAATGTTAGCGCGTATGAAACTAACAATATACCCAATAATTTACGCTTTGTTGACGAATTTATTGCGTATCGATTTGTTAAACAAATGTCAAGTCATTAATCACAGACTAAACAGAGTACATTACATTATGACAGATTATATATTGTGATCGACTACAGCTTATATTTCATATAAATACTAAAAATTTTATAAACCATTTATTCATTATTTATAAGTTTAAAAATTTTAATCCAGCAATTCTTAATAAAAGTAATAAAATTCTTTTTTTAATTGCCAATTTATGCATATTGAAAATCAAATGATTTGACATTCTATGCATAGATGGCGTTTTATAAAAGCTTCTGCTATTCGTTAACAGATGGTTAATCAAGTGTCGAAATATTTTTTATTTACGTAGTTCTGTTTCTATAACATGATAATATATAGAGATTACATTTTCACGTATACTGTAATACATTTACTTTATAAGCATTTAAGAAATGTGTGTTGAGTTGTACACGGATTTGGGAATTTTTTATTGTGATAATTCAGTCCGGATTGCCCTATATTTTCACACAATCGCCGGTATCAGCTAGAAGTTAAACTAATTTACAACAAACAGAGAAAAATATTTTTATTTTGCCCTATAATAACTAAAATGTATGTTTTAATGCAGAATCATGAAGACCGATTCTCAGATCTACCCGATATGCGCACAATGTTTCATGAGAATCGGTCGAGCCATTTCAGAGGAGTTTGGCAACAACCACCATGGCACGAGCATTTTGTATACTACATTTAAATGATGTATGTTCATCATTTGAGAACAGTTTAGACGCGATTTAGATATTTTTGACAAATTAAAATAATGTAATTCCGAATACTTAGATCATATAGTCGCAAATGGTAAACCAAAGATTAAGTTATCTTTAGTTAAATGTGCTAATCTTGATATTTCGATTTAAAAAATGTAAGGTAAGTAGCAGCCTGTTAACGTCCCACAGCTGGGCACAGACGTCCTCACTCATAGGAAAGAGGGTTATTAGAGCATAGACCCACCACTACGGATTGGCAGGCATAGTACACAAGTGCACTCTCTATTCCTTCACTCCCATAGTCCGATGTGACGGGAATCCGACACGACCGGAGAGATACCAGACGCAGGACCGACGGCTTAACGTGCTTTCCGAAGCACGGGGGGTGGATCATACCGCCAACTTCCCAACTTTGGGCAAATGTTGAGATAAACTTAATGAAATTTCAATATCTTTTTTGAATTCACCTGAACCTTGACTCGAATTCAGGACCTTATGTNGTATACTGTAATACATTTACTTTATAAGCATTTAAGAAATGTGTGTTGAGTTGTACACGGATTTGGGAATTTTTTATTGTGATAATTCAGTCCGGATTGCCCTATATTTTCACACAATCGCCGGTATCAGCTAGAAGTTAAACTAATTTACAACAAACAGAGACAAATATTTTTATTTTGCCCTATAATAACTAAAATGTATGTTTTAATGCAGAATCATGAAGACCGATTCTCAGATCTACCCGATATGCGCACAATATTTCATGAGAATCGGTCGAGCCATTTCAGAGGAGTTTGGCAACAACCACCATGGCACGAGCATTTTGTATATTACATTGAAATGATGTATGTTCATCATTTGAGAACAGTTTAGTCGCGATTTAGATATTTTTGACAAATTAAAATAATGTAATTCCGAATACTTGATCATATAGTCGCAAATGGTAAACCAAAGATTAATTTATCTTTAGTTAAATGTGCTAATCTTGATATTTCGATTTAAAAAATGTAAGGTAAGTAGCAGCCTATTAACGTCCCACAGCTGGGCACAGACGTCCTCACTCATAGGAAAGAGGGTTATTAGAGCATAGACCCACCACTACGGATTGGCAGGCATAATACACAAGTGCACTCTCTATTCCTTCACTCCCATAGTCCGATGTGACGGGAATCCGACACGACCGGGGAGATACCAGACGCAGGACCGACGGCTTAACGTGCTCTCCGAAGCACGGGGGGTGGATCATACCGCCAACTTCCCAACTTTGGGCAAATGTTGAGAAAAACTTAATGAAATTTCAATATCTTTTTTGAATTCACCTGAATCATGACTCGAATTCAGGACCTTATGTCTGAATCCGTTCAAGCTGCCAACTAAACAAATGAGGCAGTTAATTTCTGATGGACATACAGTAAAAACACATCACTTCTGTTAGCGGAGCGGCGATGCAGAAGATACCACCGTCCATGTGGCACGAGTTGAATGTGAGTGTGGACTGCAGACATAAAAACTAAAGTACTGCCAAAGGTGGCGTCACCATTTCGAAACATTTATTCTGGAGTGTTTCTTTTTCGGCTTAAAAATATGGGACCTAGATAAATCGACGCAGTATTTTTTTCTGATTAAAAAGATCTAGAAAACCTATTTTCGGGTATTCGAATCTTAAAGTAATGCGTTTTCCCTATGTCGATATATTCGTTTGAGAAGCTATCGAAATTATTTTTTCTATAAATTTCTATTTATAAGACAAAGTCGAGCTCCATTATAACAGAAGCCAACATTCAGTCCTATAGTGAAGCAAAATTGTAATCTCCAGAGCTTTTTCCGGGACACAATTAGAGGTGTTCCCGAAGGTCCGAATCGGGTCGGTAATAAAATTAAGAAGCTCCGACCTCCGTCGTGGCGACTCGATGCCTCTGCTGACCGTAAAACAAATCCTCTCTGTGCCATTTTTAAACTGTGGAGATACCTTAAACTTAATAGAAAAAACTTTGTTTTTATACTACAATATCTAAATTGTCTGCATAAATGCCTGTTGGCCCTATTTGAACGCAATCAAATGTAAATTTTCTGCTTGGCGTCACGTCTTTGCTGGTAACTAGCCACGGCCGAAGCCATCCACCAGTATAGATACAGATGAAAAGGCAATTACCTAAATTTTTCGGAAAACAAACCCAGGAACTTTTGTTGCGAAGCTGTTCTGTCTCCTCTTGCTGCTTGTGTAAGAAGTGTAATTGAGGGTGAAAGTTTGCGTATAAGTGGAGAAAGTAAAACTTCTTTAGCTTATATCGTATCAAATTCTAAAATATAATTTTATAATAATAAAAAAACTTGTAAAGCCATATTTTAGAGTGAAGATGTTCAGAAACTATATGTCGACGACGACTACGAATTAGTTTTGAATCTGAATAATATTAAGAAGTATATCCAAAACATTATAGATTATAATATTTTGTTAAAAATAAAAACAAAAATTCAAAAACAAAAACATAATTTCTTTTTCTATAATATTAGAGAACTTCTCTATACACAACATTTGACGTAGACTTTTAGAAAGTACGACCCGTGTTACATTATTTTTTATAGATTGAGATTTTTTATTTGTTTATATCTTTTTAATGGAATATCCGATCTTAATAATTTAAAAAGTATTTTACAGGTATTGAAATTCTCTTTAATAAAATATAATATGATAAGAATTAATATAGAGGTATCAGTAATAAAGTTTGACTATTGTCGGCACTATTTTCAACTTTTAAAATGAAAAAAAGTAGTTGTAGTGCCATAACTATAGTAGTTGGATATATAGTATCGCAGACAATTTTGTAGATATTAATACATTCTATAATAATATAGAATATTTATATCATCAAAAGTTTCCGCAACACACGCGATTACAGATTAATGTGATCAATTTTTTTACACCTTGGGTTACTTTGATGCATTTTTATTAGGAATCCCCATTTTATTTGAGAAAGTAATGTAGCCTATGTCGCTCAGTGAAAATGCAGGTTTCTAATGATGATTTTTTTTTAAATCGGACCCGTAGTTTTTGTGTGAAAACAAATATGTTTCCTCTTTATAATATTTGTTTAGATTGTAGCCTACAAAACAATGAATAGATTAACGATATTAACGATTATTGATTTCGATTAGTTTAACGTCATCTTATATAATAAAGTAAAGTATAAGTCCAACAGACACTTACACATATTCGCATCTACTTCTAGTAACTTGTAACGCGCCATAAGAAGTTTTACTTCAATAATTCTTTTAGAGCGCATGAAGTCTCTACTGGTAGTCACGTAGGCGATGTCCATATTCTGAATAACACTTGAATGGTGCGGCGGCGTCCTAACGCACTCACATTCTTGTTTCTCCTCATACTGTATACCCACGTGACTTGACTGTACACTAGCTGCGTCCATGTAGGTCCTTTTTATATAAACTTACCGCTTCCGTAATATTTTCTTGGTAACATACATTTAGATAACATAAAACACTAAAGGAATCGGCCAATAACGATTCATTTCTTAACACAACCAATTGAACCGCATTCACAGAAGTTTTATAACTTTAAAATCACAATTGTTAAATATATTTTAAGGAGCTTGTTTTTGTCGTTGGGAAATGGAGTGTGGAACTCGATTAGTAACCAAATCTTGGATGAGATCACTAATGGATCCCATTTCGCATGCAACTCTAGTGATTCTGATGATGCCGACTATGAGAATCTACAGTTTACTGAAGGAATAATGGAACGCATACCTACGCCTATTGCCACCCAACCTCTTTCAACGGAGAAAGGGGGTATCAGCATCCTCCCTTTGCCTTTAATTTGCCTCCTTGCTTCTTTTAGCGAGATGATAGTCTCGCAAACGAAGGCAACTGTCTCAATCTTAACTCATTGGTGAGCATCACAGCGATTATGATCTCATGTTTTAATGGACCTCCCTGGCGCAATGGTGCGACTATTCGCCTTGCTAGTAGAGATCCTAGATTCGATTCCCATCATAGAAAATATAAGGCATCATCGTCGTCGTCTAATTTATCTGATTCAGGACTGGTGGGATGCTTCGACTGTTGCTAGTTAGCATCAAGTCAGCAAGGATGTGCACTTTGTAGAAATTATAAAGGGTAAAATAACTTTCATTTTAGACTTTACCATCCACCTTCAGATGGGAATATGGTGAAACGCTAATCAGTCAGAAGTACCATAAAAAGAGCTTTAGATCAGAAGTAAAATAGAATCGTCATTAACTCTAGCAGGCTACATAATTTGTTTTCTATAATAAGCTTACAGAAGACATTGTAGAGTTGTCACTTGTCAAATGTAAAGGAAGCTTATTGATAAATCATACTACCGTTTGAGGTAATACTTAGACAATAAAAAAAGCATGAGAGTACATGGATTCCGGGACTTAAATTAAATAAATTGAAATTATATATTATTCTGATGATGATTAAAACGGATACTCGAAAGATTTTGTAGTAGGTTCTTCTTAGAACATGATACGAAGTAACCCTTGGGACTTTACGTCATCATTGGTATATAGAAAAAATTGGAGAAAATATCGTATATTCGATTAGATTTTTTCTTTTTAATATAATTTACCGATAAGAGTAACAACCCCTTGACGTCCCGCAATTGGGCACAGGTCTCCTCACTCACAGGGGAGAGGGTTTTTATAGCATAGACTCGAGGTGAGTCATAGACGGGAATCTGACACGACTGGAGAAAGATTTGGCACAGGACCGACAGCTTAACGTAGATACCGCTATCTTCCCAATTTCGGACAAATAGTGAGTAAATATAAATAGAAAGTTTTGTCCGACCGAACATACTAACCACTAGACTAATAATTTTTATTTGGTATAATGTACATTTCCTGAATCCCTCCAGTTTCCTTATAGTAAAAAAAGTAAGTAGCAGTCCATTAGCGTCCCACTGCTGGGCACAGGCCTCCTCACTCTGAGGAGCGAGGGTTTTTAGAGCATAGACCCACCACGCTGCTCCAATGTGGATTTGCAGACATAGTACACAAGTGCTCTCTATTTCTTCACTCTAATAGTCCGATGTGACAGGAATCCGACACGACCGGAACACACCGCCAACTTCCTAACTTCGGGCAAATATTGAGAAAATCTTAATAGAAAACTCAATACCGATTTGACGGCCTCGCTGGCGNTTTACCGATAAGAGTAACAACCCCTTGACGTCCCGCAATTGGGCACAGGTCTCCTCACTCACAGGGGAGAGGGTTTTTATAGCATAGACTCGAGGTGAGTCATAGACGGGAATCTGACACGACTGGAGAAAGATCTGGCAGAGGACCGACAGCTTAACGTAGATACCGCTATCTTCCCAATTTCGGACAAATAGTGGGTAAATATAAATAGAAAGTTTTGCCCGACCGAACATACTAACCACTAGACTAATGATTTTTATTTGGTATAATGTACATTTCCTGAATCCCTCCAGTTTCCTTATAGTAAAAAAAGTAAGTAGCAGTCCATTAGCGTCCCACTGCTAGGCACAGGCCTCCTCACTCTGAGGAGCGATGGTTTTTAGAGCATAGACCCACCACGCTGCTCCAATGTGGATTTGCAGACATAGTACACAAGTGCTCTCTATTCCTTCACTCTCATAGTCCGATGTGACGGGAACCCGACACGACAGGAAGACACCGCCAACTTCCTAACTTCGGGCAAATATTGAGAAAATTTTAATAGAAAACTCAATACCGATTTCGAATTGGCCCGACCCGGGACTCGAACCCAGGACCTGATGTCTGTAGTCGAACATGCTAACCGCTAGACCAATGAGGCAGTTTCCTTATATCACACTGCATTATAATTTGTTACAGTTGTATTGAAATGCATTTGATTGTTATTGTTACGTGTGTATGAGCACCTGGCTTAGTCGGAGTGCTCGCGTAAAAATATCGCAGTCCAGGAGTCGCGAAGTTGGTCCGCAGTTAGGAAAGATTTGTCGCTCGCCCGCCAGCTAATGCTATACTCCTCTTGTAAGTAAAAATTATGATTATCGCCCGGCAAGCTGAGCCCTTGATCCCTAACTAGCGAGCGGCTCTAGACGCGGGACTTTCCTTTTCTTCTCAACTATAACTCTTTTTTATTGCCTTCCCGTTGCACCGCTGCCCGCTGGATTACCACTGGCCTAACTGATCGCTCCGTAAACTATCCGGGTTAGAATCGACTTCGAGTTTTCTTTTCAGTTACTAACCTGGATAAATTGATACCTGGTTGCCATTTGTTCGCTTTATACTTAAATATTATAAATAAGTTGTTTTGTACTTTACTATACAGACTTATTTTAGGTTTAAAGTTTTTGAAGTGAAACTTCTTTAGACGCATTAGGGTGAAATTTTGATGAGGGTGAAATGCTTGATTAGCGTTATGACGATATTCAGCGTTTTTTACGCTAATCTTTGGAAGGTTAGGTTAGCTTTAATACTTATAAATAACATGTGGCATTTTAATTTGACACTCGTCATTTAATAATTTAATACACTGTTTTTCATAAAATTTTAAAATGAAGAACAAAATTCAATTAATAATTTCTAATATTGACAAAAAAACACGTGACATTTATATTTAAAAGTCGTCATTTGAGATTTCCATAACTCAAAATCATTAAATTCCTAACATATCTTCCTTTTTCCCTCTCTCGAAGTATCGAAAATCTAAAGTTTTATATTTGAAAAAACATAAACAAGACTTAAAAATTAGTTTTCCAAAGAATTTCACTTCAGACGTGTACTTTTTTATACTCAAAAGAAATAAAAAATATGAAATAGATTGCATACTTTATTACTAATACGATGAGAAATTTACGTGTATATCATATATAACAGTGACAAACTGAGATGTTAAAGATTTAGAAAGTGCTCTAGTAGCATATTTTTAAAAAATACAAAAGATTGTTCACTATATATTTTTGTTGAATTCTATGCTATTATAAATGTATACTGCTTGTTTCCGAAACTTATATAGGTTTTTGTTTTTCAGCTTGTTTTTTTAAATCGATTGAAACTAAAGTATACATTTCTTGCACTGTTCTGCTTTATTAATTTATTTATTAAGCATCCACTTACACAAAAGTTGTCTGAAATAGTTTGATTATAGTAATACGATCGCCTTTGCACGCTGATAATTTTAATTATGTAGTTCTGAATTTTTTATTATATAGTCGACTATAAAATATTAACATTGTAAAACAGTGTTTCAAAGATATATTATTTATTTAACGTATTTCCTTTCGTACTAATGATACGGTTTTTAAACACCATGCCTTAATAGCTACATGATCAAAAATCGATGACGTGGGCTGATAAATGATGTGATATAATCATAAATTACAATAACTTCAAAACGTCTAAAATGCGAGTTGATTTCTCAGGTATCCATCAATATATATGTATACCTCTTGAATTGTTTTGCCTTGTTAATTAATCATTAAGTTATTATACAAAGATTGTCTGTAAGAGATTGCTTGTAGCAATAATACCGGATTGGCATGCTGTTAGCTTTTGTATTTCTGAATACTAATGGTCAACCAGAGGTCAAATTTCAACTATAATTAATTAAAATTATAAGTTTCAGCATAATAAAGACTCTATTGTCAAAGTCTATAATCACAGATTTCGCTAAGGCTACACTGGTACTTTGCTAAATTTATATGAATTTTAACTAAAAATAACACGATATAATTGATTACATCTTTTATAATTGAATTTGGGACACATGTTTCGATGATAGTACAGAACTGTAAACGATATTTTTTTTGTAAAAACTTTATCATCGTTTTCTAAATGTGCTTGACAAACAATATTAATCTATACTCAATTTGACCACAGACTAATAATAAAAAAAGAGTATATATGCGCGTGTCTGTCAAATACATGGTAGTGTGTTTAATGTTTTTATATAGAATTTGTTACGCCAAATTTTTAAAAATATTTACAAAAAATGTCAAAAAAATCTGTCATCGCGTGCCCGGCGGAAACTATTGATGACAGAACTAAAAAAATGTTCTACAATACTAAATAACGTGTTAATATCTAAAAAAAGTCCGCGATACTACATGTCCAACTAATGTAGTTATGTTACCATAACTACTTTTTTACTATTCCTATTTAATATTAACGTAGATACAACTTTATTAATTACATAATAAGCTTGATTGTATTTACATATATCTACGTGGGTGAAACCGTGGGGCATTGCTAGTTTACAATACTATTCAAAACTCTTTATTATACACCCAATACATAAAAAATACCATAAAGTTAAGATATGATAGTATACATTATCGAGTACGGTTGGTGGCCTTATCGCCGAAATAGCTATCTCTTCCAGGTAACCAAAACTGATTAGAAGGACTCTGTACGAGTCCGAAAGAAACGAAAACGAGTCGAAAAGAAGCAGAGAAAGGTGCACTAAATCTTTTGATAACTAATATTAATAAAAACAGTTACCATCTTATTATATAAATAATATATAAGAGATATCCAGGTATTTATTGACTTATCACGATATCTCTGAAACCATAAGGCATAGATAAGGCATAGTAAGAATGTTCCTTTTGCCGAAAAGAGGTCATCTAAGAACGGATTTTGCGAAATTCCACCTGCGAGGGAGATTTCTGGGGTATTAACTATTGACTCATCACGTTATCTCTGGAACCATAAGACGTAGATACTTGAAATTTGGCACAAATATTCCTTTTGTCTAAATTGATGAAAATGCTACCCAAAAAACATTCCACGCAGATAAAGTCGCGGGTTCAGCTAGTATAAATATATATGTAATCTTATGTTTGCATTTCCTGTATGTTTGTGTGTAATAATGTGTTACTAGAAAGAAACACTTAGAAATAGAAATTTATAAGTGAACATTTTTATATACATAGGTAACCAGTGGCTTCGTGTATCCCCTTTTCATTTACTGAACACACCAAACATCCATCCCGAAGTGCAATACAATACTTACATAAACGAGGAGGGTCGAGGCGGTCGATTAAGGAAGAGTGCACCGTTGCTCAGCAACGCCGCCATCTTGCCCACCCAACCCCCCCTCCCTCACCCCCCACTGTAAACAACGCTGTATCGTTGCACTGAAACACTCGATATATTAAAAAGGTTCTTGGATTTCTGAAAATGGCTTGCCCACTGAATATTAAACAAATATCTAAAACGTTAATAAATTTCAACTTCACAAGGGTGGTATTTTCAAATACTGTTGTACAATTTTTGTAGCTAGTATAACATGATTTATAAAAAGCTTGCTTTCTTTTTTTGTACTTTAAACTTGATATGAACAGAAAATGCTGGTACGATTTTTCTCTCGCTTTCAGAGTCATTAATTGTTGTTCTTTACAATTACTTTTATACACTAATCATCTTAAAAATAGTTGTGTCGAAACGAAGGTTTTTTTATCGTTTTGTAATTAATTCACTATAAAATGTTTTAACTTTGCAAAATAAAATCGCACACGGCTTTATTCATTTGTTTTTTGGACATATCACGTCAATGAAGTGAGGTTACATATCATTATGTAAGTAATCTCTCATACTACAGTTAAAGGTTTAGAAAAACTTTTTGTAGTTGGGAATAATCACCATCAAGATGGATCGACCAAGTGAAAAACTCGTCGTCCTCCAAATTTTACATGGTGGTAAGAAAGGCGCTGGACAGAAACCAGTGGAAAAAATCATCCGCTACAGGTGCTACTCTGATACTGACCACGATCTTCAGACATGAGGGACCGACTGAGAGAGAGAGGTTATACATAATACTAGTTAGTTGATTCCGTTATCTCGTTATTACTAGAAGTTTACATTGCGAAAGAAAATGTATGACGAATGTGAAAACAAAGAGAATGGTAAAGGAAATCTCTCAGGAAGTGTCGCTCAGCCCGTGGGAGTATGGCAAAACACGTTCGTATTGAGCGTCTACGTTGTCTAAGATAAAAAGTAGTTTATGTCCTTTCTCTTTAGGCTGTCCGTGTACCAAATTTTATTTAAATCGTTTCAGTATTTTTGTCGGGAAAGCGCGACAGACAGAGTTACTTTCATATTTATAATATTACTAGCTGAACACGCGACTTCGTCTGCGTGGAATGTTTTTTTGGTAACATTTGCATTAAGTTTTTACAAATAAGAAAAATAACCGCACTGCCCTTTGAGGATGGAATTTCCTAAAATTGACTTTTGATTTATATAAAACAAAAAATCTGTCCAAGTTTAACATGCTATAAAAGATATAGTTTGTAAATGTGAAATTTGAATTTTTCAATTAACACCCCGGCAATCCCCGCAATGGAATTTCGCAAAATCCATTCTTAGCTGACCTCTACACGGCAAAAGGATAATTCTTACCAAATTTCAAATCTCTACGCCTTATGATTCCAGAGATATCGTGAGGAGTCAATAGAGATCAGCGTGCGTGCGTAATTTAGGCTAATTGTTTTACAAATAAGAAACATACGTAAAATACCCGCCCAACCTCCCTGCGGGTTGAATTTCGTAAAATCAGTTCTTAGCTGAACTCTACTCGGCAAAAGGAATATTCCTACCAAATTCCAAGTCTCTACCTCTTATGTGATGAGTCAATAGTTAACACCCTCGCAATCCCCCTTGCGAATGAAAGGAATATTCTTACTACATTTTGAGTCTCTACGACTTATGGTTCCAGAGATATCGTGATGAGTCAATAGATACCTGGATATCTCTTTTATATATATAGATTAAGGGACAATGACCTCATTCCAGGTTAGCTCTACCATCTTAAACTGTATCATTATTTACCATCAAGTGAAAACACAATGAAATACTAATATCGGTTATTAAAACATAATCTTTTGAACTTCTATTAAATTTTACAACAAAAATCTTTTAAAAGTTTTGTAACAGATAGATAGACTTTTGGATTATAATCAGATCAGATCTTGAAGTAACATAGCAACTTCTACAGAAGAAATAGTCATCTCTTATAGGTCTAACTGTGTGTGCAGATATCATATTAGCATGTCCATTTTTACATGTTAAATCAACAAATTTCTTTATCGCAACATTGACGCAAATAATTAAACTTTACACTTGATATAGTCAAGATATAAATATTTTAAAGGAAAAGATTGATCTTTTAATTTAAAAGTGAATTCACGTATTTAATAAGCTGTTAAAAAAACTCACAATCCCGAGGAAGCTCCAGCTAATGAATGTTAAATGTTCAATTTCTCGAGCCTCGCTTTAGGGATATATAGCTTCTATTATTCAAGTACGTAGAAACGGTTTTCATTCTACCACTATTGAGTAAATTCAGTTAGTTTAGTATTCAAGTAAGGCAAATAGAAGATTCAGGGCTGAAAGTGTATATATGTAGATATTTGCTGACAGTGCAAAGCTGTGATATCACTTGATACAGCTTAAAATGATAACAGAAAGAGGTAATTTTCCTCTTAATGGTTTATATTTGTTTATTATTATAAAAAACGGTAACAGTATAATATTCACGATACAAATTATAGAAAATTGGATAAATTTATTTATACAATCCAAAAAATTGCTTTGTGCCACGTATTTGTTGAATCAAATCGATGGTCAAAGTTGGCCCGAATATTTATAATTTCATTTCCGTTATATAAGTTTTTGTTTTTTTTTTTATATATAAAATCTTATTCACTATTATACGTCGTGTTTGCTTTATTTTTATTTCAGTGAATGTAGTCCTTGCCTTTAATTTAGGAACGTACAAAAAAGGGAATACGATTAAGAAGTATTTGTACGATTTATGTGGGATAAGCCTTTAAAATTAATAAATTGACAGGACCTCTATTAAAAATAAGGTACTATGTATTTCTATTCACGTATAGGTTAAGATTATTATTTATGCCATTCATGTGGCTCAGGCGTTGATACTTAAAAGATAAAGTTTACAGCTTAAACCCACCTCTCTATGATCATTACATTATTCTACGACATATACATTCAATCATAATAATATGTCTTACTAAAAGTGCGAAGCCGGGTCCCCAATAATATAATATTATATTATAAATGATAGTTCTGTTTTGATTCCTAGTAGTTTTACAAATAAGTCCCCAAAACCTACAGGTAGTGATAAAACCTTAATTGTGCAAAACATGTGGGTGCAAAACTTCAAATAGACTGTTTCAAGTTTGTTAAAAATTTTCAAGTGGCTCAAACTTCTGATTCCACTTTTTCTTGTTTAGGGTAATAAGTTACCACGTGTGGCCGTTAAGGGTTAAGTATCGGTACAATGTTAATATTAAACAAATTAAGATTTTCATTATCCATATTGCAATATACATATTACAATTCACCACGTACGCTCTATTCAGATTTTCACATAGAATTTCCACGGTAGAGTTCATATCGAGCCAACACTGAATGAAATACAAAAAGCAATGTGAAACCCGTGCAAGCTGCAGCTAAATGAATGTTAAATGTTCAATTTCTTGGGATCGCTCCAGAGACAAATGGTTGACTATATTTCAAGCTTACTGATACCCTTTATACTTTGGTACTGTTGAATGAATTCAAATCTCACATTCCCAAATAACTGATATCGGTGACTATGATACATTTTTTCGTTTATAAAACAAAATTAACATTGAAGTAAGTAATGATAAAGTAATGTAGAACAAGCTTTTCTTATAAACATTCAACCGATGTGTTTCTAACAGGTTTCATTAGAAAAGTGATAATGCTTGTAAATGATTATATAAATGGGTAAATTGTAAATGGTTTTAAACCACTAGCTTCACTCATTCAGTCATGATTGACGATTGACTACTTTCTCAATGTAATCAAGTACGGATTTTCCGATATTGTTACAGGATCGGGTTTTACGCAGGTGACACTACGTGGAACAGGTAGCTGTTACGGGTGTAGGAATAACTTTTTCCGAATTAATATTCGATTCGAAACTCGAATCAAATAATAAAAAAATTCGAAAGTTCCCGAATAATTCAAATTTTTTCGAATAATTCAATTTTTTTTCCAATAATTCGATTTTTTTCCGGACTATTCGTAACCTTCTTTATTATTAGTGAGTTTTCGAGAACATTCAGGGTTTCTTATGTACAGTATTCAAACATAAATATAATAGTCTATACACATTTTATTCAAACCCGAACATAGGTTCAATTCAAATAAGTTTGAGTGCGGGTTTACGTTATCTGTAGTTTGTTGGAATCCTTTGTTGCATAATAAATTGCAAATTGAAGAAAAATTGTTGAAGAAAATGACTCCCTGGTGAAAATTTTTTTGGAATCTCTTGCCAATATCACCACCTATATTTTTATGGTAGCGACAGAGATGAACATATATTGAAAATGAGCAATTGTATTCTCCGGGATTTTTAAACGAAAAGTCAATTATTCATAAGTCAAATATTTCAATACACAATTGAAATAGAAACAATTAAAAATCGCGAATTATTTGATGAATTTCGAATTATTCTATATCTTAGGAATTATTCGAAACATTCGTTTCGAACTATTTCCACACCCCTAGTATGTGATTTATAAAATCATTATTATCAATGAAGCCACTGAATTTCTCCTGCTTAACTCAGATTCCTGTCATGCATTTCCACTAAAGATAAACTTACGACTATATCCAACGACTCTGATGACGCTTATCAAATTGTCACTCCATTTATTGAAGAGTCTTCCAAATCTACGCATACTGGTCCTTTTTATATGTATACAAAGATTACCAAGGAAAACCTGATTCTGCAGTTTAAAATTATGTAGCACTATATACTATTATATATCTTTTTTTCAATACCATATAGCGTACAATAATATAAATATATTTAGTCACCCTCTGTGTGAGGGCACTCCTCCGAAAGTGAGCGGCGACTTTTATTAATTTTTTGTGTGTACTATTTGAGTTTTAATTACTTTTATTTGTTTTTAATTTATCTTTAAGTATATTTATATATATATATATATATATATATATATATATATATATATATATATAAATACTTAAAACTACATATTTGTATTAAACCTAAAGTTAATATACTGTACTAGGTTTTGATATATGAGAATAGGCTGAGAAGTATTTGTTATCTTTCCTAACTTCTATATTTTCTTTCTTTAATGACAAAACAATCTTTAGCGAGTCAACTAGTATTTTATAAAATATAGCAAGACTAGCCAGTACTTGATCTCACATATTAAATTAATGGAAATAAACGATTAAAATAATTTACATTATTAAATTGTGAACTGTAAGTGATTTTAATTATCAACTATAAAGTTTTTATTTTTAATTTTATAACTTGTTTCAAATTCCACCTTATCTATTAAAATTGTTTTCAATTTCTGCTGTACAACTGAATAAATGATAGATAGAAATCTCACTTCAAGTTTAGTAATGATACAGTATAGGATGATAAGAGTGAATTTGTCTGTTAACAGTCTTTAAGGAATTTTTCGCTTGACATTCTGGAGTTTGACTCGGGATACACTATTTTATTTGGATAGAGATTTTTAATATCGTTATATCTTTTGAATGGAATGTCCAATTTTAATAATAGTATTTTACAGGTATTGAAACGGTCCTTAATAAAATATTAATAGGATAAGAATGAATACAATAATATGGTTTGGATATTGTCGGCAATTTTATTAACTTTTAAAATGCAAAAAAGTAGTTATAGTCGCATAACTACAGTAGTTGGACATGATATTCCAAGATATTAATACGTTCTATAATATAGCAGAACCTTTTTACGTCTACCTTCAATAGTTTTCGCATCGCACGCGATGACAGACATTTTGTGACCAATTTTTTATAAACCATGGGTTACATTGAGGCATTTATCTTAGGATCCCTATTTATTTTGAGAATGTAATATAACCTATATCACTGTTTAAAAATACAGCTTTCTAATGGTGAAAAAATTTCAAATCGGTCCAGAAGTTTTTGTGTGAAAACGTTACATACATAAAAACACATGTATCCTCTTTATTACATTAATTCAGATAAAGCTTTATTGTAATTAGGGAGTATATGTCCATAATTGTGTTCCTATACATTACTTTTGAAGAGTTATCTTTTTAATTGCTAACATTTTAGCGTTTGGCTGATGACAAGGCATGATACCTGGACTCACGTAATTTTTCTCTAAATAGTCTCCTAACGAAATGCAAATATTACTTCACGCAACGACTTTGTTTGTCTATCTTATGATTTTTTTAAGAACTTAATATTATATTATAGGTATATACTATCTGAAAATTGCGTTACAGTTATAATACATGCTTACTGAGGCTGTACGTCGGCATCCTTCACTCCGCATGGTAATTCCCATTAAGTTTATATTATTAAAGCAGAAGGCAATCTGTACAGCGTTTTAATGTATTATGTAGAATTATAAAGGCGTCGAGCCCCGCTTACTTCTTATGATTTATTCATGAGGAAGAACGACGTTAAATTTGAACATGCCTACTTGTACAGGGGCATTTTGGTATAAAATGTCAAGCGATTTAAGCGCCTAATTTGTTTTTCATAAAGATTTATCGGCAACTACTTAAAACACCAATTTTATTTAACGACGCAAAACACTTTTCAATCTCAGTCTCTCATGGTAAATAAGTATTTTATTAATAGAATCCATTACACTTAGAGGAGCTATTTGAAAATTTGATGAGTATTTCTTAATTTTCTATTCACAGAAATCAATTTTGTATTTAACATTAGTTACGTATATTTTGTTCGGGCTAAGATATATGTTACAATAGCAAAATGATTTTTGATAAATCGTTCATAGCATTTCTCTTTTAAAGCACCAATTCAATAATTGTACTATAAATGAAATGGAATACTATAATGTCTCATTTAATCAACAATAAATACAATTAAAATCTGCCGTAATCTCCATCCGGGAGTGTGGGTCTTGCTGGCTGTAATACCCACTAGAAGCGACTTTATCCATGTCGTGGGGTCCAGATGTCAACTGATGCATTCAGCTCTGGCGCCCCAGGTCGAATCCAACCTAAAGGTTCGGTCCAGGGAAAGCAGATGAGTAAAATAGCTCTTTCTGGCGCCTCCCCTTCTCCAGCCCAACGAAATAGTGTCTGCCATAAGGTCCCTTTGCTTGTCTAGTGCCTCCTTCTGCTCCCCAAACTGACTTATTACCAAGCATTTGTTTTCTAAGTACTGTGTAATATTGAAGAATGATTATTTACACTTTAAGAACATAAACGAAATTTAATATTTGAATAATTAAAAGAATATATACTTAACGGATAAAAATTCATATTTTAAACAATATTTTACTATTTTCCACGAAATTCTATGTGACACTCCAGGGCTGAATTAATTGCAAATTTATACTATATCATGCATATTTGTTCGCAGATTATTATATAAACTGTTATCTCTGTTTATGTAATGATTTTTAAGACAAAACGGCAATTTCCTCTGAATAAAATTCAAATAACTTCCGTTAGTACTGTAATGTAAGCTTTGAAGTCAGTGCAATATTTATAAGAAGTTTGTATCGACTGTCGGCTGGTAGCAACCTGGTGAATTTATACAAAACAAATATTTTCAAAAGAAAACTTCTTTGAAGTCGGGAACAAAGCCAATCCACCGCGGTTATCCTTGATATTTTCGGAGTCGTACCTTATTCGCAAACATCGAATACGTATACAATACAGTGCGAAACGAAATTCGAAGGATAGATAATTTCGTAGCGAAAGAAATAAGGCGAAGGGAAAAAATATAAATTGAATAGTCGAATACACGCATCCCGGCATTACCATAAAGGCAACAGGGATCAACTGGGATTCCTCTACGAACTTTTTTATTTTCCTTCCACCTCTAAATCTCCAACCAAATCTTCGCGAATCTGCAAATGTTGATTTGATGATGTCGTGCCGCTTTCGGCTCTACGCGTAGACGCTCTACGCCGTTACGTCTTTCACTATTATTAATTTATTTAAATCCACATCCCTATAGTAAATTATTTGATCGATTTGATTGTACATACAATTTTATCGGTTAATAATTCTATAACACGAAATTACAGCTCATGAACTTACTTAGGTAACTTAACTCTCACTTTTTGAAAATTTATTCGTTTCCTGTGTTGGCAGTAGTGGAAAAGCAGCTTATAGCTGAGTGCACGACCTTTAAATTTATTTATTTTATTTTAGACAGCCAATAGCATATACATAATATACGTTTAATTTATGATAAAAAAAACTAAGATACATTTAAATATGTCCAACTAATAATAGGCTATCACAGCATGCGATAATTATTATACATGAAGTCAGAATTTGATAATATTATTAAATGTCAAACAAATATAAAAATTAAATTAAATTAAAAAATAAACATATTAATTAAAGGAAAGATGTTAAGCACAAAAAAATACCAACTTTTTGCCAACATGCAATTACTTATACGGATGAAACGCGTGATTTGCATCACGAAGATGTGCAGCGTCTTTTAAAATAATTAACGAATTACCACAAAAAGCCCTGCACATCTTCGTGATTTAATATACTATTTTTCATAAAATATAAAGTAAAACTGTTTCATAGATTCTCTTTTCTAAAATTTATATATACAATTAAAATGCCACATTTTATTTGCAATTCGTCGTAAATTTTCAATAAATTATTTCGACACTTTTCATATCTTAGTGACAATTAAATTCATTAAATTCCTAAGGTATCTTCCTTTTTCCCTGCCTCTAAGTCTTAGAAATCTAACGTTTTAGATTTGTATGGCTAAAAAATTGGTTTACCAAAGAAGTTTCAGTTCTGACAGCTGTACTTTGTGCGCACGCACTTTTAATTTTTGTATTTTACTTTTTGTTAACTATAATTTACTCTAAGGTATGTTCCTGTCTTTTATGTTTGATAAATAAAGTTCATTATTTTTTTATTAAGGAAAATAATTCACTTGAATTTTTTTATTTAAATTGTCATTATATTCTTTACTTGAAAGCATATCTCCACTTCGACTTTGCTCTATTTTATATATTAGGTAAATGTATATCTCTCACAAAATATGGTGACTTTAAAAAAATTAACCATAGAATTTAGTTTTTACACACACCATTGGAATGAGATTAAAAACAATTAAGTTTGGTTTAGTTCGTTTTATTTAAAGAAATTCATTTACTCAAAGGCATTAATTGTCTAAGTATTTCCTTCGAGTTATAATATGATATCTCCATTAACTTTTTAAAACAAAAATTCCTCACTGAAATTTTTAATATAAAATTGAGAAATAAAAATTAGGACGTAATTCATAGCGAAAGTTTCATCAAGTCGTGATTAATAATACGACATACAACAAATTTCTTAATATATATTTATAACATTTGAAATATATTTCATTATAATTGCGTCTAAAGAGTAGCTAATATATACTGACATATAAGTCTCTCTTAAATTGGTCTAGTGGTTGGCATGTTCGACTACAGACATGAGGTCTTGGGTTCGAGTCCCGGGTCGGGTCAATTCAAAAATCAATATTGAGTTTTCTATTAAGATTTTCTCAATATTTGCCTGAACTTGGGAAGTTGGCGGTGAGATCCACCCCCGTGCTTCGGAGAGCACGTTAAGCCGTAGGTCCTGCGCCTGATCTCTCTCCGGTCATGTCGGATTCCCGTCACAAGGAATAGAGAGTGCACTTGTGTACTATACCTGCCCATCCACAGTGGAGCAGCGTGGTGGGTCTATGCTCTAAAAACTCTCACTTCTCGGAGTAAAGAGGCCTGTGCCCAGCAGTGGGACGTTAAAGGGTGGCTACTTACCTTTATAAGTCTCAGTCACGATAATTATCACCAATGGATTTAAAAACTACTGAACCGATACTGATATTTTTATTTAATGTACTTAATGTGTACCGACTTAGAACATAGGAAAGGTTTCATTTTAATATATAATGAATTACTTTTGGTGTTGTTTTTTTTAAATCCAGCAATATCTAAGTATGAGATTTGCTGTCAATTAAGTTGGATAAGATTCAAATGGATGCCTCCGTACTTTAAGTCCCACAATTAAGTTTATAAGCGAATCAATTAGTTAAATAATAATATATAGCAGCTTTAGCCTTTACTCTGATGACCATATCTTACAGCATAGTGCTATGGGGTAAGGCGGCGGACATTGATACAATAGTTAATTTACAAAAAAGAGCAATACGGGCCATTTATCAATTAGGATCTCGTGCTTCTCTAAGAAATAAATTCAACATGGAATAATATCTTATAAATCCGTAATAATATTCACTTGTACAGCGAAACAAGTGAAATACACAATTTTCTATACTTGAAATAAAAACAAACTTGTTATCCCTTATTTTAGAGTGAAGAAGGTTCAGAAATCATTTGTCGAATTGAGCATACGCATTTTTAATAAGATACCGCAATCTGTTTTAGATTTGCCTCCACATAAGTTTAAGAAATATGTCAAAAACATCCTTTTACAAAAGGCATACATATTGGACATTGTAAAATAAACAACTATCTTTCAAAGAGTATCCGCTGAGTTTCTTGTCGGTTTCTTATCAGCGGATTCCATTATGCGAATCGGTGGTAGATTTGTTACCAACGGACAGACTACTGTCGATTCAAAAGTGCTTTTTGAGCCTACTTGAATAAAGAATATTTTCATTTCAGCGTTACATAGTTGATTGTTTCAGTCTCATTCAATAACCACAAAATAACGTCCAAAGCGTGTCTAAAAAAGTTTCCACTTCGAAAAGGTGTCCTCCAGTTTGTTTTTCAAACCGTTACGCAAACTAACGAAAGAGCAAAAGGTTCTGGCTCGAAGGATTATGCGCTCATCCATTGCGGTCATTAAGACACATTAGGTCCCCCCTCTCTCTCCCACTAAGCTATACCAATCCGCTTTTTAATTCGACTTTCCTTCTCCCAATTTGCATGATTACTTTCGTTTTTATTATGCCCTCCAGTGACGGTTCCACGCTTCTAGGATATTGATACTTTGTTAAATCTATTCGAGTGCCATTTATACAGACAGTTGAGAATATACAATTTGGTCTTTAAATTTATTTCGTAATAATTGACTCCTTAGTGTATAAATTATATACGTAAATTTGGTAAATACGTTTGTAATAATAGCCCGTGAAAAGTTTATTGAACTACTATTTCGTTAGGCTTAATTTTATTAAGGAGTAGCTGTTTCCCCGTAGTTCACGATCCCGTGGGAATGTGGGAGACTTTCCATGTAGTCACAATTTTAAGTTAATCGCGAATAGGTTTGAAGAAGAAATCTCAATGTTTTACTGCATGCTCCCTATTGTTTGTAATTCTGGTTTACATATACATCAATTAAAAAAGAAAGTGCGTGCGTACAAAGTACACATGTCAGGAGTGAAACTTCTTTGGCAAACTAATTTTTAAGTCTTGTTTAAATTTATACAGAGACCTAGAGGGAGGGAAAATGGAAGATATGTTAGGAATTTAATTATTAATACAAATTATTTATTGAAATCTTAAACGACGAATTGTAAATAGAAATACCACGTGTTTTTTGTCAATAGTAGAAATTATAAGATATATTTTGTTTTAGAATTTAAAATTAAGAAAAGAAATTTTATAAACTATTTTTGTTTGATATTTTATGAAAAATAATATATTAAATTGTTAAATGACGAGTGGTTAATTAAAATGCCACATGTTATTTGTAAATATTAAAACTACCTAACCTTCAAACGAATTGGCATAAGAAAGAAGTTTCATTACACGTGACGTGTTTGAGTTTAGTTATTAGTAATTCTGGGTTGTATGTAAAACAATATAAAAAAAATCGCCAACCATTTGTGATAAATAAATACAATATAAATATATAATTCCTAGGTTATGTAGTAAGACGCCTTAACACTTTTTCATGATAAGTTTGAGATTAGTGTCATCTACAACAAGTTTGAAAAAATGTATTTGAATTTGAATTGATGAATATTAAACGATTTTATCAACAACAAGCTGGCCCGAAAGACGTTGTTCTTAACTATGAATATTGATTAAAAAACTAACAGTTATATCATAAGCTTACATTACAAAGTTTGTATGTTTAATTTTTCTATGATTAGGAACTTCAGCAGTCAATAACTAACACAACAAAAAAATAATTATCTAATATTATAAAGAGGAAACTTTGTGTTTTGTATGTAAGTATGAATTGTTGCGTTTTTATACAAAAACAACTGGACCGATTTAAAAAAAAAATCACTATTAGAAAGCTGCATTTTCACTGAGCGACATAAGCTATATTACTTTCTTTATAAAAATAGAGATCCTTAAGAAAAATGCAATGTTACCCAAGGTGTGGAACAAAAAATCTGTTATCGAGTTGTAATCTGTTAGAACAAAAAATGTTCTATAATATTATAGAATGTATTAATATGTAGTTATGCCACATGAACATTTTAAAAGTTTATAAAAATGCAAACAATAATCACACCAAATTATTCATACATCTGTATTAATTATGCGAGACACTTTCAATACCTGTAAAATGGTTTTTAAATTATTAAAATCAGACATGCCATTCAAAAGATATAACGAATTTTAAAATGTCATTGTAAAGAAAATTGTTTGAATTTTTATCAAGGTAAAAATCTTATTCTCATTACCTCCTTGAAATCAATAATTTTTCAATACCTGTAGAGTATTTTTAAATTTGCTAATGTCGGACATTCTACGTAAATGATGTTACGAATTTAAAATTTATTAGTTAGATATATATTCGTCTTAAAGTAAAATCTATAAATTGATTAGCTTATGAAAGAAAGTATGTATTTAATAATCTGAATGGAAGTATTTAAAAACTAAGTGAAATAAACCTTTTTTGATATAAATCTATAGTCTGACTTTCCATAGCCACGATGTCGGTATCTACGCGGGGCATTGCTAGTATAGTGTATATAGATTGATGTTTGGAACAAAATATATATATAGGGAGAGTTTGAACTAATAGTAGGAATTGAAAAAGCTTTATACCGTCATATCAAGAGCACCATCGCAACTCAAACAAGTTTATTGTCCTGTCATCCAAACGCGACAGATCGTGATGAAATTAAATTGGGAGCATCGCTCCGTTATGTGGAAAATAATAAGTGGTATATTCACGCGCCGATGGCAGGGGTCTGGCTAATAGAAACCCAGCCAATGATAATCTGTTTTCTACACCATTAATCCTGAAGTAAGTCTGAGCACAATCTGTGGCGTCTTCGGAGTGCGCGTCGAGTTTTATGGTCTCGTTAAGGTTCGCAATTTGTGGAGTCGGGCTATAAGAAGCTCTCGGTCGATCCGAATCCTAATTCTTACCGTGGACTTGCTTAATCTTACAATATAGGGCTCAAGGTAATTGTTTCAAAATTGTGGCGATATGTACACTGGGCTACTTCTATATACTATTTACGTTCCAGCCATAATAACGTAGTGGTGAAACGAGTGGAATCTCTATTAGAGAAATCACGAGTTCAAATCCTGGATAGGCACCCTTAAGTTTCTCTTTATAAAAATGAAATTTACTTCTTGTTGTGCTTATGTGTTTGATGATTCTTTCAAATCCATAAGCTTTTCTGTGAAGGCAACTATCTTATAGCTATCTTATAGGCAATTATCTTGAGGCAACCTGCATGTACTGGGAGTAATTTTGGGGTATATGTAATCCGCAGTGGAGCAGCGTGGTGAGTTTATGTTCTAAAACACTCTGTCCTATGCGTAACTTTTTGTGTGCCAAGTAGTGGGACGTTAATAGGTTCCTACTTATCTTTACATTTTATTTACGTACAGTCTACTTTATACATGCAGTAGTCTGTGGAGCGCTGGCGCCATCTATCTATCGGCGTGGGACAGAGTCATGTGTCGTGAGCCGGCGGCGGACTCGCTAGTTCTCGAGTGACGGTCCGCCAGAGCGGTCGACTATTGAAACTGTCGCGTTCCTAGCTATTATTGTTAATGGAATTGTGTATGGATGTGGTCTACACTAACGATGATATCGGCGGAGAGCCCTATGCCCATACATTATGGTTCTTCTCCTTCTCACTTGCTCTCCGACATATATATGTATATGTTTATGAATGTATCAGTGGATATATATAATGTATGTATCTGTGGATATGTTTTTCTAATTATTTTTTAAAACCATATAATTTATTTGATAAATACACTCGTCAGGGTCAGTCGTCAGGGTAGAGCGTGCAAACATTACATGATAAAATTTATTACATACAATGTCATAGTTCCATTGATTTGATCTATAAAAATGTCAATCTAAAAATATAAGAAACGAAATAAAAAAAATTATAATAGCACACAATGTCACAATATACCGTTTTAAATTTTAGTTTTATTTAGTCGTTGACAGAATAAAAACATTCGTCTAATAACCATTTATGTAATCCTAAAATAATTGTCCTAGGTTCACGCTAGGTATTTAAGTAATATTTGTAATAAAAAAAATATATATGTTAAAGTTTACAGTTAAACTTACATTGTAACTAATATAGTTACAATGTAAGTTGCATAAAGTACTCTCCTATCTCTCTCTTATCTCCTTATGAAAGAGATATCTTTAAAGAGATAAGGAGTCTAATGCACATCCATTATCATTGTACAATGTTTAATTTGTTTTAATACATAAATAAAAGTGAAAAATATAACCCATTCTATTTGAAGAAATCCTGAGATAAAATTACTACACGTTTACTGAAATGTACATATTTCAGTTGTCTAAATGTTGCTTTTTTTATATAAATAGTATTTATTATATTGAATTTTTAATCTAAAACATAGACTCAAAACCTTGAATTTTAAAAAGTGTGCAATTCTATTCATTAATCCTAAAAGATTAGAAACATTAGAGTTTCTATTTCACCTTAAAAGTATTAAACTGAGTAAAAATTTCGTGATTCAACGTAGTTCCCGGCACACTGCAAACTGTAAATTACAATAAAATATAACAAAAATATTTCTGGTTGCTTATTGTTTTTATAAAACATATTATAGTACCAGATACGTGTGGTTTAAATGAATACAAATTATATTTGCAAATGTGCTTAATCCTTGAATTAGTTATCCCCATCTCGCTCCCCTATCGCTCGATGTTTGCGCTGCTCTATACCTCCACGCAAGAACAAAAACTATGAGGCGATAATCTACAATTGTTAATAAAATTGAATTGTCTATTTGCCTAAAATAACATCTTACTAGTAGCACCATAAAGACAATTAGGTAAGGGAGCTTCTTAGGCAAATCGCAGATACAATCATTTAAACATTTGTTGAAATTTTTGGTTCTGCCTGTGTTTTTTCTCATGTATCTTCGTAGTAGCTAGACCAATATTAAAGGGATTTTCTCAGACAAGTAGCTTATATTATAAGATATAACGTACCTTATGCCATATTCTGCAAAACTTTCATTTTGTTGCAAAGAGAGAGGGTGAATGCAGCCGAACCACAGTACCCCCGACGGAGGGGAGTAGGAAACAAGAGACGGAGGTTTATCCACTAATAACTTCTCCCCCTTTAATGCACTCTTGAGCCGGCTTGAGTCAGAGGGGCCAGGAAGGCTACAACGAACCTCTGGTCCTTCCATTCAAGAATGACGTGGGCTCCGCTGGGTTTTAGTGGGTATTCTGGTACCACCGGCGAGTCCCACACTCACGTCTTTCGCAGACGAGATGCGTAAATGCATCTCCCAGGGACAAAAAAAGCCTATAGTAATCCAGTAATCCCAAAAAATTACATGAGCAAATGTAACAGCAGACTAAGTTACGACAAATTGTATTCGATATCGTTAATTTTAAACTACTTTATATATTAAGTTAACTATTCTGTGTAGAATAGAGTATACGAGTAGATGTACAATGTACAATTTTAAACCTCATACAGCAAAGAATAGACTAAGTCAATTACCATTGTGGCAAACTGCACTGTTGTTAAGTTCCAGCTTTAATTTCTGTATACTTCATTGCCGAAAGTCATGCCTACTTTGATATACTACAGTGGCTATATGGATCTTCTCCTTCCATTTCTCTCTACCCTCGGCTCCTTTTAGGATTGTTGGCAGTGCGAATCTGGTTATAATATTTATTTGGACGAACCAACGAGTAGATGAGCGACCCCTTGGTCTTTTTTTCTTCTAGTCTTCCTATCACGAACACTTTCAAGGTATGATGACCCATTTTAAAAGTTATGTAATTAAAAAGTTGTTAAATTGCACGAGGTTTAAACTAGCTAATCCCCGCGGTGTGAAATGCTTAGATTACAATCATATGGGAATATAGGTAAATTTATAGATAAATCTACGGCATCTATGATCGAATAGTGACTTTGAATCACTTTGAATTAATTAAATAAAAATATTTAATTACCTGATGCTTTAAAAGAAATCAAAAGTTATTACTTTATAAATGACTATTTAAAAGAAACTCAAAGTATTTTTTTTTTATAGAGAGACACAGTTTTAAACACACTCTTAGTATATGTTGACGTTTCATCCTAAATTGTAATATTTATATATAAGAACTAATTATTCATTTTATTGTATTTGATTTATATAAATGTGATTGTTTGAAATATATATATGTATGTAAATAACATGCAAATGACCAAAGGTTTTTTATAAATAATGATATTGCACACCATTATGTGGCAGGCTGTGTGTTGTACACTAAATATTGCAATAAATATATTGGCATTGACTTTATTTGCCAATTTTGAAGTCAAATAGTTTAAGAAAGAATGAGTGATTGTTAATCATTTATATATATACTAAAACCATCTTTGCATTTTTTGCCATTCTAATGAAACTGGTTTGAGTACATCGATTGCTTTCAAAGTCTATAAAGAACGTCTGTTACAATATTTTTTTTAAATTTCGTAGATATACATACATTTAATACAGTTCCAATTCCAATTTTAAGATTAAAATGCTGCTTGGAGTTCGTTCAATTGTTAAAATTTCAATATTGGAACAATCTAATTCATCATCTCGAATCCTTGTATAAAATTTTATAAGCGTTATAGCCAAAGACATAGGGTAGATAGTAAAATTATGATAATATACGAATTTATAGTACTGAGTAGGTATAATAACCCGAATTGGGCATCTTTACGCCTCATCTAGCGCTCGTTATGTCTCGATCGTAAATCTTCATTCTCCCCTTTCCCCACTCCGTTGGGCGCCCGTTTCCGCCACTGGAATGTTTTGATATCATACGTTATAATTTCCTTAGATCGTTTAAAAAGAAAAGATGTCTTGAATTCTATAAAAAATAAAACATACTTACCTTATACATGTACTAAACAATTTAGCATTGCAACTTTAACTAATAATAAAAAAGAAAGAAAGAAAGAAAGAAAGCTTTATTCAGAGCACTATGTAATTTATTATATTTTACTATTTATTATATACACTATTTAAAACATTGTTGTATGGAATTTTTTCTGGCAAGAAGACAACAATCTACCTTATCATTTCAGATATAAGCATAGTCTAACAGCTAGTTCGACGGATACAATTTATATATATTTGATTGGTTTTTACTATTGAGCAAGCTGCGGTGACCACTAAGTGAACTTAACAAGTTCTTTTCATTAGTAATGAATCTATCACCGCTTCGAAAACTGACTTAACCGAAAACATATCGGCAAGAAATCCAACAGTTACTCATTTTATCATTAACTTTTACAAGTGTAAAATCTATTAAGCCCGCTTTATCTATTATAAAATGTGGTATCGCTTTAAAAGGCCATAATTTTTCTTATTCCTCGTGTCATAAAGGATGTATAGGTCTTTTTGGAAGATTAAAATTGTTACTGTAACAGCGGTTCTGCTCCACAATATTATAACCGTAAGATATGATGCTGTAAACATAAACGAAATCAACTACTTTAACTGCATTGTTATCCGTATACTCTCTAATTTTTAACTATTTATCGGCAGCAAAACCAAGATTCCTTTAAAGGGCTTCTATGGGTACTCAATAAAGTTTAGAATACAAATTATGCCCCAGAAAGACAGCAGACCAATAGCTCCACAGACTCATATTCACTTACTATATTTTTAGAAACTTAAACTTAAAATCTACTCACTCCTATACGCGTTTAATAGCTTGCCATGTATATTGACATAAGGAAAGGCAAGTACCAGCTTTTTACCGTCCCACTACAGGGCACAGGCCTTTTGATTCATAGGAGAGAGCAAAGACCCAACATGCTGCTCCACTGCGAGTTGGCAGGCAGATTTCATGATTATTCTGACTTCTAACTTTAAACATTACTGATGTAACATCAGCAAATAACAAATATACAAAATATGAGCAATTACTCAAATTTATTAAAGAAAGTACAGAAAGAATACTTCTTTATCGCATTTTAAATAAATAAAACCATATGGACTACCAAAATATTTATGTGACTCTCTTGCCACGATATTCGTAATGCTACTAAAATAATCACATCTCAATTTGGGCATACATACACGAGTAGACACAGTATATCAAGCGACGCCCTGAGTGCGATATTATTTTGTAGTCAGGCGGCTTCAGGCACGGAACACAATTAACTTGTAAGATTGTCTGCGGAGGCTGCACTCGTACCCTCGCCCGATCCATCTACCCTCCCTCCGAAACAAAACATCAATAAACTTATACACTTAAACAAAAATATACCTTACGGTTAACAAAATAGAGTATAATACTTAATGTAAATCCGTAAGTTTTATATGGCGCATTTATTTCGTGTAGGTATAGCAGTCCAGTTACCCTTGATTGGTTGTCGTTCCTCTAATCCCGTTTTGATCCTTTCCACCCAAACCTAGCCCTCGTTGCTCAGTTAACTATTGACATGCGTTCCTACCTGTTTGTTTGTATGTCCTTATTAGGATGCTTCTTTGGTTGTCTATATGGCTAATGAGATAACATCAGTTTACTTTGAAAATAAAGGTAATTTTACTAAAAGTACGCATTAGATTGTCTAAAATTAAAATAGGTTTAATCTAATATCTAAACAAATTCTCGTGTCATGGTGTTTGTTGCCAGACCCCTCCGAAATGCCTCGACCGATTCTAATAAAATTTTGTGTGCATATCTGAGCATCGGCCAGCATCTATTTAGCATACCTCTAAATGTCAATATTGATCCACCCCCTTTTGAAATGAAACTTTTGAATTGAAGGCGCATGAGAGTGAAATTTTTACGGATGAAACGCGTAATTTTATTTTGGTATTTTAACTTGTCACTCGTCATTTAATAATTTAATCTAGTATTTTAATTAAAAACAAAATTTATAATTCATTAATTAAAGATTTGTATTAATATTCGACACTTTTAATATTTTATTGACAATTCCTAACATTTCATCCATTTTCTCTCCCTCTAAGTCTTGCAAATCTAAAGTTCTAGATTGGTATAAATACAAACAAGACTTAAAAATTAGTTTGTCATAGATGTTTTACTTCTGACATGTACGCATACACTTTTTTTTGTTAAGTCCTTATTTTTCAAGCGATACAATTTGAAAATTAAGTCTGTTTAGAATAAGTATATTTTTATTTTAAACCTGTTAACCGTATAAAAAATCACCATAGATAAAGTTGTAAATGGAGATAATACAAACGGTCTCAGTTATCATTTAACACCTGATAATTATTAGAGGTCAGATAGCAAAGGCTTCTTTGTGTGGCGGGTACAAATATGGTATTTTTAAATACAGATTTTGGAGTCATAAAACCCTGAATTGAAAGTTATTACTGTTATCCACAATATAACTGACAATATAACTATTTGTTTGTTTGGTTGTTAAGTGATATCATCTCTAGTTGACATCATGAAATGTTTCATTTGTAAAATCTAAACAATAATAAAAAGTCAAATAGTTCCAAAAGTACATAAGCGATTGTAGGGAAGAAGCACGTTCAAAATAATTCGTTGAGGTTTTATATGCATATTCAAATTCGACAATTCTTTATTCGAGTAGGCTTTTACGGCACTTTTAGAGAGTCAATATATTTTTTCCATATATTAATCTAATTTACGACTAATGATGATATTTATTTAACAAAGGTTCACCAACAAACTACTTACATTTTAATATGAAAGAAATATATATGCTAGGACTTACTTTATATGTAAATGTAGCATTTTTTTTATTGCTGACAGATTAGCGCTTGACTGTGATCTCACCTGATGGTAAGTAATGATACAGTCTAAGATGGAAGCGCGGAATCTTTTAAGAGGCGATATACCCCTTACGGTGTCTACACAGCATCGTACCGGAGCACAAATCTCTTTGTTTGGCGGTACGTTTTTGCTACGGTAGGGTGGTAACTAGCCACGGCCGAAGCCTCCCACCAATCCAGACTCAGACAAATTAGAACATACAATTTCCTAAATTCGTCCTACCGGGGATCGAACCCGGGACCTCCGCTAGCAAAGCGAATACTCGCACTACTGCGCAAGCGAGGCCGTCAAATTACTTAAAAGTAAACACCGCATGCATGAAATTAATAGAAATATGGTATGACTACCGTACATTATAATATATAGTATCTTCTTCAACATTTAATATAACTTTTTTAAATACTCACGAACCCTTCTGTGATACTTGCCAAGTGTAAATCTATATTACTACTACAGCTATTTAAGACTACAAAATATAGCATAAGGAGAATCAGAATGAAATAACGACTTAAAACCTACAGTTCCTATTCTGGGAAGAGCCCGCAACTATTACAATGTGCACGGAATATATTATTTTATGGTCGATATAAATATTGAAGATGTAATTTATGTGATAATCATCCGTTTTGATAAGTTAAAAAAGAAATTCTGCAAATAGAATTAACAAAAAATATAGAAATGAGGTTCCTAACGTACTTAGAAAAGCATAAAGATATCTAGCCCTTTAAAATTTTTGAGGATCAGTGTATGGTGAAAAAGTTAAAAGTGCGTGCGTACAAAGTACACATGTCAGAAGTGAAACTTCTAAGGCAAACTAATTTAAGTCTTGTTTATATCTATACAAATCCGAGACTTAGAAGGAGGGAAAAAGTAGTAATTTTATGAATATTTATCGTAATATCAAATGACGAATTGTAAATAAAAATGCCACGTGTGTTTTGTCAATATTAGAAATTTATAATTAAATTTAGTTTTTAATTTAAAATTTAGGAAATAGAATTTATAAAATACTTTTATATTATATTTATTAAATGACGAGTGGCAAAGTAAAATAGCACGTGTTATTTGTTAATATTAAAATTGCCTAAACTTCAAACGAGTTAGCATAAAAACGCTGCATATCTTCGTGACGTTAATCACGCGTTTTCTGTAAAAAAATTACCCTCATGCGCCTAAAGAAGTTTCACTTCAAAATACGCCTAAAAACTCAGAAGTACATCTAAAAGTTTTTTAAGGTTGTAAAAGACCTATAAATTATTGTAGTAAATATTACAAAACGAGCTAAAAAAGCTTTTATTGTGGTAAACATTGTCTACCTTTTCAGATTTTATTTCGACTGTATACCTATTTTACACGAGGATAGAGCAGTTAGACGGATTAGTGACCTGAACTTTACAGTTAACGCACACGAGAGTGCCTTTTTTGTTTCTGTTCGCGTATAGACTAAGGTAACTTTATATTCTTGTGTACTCAATTAATTAAAAAAAGGTAAGTAACAACCCATTATCGTCCCAGTCCTGGGCACAGGTCTCCTCACTCGCATGAGAGAAGGTTTTTAGAGCATAGCTGCACCACTGCGGATTGGCAGGCATAATACACAAATGCACTCTCTATTCCTTCACTCTCATAGTCCCATGTGACGGGAATCCGACACGACCGGAGAGAGATCAGGCGCAGGACCGACGGTTTAACGTGGTCTCCGAGGCACGCGGGTGAATCACACCGCCAACTTCCCAACTTAGGGCAAAAATCTTAATAGAAAACTCAATATTGATTTTTGAATTTGCCCGACCCGGGACTCGAACCCAGGACCTCAAATCTGTAGTCAAACATGCTAACCACTAGACCAATGAGGCAGTTTATCAATTAATTAATCGAGCATAAAACTATTCATTTAACAATGTTTCTTTCCACTCAACAGTGGTTGAAGTGTTATTTGTGTTAAATTAAAATCAAAATATTCCTTAAGTAAGCTCAAAAAGCACTTTTGAATCGTTAGCAGTCTGTCCGTTGGTAACAAATCTACCACCGGTACGGGAAGTTGATTCCGCTAAGAGGAAACCGGCAAGAAACTCAGCGGTTACTCTTTTAAAGATAGTTTTGTATGTTACAATGTGCAATATTTTACTTCTTATGTAGCTGGAATCAAGTCCAATCATTTTTCTGTCGTAGGCAAATCAAAAACTGATTGAGATATCGTATTAAAAATGCTCATTCCGACAAATGATACTTGCTGAACCCGCGTGGAATGTTTTTTGATAGCATTAATAAATGGCCTTTGGGGGTAGAATTTCTAAAAATTTACTTTCGATCGGTTCCATTACAAAAAAAAAATTCTGACCAAGTTTTACATACCATAAAAGATATAGTTTGTAAATGTTTAGCTTGTATGTATGTATGTATGTATGTATATATATATATATATATATATATATATATATATATATACTATATATATACCAGAGATATCCAGATATCTATTGTCTCATCTCGATATCTCTGGAACTATAAGGCGTAGAGACTTGAAATTTGGTAGGAATATTCCTTTTGGCGAGTAGAGCTAAGAACGGATTTTACGAAATTTTACCCGCAAGGAGGGTTGCGGGGGTGTTAATAAAAAAATCATATTTTCACATGAAACAATTTAAGCTTCACATTTACAAGATATATCTTTTATGGTATATAAAACTTGGTCAGAATTTTTTTTCATAATGGAACCTATCAAAAGTAAATTTTAAGAAATTCCACCCTCAAATGGCAGTGCGGGTATGTTATGTCGTGTCAAAAAGTCATTCCACGCAGACGAAGTCGCGGGCTCAGCTAGTTCAATATATATTGCCGTGAGATTTAACGTTTCTTAGAATGTATCTCTTAAAAAAGCACGAAATTTATATAAGTCTAATACTTTGTTACTAAATTGTGATAATAATTGAGTTTGAATGTCATACAGGCCCAAGTTTCTTACACACTTACCTACACGATGTGTTAGTCGAGGACAAATATAATATAACTTAGGGATGATACGGTATCACGCTCACGCATGTAGACCCCAGACCTCAGTGACTAAGGCAATCCTTGATAAAATAAAAAACAACATTAGTGTTTGCCACCATAAAGATAAGCTGTGACGCGCACGAACTGCGGTCGACCACTGCACACGTGCTTATGTAAGTAAGACAACTGTGAACAAATACCACGTACTAATTATATACGTAAATATTTAATAACGGATCTTAATTGACACACTGATAGTCGGTACAAACAATTCGTCCATTCCACGTCAATTCGAGGGCCGTAGAAAGTCATTAGAGCGGTCGGGTGCTAGTCCGCGAAAGCTGCCACCAAAAGGAGCAAAGAATCGAAAAGCGATACCGGCTAATCCCACTAATCGGGGAGCAATTGAAAAATAAAAATGTAGATGGCGGAATGATTCCATTTGGAGCCAAAACGATGCGACAAAATAATAAAAAAGGTACGAGCGGAACGGAATGGGCTTGCCCTCGGCGGCCGACGGCTAATATTGAAAGCAAATCCTCGGCTAAATCCTTAAAGCGCCTGGATTCGAGCACCTGGAAACTCTGTTTGCGCCGCCACCCGCGCCGCTCTTCTGATAATCATTTACTGGATTATTGTATACTTTCCGCTTAATGTCACCGAATTTCGTGAATCAATTGGTCGCAATTTATTGGCGCACCGAACTTTGACCCCAATTTTCACGTTGGAATTTTCAAAGGATTTGGGGGTTTTACACAAATATTTTAACTGGATCAGCTTGAGGGCCATTTCCTTTACGATCCGAATTCTTTCGATTCCTTTTATATAGGAATTACTCGAGTATCTAGTATGTACTCTTATTATTTCCTTTGTTTCTACATATAACTAGCGCGTGACAACTTTGATATTTTATTTAATAATTTGAAATATACATTTATCTGGAAAAAAATTCTAAAGAAATGTAATTTTTTAAATTAAACTAATCCAAAATAGTGAAGTTGCAAACAGGGGTCTAAGGCACAAGGACAAACAAAGGTACCCGAAAATAAAATTAAGCGTATATTTAAATAATTTTTACTGTATATCAATTACAATAAAAATTATTCTTTAAAAAAATTATTAATTTTGTAAAGAATAATTTATTTATGTGACAATGGGACCCTTTAAATTAAGATGAGTAAAATGGTTGTTGGAAAAATGTTCGGAAGTGAAAGTTCATGAGGTTAAATTTTTTACGGATGAAACGCATGATTAGCGTCACGCAAATGTGCAGCGTTTTTATACTAATTCGTTTGAAGGTTAGCGAGTTTTAATATTTAACAAATATCATGTGGAATTTTTATTTGCCACTCATTTTTAATAATTTAATATACTATTTTTCATAAAATAAGAATATTTCATAAATTCGCTTTTCTAAATTTTAATTTCAATAATACTTTTAAATTTTGATATAATCACGTGACATTTTTATTTACGATTCGTCATTTTAGAGTTCAATAAATTATTTGCAGTAATGTTCGACACATTTAATATTGTAATGATAATTAAATTAACAAAATTTTAGATTTGTATAAACAAGAGTTAAAAATTAGTTTGCCAAAGAAGTTTCACTTCTGGCATGTGTAGTTTGTACGCACGTACTTTTAATTTAATTTTATTAAAATAATCCAGAATAGTGAAAATGCAAAAATGGATGTAAGGCGTAAGGAAAAATTAATGTCGTCGTCCTCGTCGTCGCTTCAACCGATGAACGTCCACTGTTGGACATAGGTCTCTCGTAATGACGTCCACAAGGCCCGATCTTGCGCCGCCTGGCTCCAGCGGCTACCGGCGACCCTCTTTATATCGTCGGTCCACCTTGTGGGGGGTCTGCCTATACTGCGCCGTCCGGTGCAGGGTCGCCACTCCAGCACCTTCGGCCAGCAACGTCCATCGGTCCTTCGGACTATGTGCCCCGCCCATTGCCACTTCAGGTTCGCGATTCGTAGGACTATGTCGGTGACTCTGGTTCTACTAGGGATCTCTTCATTTCTGATTCTATCAAACAAATTAATATACCTGAAAATAAAGTTAAGCGTATATCAAAATAATTTTTATTGTATGGCTATAACCATAATTAACAAATTGCCTTGTAGTTTTAAAGAATTGACTATGGGAACATTGAAATGGTTGTTGGACTAATGTTTTTATTCTATCAACGACTAAATAAAACTGAAATTTTAATTGGCATATTATGACATTCTGTATCATTATAAAGAACTTTTACTTCTTATATTTTTATCAAATTGTTAATCAATGGAACTATGCCATTGCATGTGGTCAGTTTTATCGTGTAATATTTCACGCCATTTTATGGCAATACACCTTTACCCTGACGTGTATATTATGTATTTAGCAAATAAATCTTTTGAATTTATTTAATTTAAGATTTAATTTTTATTATCTGTATGGTATAACTGCCTCATTAGTCTAGCGGTTAGCATGTTCGACTACAGACATGAGGTCCTGGGTTCGAGTCCCGGGTCGGGCCAATTCAAAAATCAATATTGAGTTTTCTATTAAGATTTTCTCAATATTTGCCCGAAGTTGGGAAGTTGGCGGTGTGGCTCACCCCTGTGCCTGATCACTCTCCGATCGTTTCGGATTTCCGTCACATCGGTCTGTGAGAGTGAATGAATAGAGAGTGCACTTGTGTACTATGTCTGCCAATCCGCAGTGGAGCAGCGTGGTGGGTCTATGCTCTAAAAACCCTCGCTCCTCGGAGGGAGGAGGCCTGTGCCCAGCTGTGGGACGTTAATGGGCTGGTACTTACTTACTATACTCTACTTAAATCTACATAGGTTCAAAAGGGAGGCAAAAATTAGATAGATTTAAAATTTTACTTGTATTATAAAATAAAATCCGGTTGTTCAATATTGTTATATATCCTGCGCTTACAGAGTATGCATGAGCACCACATTCATGATATGTAGCTTATTGAATAGAAACAAAGTTGCTATTGTTTTCTATCAAGCAGTTTTCCCAACATTCTACCCAACTGTGGGTAGATAGGCAGATCTCGGGGCTNTCGTTTCGGATTTCCGTCACATCGGTCTGTGAGAGTGAATGAATAGAGAGTGCACTTGTGTACTATGTCTGCCAATCCGTAGTGGAGCAGCGTGGTGGGTCTATGCTCTAAAACCCTCGCTCCTCGGAGTGAGGAGGCTTGTGCCCAGCTGTGGGACGTTAATGGGCTGGTACTTACTTACTTACTATACTCTACTTAAATCTACATAGGTTCAAAAGGGAGGCAAAAGTTAGATAGATTTAAAATTTTACTTGTATTATAAAATAAAATCCGGTTGTTCAATATTGTTATTTATATATCCTGAGCTTACAGAGTATGCATGAGCACCAAATTCATGATATGTAGCTTATTGAATAGAAATAAAGATGCTATTGTTTTCTATCAAGCAGTTTTCCCAATATTCTACCCAACTGTGGGTAGATAGGCAGATCTCGGGGCTCTCCTTTATTCGTAAAGGTAGGCTACCGGGTGGGTTTTAGTAAAAAAATACCACATAACTCGATCTATTCCCCGAAAAGATCGATGTAGATTTCCTCCTCAACAAAAAGAAATGGCTACACACGCCCCAGAATTGGTCCTAGGATCCTGTAAGTTTTCTCACGATGTCTTCCTTCACCAAAAAGCCAAATGGTAAATTTTAAACAACATTTAGTCACACAGATTTACAAAAATAACTTAGTGATGCCGACTTGGAATTCCTACCCGTGGTACTTGAAAAGAATCCGCGTGTCTATTCATTGGGTCATCATAGTTCTGTCCTTTAATATCCTCCAAGCAGATGGCTACCAAAATTCGATCAGAACATTATTAAATTAAGTCCAGGGTACATAAACCTTCGCATTCCAGTAATAGCAAGTAAGTTTATCACGACAACATCTATCTCCCGCAGACAGCAGTCGTCGAGCGCTATAAAACAGCTTACACTAACGTGAAACCTATTTCCATTCCCATTTTATACACATCATCGGACTCGTGTTCGATTTCATAAAACCGTATATTTAAATTTTTCAATTTGGATACGATTTTACATCTAAAATATTTTTAAATTCCTATCAATATTTTACTCTCTCTTTATAACTTGTCTATATCTTGCTAAAATTTGAAATCGTTTATAAAATACTTTTTTATTTATTCACTCAAGTTCATGTATATTTTTTTAATCTTATATTGGACTTCACTTGGTGTTAATGCAGGTTTTTTAAACGAAATTCTACAATATCTTTCATAACTCACGAATAGGGTTTAGGTAACGAGTTTATCTGTTATTATAAATTGTTAACATTCAGTTAAAGTGTCTTTAATTGGACCTTGTTAATGCCAACACGGTGCAATAAAGCATTCGCTTCCTAAAGCGTTTTCCTTAGATTGATATGTACCGTTTAATCACCGAACTGGACATTATTACAAGAAAAGTAACTAAAAGCTAAATTGGTGTTTTATTTCTTTAAACATCCTTCATTACACGTAAGAGGGGAGGATTTGAGCTTTGACTAACTATTTTGGGCAATACCCCAGAATTCCATAGAAATACGCAACTTTGCTTAGGCTATTTTCCCTGACCGAAAAGCATATTCATGTTTCTTTTTAACCGACTTCAAAAAAAGGAGGAGGTTATCAATTCGTCTGTATTTTTTTTTATGTTTGTTACCTCATAACTTTCGACTCGGTGAACCGATCTTGATGATTTTTTTATATGAAAGGTGGTGGTTGTCGTAGGGTCCCATTTCTGGGACCATACCATCCCATAACTCCAGTTCTGATGATGGCATCCATGAGAAAAGCGGATAAGTCTTAAATTTGCATTCAGCATGTGGTCGTCATATGGACGAATAACTCAAGATCACTACAACCGATTTTGATGATTCTTTTTTTATTGGAAAGGATGTATTCGTACTTCAAGGGTTGTTTGATGATAGTTCGGTTAGGTTTTGATCATGGAATCCATGACAAAGTAGCGGAACTCTTCAATTCTTAGGAGCAAATTAACGAAACCCGGCAGAATCTTTTATAAAATCTCCAGATATTTAAGTCACCTACTGTAACTTCGGTATGGTCAAGTAATTGTCGTAGTTAAATATGATGATCAATGGAACTCCTCGACGGCTAATAGCAATTAGCAATGAGGTACCTTGGCTGACACCGACTCCAAATATAAGAATACGAAGAACTCTAAAGAAGAATACCTACGCAATTACTTTTTTACTTTTTAGAGCATATTTATATGTTTGTAAGAGTTTGTTTTGAAAGCGGTTCTTTTTTTGTTATTTTTTTTAGTTAGCGAGCTTTCTAGCTGGAATCCACCATGAAGCCGTCATGAACTGAATATTAACGACACCATGCTTCTTTACAATATAATGCTTTCTAAATTTGGCAATGTTACAATAAAAAGCCAAAATATTCTTTAAATGTGTAGTCGGTTTCCGGTTTGGAAAGTTGATTGAAGTTACTCTTTTAATTATAATTTCGTAGGTTACAATGTGTAATATTTTGCTTCTGTGATTTACTGGTAGCAAGTCCAAACATTTTTATTCCTTATTAATCTTGAACATTATGATATAACTGTTATAAAAGCGTGTTATTGACCTATTAAAAATGCAACTAGACAAATGATTTATGAACCATCTTCACCTTAAAATATGACATTACAAATTTGTTTTTATTTCTTAGAACATTGATCAGGCAGTATACTACGAAATACGGTGCAATTTTGGACTTATATCTCAGAGAAACTTATGAAATTTAAACTTTCAGGTTGACGTATCTAAGAGCTTAGACTTCGCTTCAAATTTCGTAAACAAACTAAGCGCTAACATTTTACAGGTTATACAGTTCATGCAGACTTTTAGATGAACTGTATAAGCTTGTACTTACCATGCTTTAATCATACCCTCGCGTATACTTTACGTATTAAAAAAACACGCCTTTACTACTTTGAAACAAATGTTTACATATATCTTTGTTCTAGTTTATCTTAAAAACATTTTGACCAATATAAACAGAACTTTATAGGCCAATTTTATAGCGTTTAAAATAGTCTACTCTTTAATTTCTTTCCATATCTCTTTTTAGATCGTTCCATAAAGGCACGGAAATTTTAGGCATGGTAGTAATATCATTAACAACTTGTCTTTACTTACAAAAATAATGATGATGTTGTTAATCTTATTTTGAAGTGATGGAGTTCACAAATTAACGTCTTACTCTAGTACCTCTAGCTTAAAGTTTTTTACATGACTTTATTAGACATGAAGGCTTCAATATAGCTTGAAAAGCTGTTAGAGTTTTAGACTAAATATAAAGCTTAATGCAAAGTTTAGGCCAAAAGCCTCTATGAACACAGGGGTTTTAAAAATAGCGTTCCTTTTTAGCGAGTCATTTTAAGTGTTAAATAAAGTTTTGCAGAAATAAAAGAGAAAACACATGTAACAAATTATCTGTTTTATTGAGCACTGAAACTAAACCCTAGTAACAAATTTATTTTTCTAAACAAAATACAATTGATTTTAGTTCCAAAATATTTTTTCTTTTTTTATAAATAAGATATTTGTAGGATGCCCACAGCTTATCTTCATCATTTTCAATCCACTTTAATAAATTTAACGTATATTATTTATAAGGGTACATTCCAAAGTACCTTTTACCAACTTTTCGACATCCAATTTACTTGAAAGTTTACGTAAGTTTGAAGGACCGTTGAAAATAATTTCATAACTTCAGCATATTGTCCACATCAAGATAATTCTGTAAATTTAATAATTGACACATAGGGTAAGATAGGTGTCATCAATGCGGGATTTTTGTAAAAATATCAATCTTTCTTACACAGATGACGATATTTTTACTATTGAAACATTTGTAACACAATCTTCTGTAAATATGTGATTAAATAACTGTTTCATTGGTTTAGTGGTTAGTATGTTCGACTACAGACAAGAGAACCCGGGGTCAGGAGAATTCAAAAATTGATATTGCGTTTTGAATTAAAAATGTCTTGATTTTGCCGCGAAGTTGGGAAGTTGGCGATGTGCTCCACTCCTTGCCTCAGAGAACACGTTCAACCATCGGTCCTGTGCATGATTCTGGTCGTGTCGGATTCGTCACTTCGGACTATGAGAGTGAAGGAAGAGAAAGTGTTTTTGTGTACTATGCCTGGTCTTTGCTCTAAAAACCCTCTCTCCTATTAGTGAGGATTTGGATTAAAAAATTGAGATTTAAGATTTTCTTAAAATTTGCCCGAAGTTGGGAAGTGGGCGGTGTGTTCCACACCCGTGCCTCGGAGAGCACGTTTAGCCGTCGGTCCTGCGCCTGATCTTTCTCCGGACGTGCCGGATTCCTGTCAGATCGGACTATGAGGGTGAAGGAATAGAGAGCCCCCACTTCGCTTTACACATGTGTACTATGCCTCCCAATCTGCAGTGGAGCAGCGTGATAGGTCTATCCTTTAAAAACTCTCTCTGATATGAATGACGAGAACTTTGCCCAGCTGTGGGACGTTAATGGGCTGCTACTTACTTTACAGAGGTCATCTTAGTTAGGTTACCATTCATTTTTTTTATATAGTAATGGTTTATAACATGTCTTGCTCAAGTTAGAATCAAATAGTTTAAATAAAACAAGCCCAACGCTCTTGATATTTTTATTATGACTAGAGGTTTTTAAGTTACAAAACAACCAGTTATTCTTTAAATACATTTACAAAATAAACCGAAATGAATAGTTCGCGTATATTTTGTTTGATATGTATAAAATGAAAACCTCGAATTATATTATTTCGAACTATTTACATTAATCTCTTTACATAGTTGTTGACGTATAAATAGGCACACGGAAGTACTCAGTGAACATGTTATACGTAGATTATACAAGTATCATCAAATATTACGTATAAATTACGTAATGGTGACTTTATTTAAGTAATCAAGGCATTCATCATCATTTGTAGGTCATATTTACGTTTGATAGTATTACGTTAGTATCACTTGAAGAAGTGTGAAATAATGACTCACATTTGACTCAAACCTGGCGTAAACAAAGTACAATATTCTGTTAACATTACTTTAACATGTTCACTGAATAGTTAACTTACAATTTGTGTGTCATTTTTTTCAATCTACATTAATTCAACCGCTACATATATCGTTTTCCAAAACAATTTGTAACAAAACGAAACATAAAACATTTAAAACCCCGTTAACTTATATATAATTACATTTATACATTTTAACTTCAAACTATTGTTTAGTAAACTGTGTACATTATTTTTATTACATGTACAGTCAACATCAAATATACAAAATTAAATAAAGTCTAATATATTTTGTTCAAGTAGGGATGGGTATAACAAATTTGTATTATATAAATTATTAAGAAAATTATGAATTTATTTATCAAATTCTTCATGACTTGTACATTACTGGATATTTAATTATTAACTGAAAAATAGGTAATTTACCTTTTACCTGGTTAGTGCGCTTCCATCTTAGATTGTATCGTCACTTACCATCGTGTGATTACAGCCCAGCGCTAACCTATCACCAATAAAAATATGAAAAGCGCGTGCGTACAAATTACACATATTAGAAGTGAAACTTCTTTGGCAAACCAAGTTTTAGGACTTGTTCATATTAATACGAATTTAAAAGGCAAAAAAACCATATCTTATGTTAGAAATTTAATGAATTTAATTGTCTTTAAAATATTGAGTGTCGAAAATTAATACAAATAATTTATTGAAATCTCATATGAGGAATTGTAAATAAAAATGCCACGTATTTTTGTCAGTATTAGAAATTATTGATAAAATTTGGTTTTTGAATTTTTAATTTACAGAACAAAATTTATGAAAGATTTTTATTTTGTATTTTATGAAAAATAGTATAAAATTATTAAATGACGAGTGGCGAATTGAAATTCAACATGATATTTGTAAATACTAAAACTACCTAACCTTAAAACGAATTAGCATAGAAAACGCTGCACACCTTCGTGTACCTAAAGAAGTTTCACTTCAATCAATTTTATTTGTATAAAGTTTTTGTTCTGAAATTTAGAATAAATAAATTTGAAATGACCTAATTTATTTAATCTGCGAAACTGTTTGTTTCAAATTTATTTATTCATATTTTATTATTAATACGTTCGACACTAGAGTAATCGATAACGTAATATTCTTTTATTCACTTATTAGCATAAAAGTTGACTCCTGGACGGCATCACAGTATCTGCATTAGTTACTAAATTTGCCTTTACCGGGTTAATATTTACTTAATATTAATTAAAGTGAATACATTAAAAGTAAAACCAACTATATAAAAAAATAATAAGAAAAATTATTTGACTTGTCTTTGATGTGAAACATCTAAAGAGACTGTCGCATGCCGTGGCGTGCAAAGCGTCGCCACGTCGCCTCTCTTAGCATTGGGCAGTTCGCCGTCTCTTTTGCAGTATATAGTTTATACAATGTTTTGTATAATACAATTATTTAAAAAATGTCGATCTTCCCGTGGCGGGAAGGTTTTTTATAAAAGTTTTTTTTACAACGTATATAATTATACGTTGTTAAAAATCTGGTTACTAAATATCATATTATTAAATACCAAAGATTTCCATACATAAATGGGAACTTTTTATTTACTCGTATATGAAACTAATAGTTTCAAGTATATTTGTTATTGACTGTACATCACACAGTTGTTTATTACAGTTTCATACAAATTGAGTTGGAAATAATTATAGATACAATTATTTACATTTTAAATGGAAGATAATAAATATTAAGTACTCGTATTCATATTGAGATCTCGGTTACATTAATCTCATCGAAAGCAATTAAAAATTAAAGACTCTGGTTTTATATTCATCAGACATTCATACTGTAGTTATATATATGTTGGATTTGCATTCTTTTACTTTTTAACTATTTCTACAATGAAAATTGATTCATATCATATTTAACTTCAGCATTAGTGCAATTTCACCCAATGGTAAGTGATGATTTATTCTGATATAATAAAGTGCTGCCTGATAAAAGCAAAATAAACGTATGTCTTCTGATGTACTTCTAATATTTAAAATAAAGGCAAGTAGCAGCCTTTTAGAGTCTCACGTTTGGTCACAAGCTTCACGGAGGCCTAACAACCCGCAGTGGAGCAGCGTGGTGGGTGTATGCTCTAAAAACCCTTTCCCCTTTATGGCCTTTACATAAAAAGAAAAAAAATGTTATTTTACGTACTACAAATGTAATATCTGTCTGTATATTTTCGCTGATTTCCTATATAAATTTTGATTGGATTTTCACTGGAAAATCACTGATATAATAAATAACAGACCAGTTTTATCTCCAATCAGAATGGGCATATTATCTCTAAATAAGACAATCCAAAATCGGTAAATCGAGATTAATGAAATTTCGGTTCATCATAAAAGATAAGATTGTTTTGTACGCGATAATTGGCTCTGTTATTTACAAAAATTAATAAACAGTTATTTGTATTCGGAGATCAAATATTGCGATCACTATTTCATTTTATAAATACATTGTTTGTTCTTTACGTCATGTTATGATGACATTACAACACAATTAAAACATTTGGCTTAAGCTTTGGTCTGTAGGGTCTTAATTGTATTTACAGGTACTTAGTAATAAAACAATTCATAATAATTAATATTTCAACGTGTATTAGCATTTCTGATACCAGTTTAAACATTAAAAATGTTATAAACATCAAAAAGCGCACTTTAATTTCCATTTTTATGAAACAAAAAGTGGAATAAATTTTCTTTTATCTGCCTCTTTTATGTATTAACATAATAATATATAGTAGCGCAATAAATTTGTAAATAATGAAATCTTAAAATAATACATAATCAAATGCTTTAAATATATAGTCAAAAGTAGAAATAAATAGCCTAATTTATATTTACAACGATCTCCGGCGATCTTATTACAAAATCGAAAATAATCTACTATAATCTACGTACATTTAAGCTTGTAAAAATTGCACACTTCGCTTTGGTATACTTACATAGTTATAGCTACATATTTACAAAACAACGTCTAGAACGAATCGTTTAGTTTTTATTGCCCGAAGTTTCAAGTTTAAACCTAGGAGATGCGGTGTCGCCGTCGCGCGCACTCAGTCGAACCATTCCCACAGGTGCCGGTAAAGGCCGTGCGTGTGCGTGGTGTTCGCGTGCGAGCGCGCGGGCGGGGACTAGGACACGCGTGCGACGGCGAGCGGCGGCGGCGGTGAGCGCGCCTCCTCGCGGCCGCGGGCCTCGTCTCAGAGCACGCGGTCCGTCACGCTCACGCCGCCCGCCGCATACTGGCACGCCGACAACGGCGCCGACCCCGCGCGCGACACCGGCGACACCGCGCCGTATCCGCCGTTGAAGCTCGACGAGTGCTGCTTGGCCTTCAGCCGCAGCGACGCAATCGACGACGACATCGCGGGACACGGCTCCGCACGGTACATGCTGTACGGATTCGGCGGCGTCGTGTAAGGACACGGCGGCACCCCACCACCCACGCCCCCTCCGCCCACGCCGCTCATACCACCACCGCCCACGCCACCCATCGAGGTCGCAGTATTAAAACAGTTCACCGAGCCTTGGTGATGGCTAGCCGGCACGACCGGCCCCAGCGGATTAACAGGCCAAGGAAAACTCTTCGTCCCGAGCGGACTCGGTACTTTTGCAGCCCAATTATTATAAGGATACGACGAGTAGAGGGCATCCGTATCAGGGAACGGCTGCATCAAACCGTTGAATTGCGTGCTGAAACCGTTCTTAAAATCAGCAGCAGCCGCCGCCGCCGCGTTCATCGCGTTCCTCTCCCGTTTCCTCCATTTAGCTCTCCGATTCTTGAACCAGACCTGCAATAACATTTTTGAATTATTGACCCGGCGTAAACTCATTCAGCGATCGGGAGGAAAAGTTTTAATCGGACTCGGAATCTGGCAGCGGGTTGCGATGCGTAGGGCGCCATTAACTTTACTCATTAGGAAGTTGACAGAGCGCGACGAGGCTCGGTGCCGTATTCGAGCCACGTAGTGACGGAGGCGAGGGCCCCGCCCGACCGCAGCCAACGACCCGTCTAATTGCGGTCGCGAAATGAAGACAAACGAGCATCGCGATTGGACGGGACGCGTCCGCATGCTGCTCCCCAGGAGTTCGCTCGCCGCAATAAATGAGCGGGTGTTGGGACTCGCCGCGAAGCCTCCGAATCGATGTTGTTATTTAGAGTAGACGAGGCCGAGCCCGAGGCGGAGTGACGCGCGATAAGTCGCTTCGAGAGCAGATAACGCGCGCGCTGATGTATGGCCGCGTCCGTCAGCGAGCGATCGATCGCCGACGACACCTCTGCGATAAATTGCGCAATCCACGTAGCGACTGCAATAAATATTGTGCCGGCAGCGGTATTTGTCTCACTCACTGTGGCGTGTTCACCCAGCCGAAACGGTAAATAATACCCTCTTTCCTCGGTTAAGTGAACATAAACGGTCGTTTCCACCCCATATACGAACGTTTATTTTTCGAAACATAAATTTTGTAAATTCACGTGGACGCGTACATCGTCGTATTCTAGTAAACCGGCTGTTTCTTATTCGTAAATTATTTGACACAGCATTTCTTTTGGATTATCTATTTTAATATAATTATTATAAGCAAAAATATAAAATGACAAACATAATTATATAATAAACCATTTTATATTTCATTATAGATAAAAAACTCAAACTTTTCCACAAAATGCTACATACTGATCATAAAAAGGATGAACGGGTGAAAATAGCTTCACAGAAAGGTTAGGGTGTTCAATAATGACAGTAGAATGATATTTATTTAGGTGCACATATGTGGAAATAATTTCCATTATTTGAATAGCGGGCAGCGCAGCGGGAAGGCCGAAGGGTCGCGAAAAATGTATAGGGTTGCAAACTGGTGTAAAGAAAATAAAGGATTTGGAATGCGTTGCCTTTTTTTATTTTCAGTATTTTTTATGAAGTCTTCAACTTTCCACATAAAAACGCACATCTTTATATTTCAAGTTTTTGTTTTCAAAGAGCGACTTCAACTTCGAATAACTTATGTTTCCATGTTCTAAAAGTTCTAAGTTACCTACATAATACTTCTGTATCAAAAATGATGCAAACTTGTATCTGTCTGGAAGAATGATTTTGTCAATACTTAAACTAGGCGAATTAAGATAAATATTTAATTCATTTTACCTTAATTACTCAAAAACTCGGTCGAATTCTTGTCGATCGAATATATAGTTCATTACAATCTTTTTCTACGAGAGGTATTAATAGTACCCTTACAAAATTTAATTTTCTGTTGAATCCGCCACAAATAGCCTGTGTTGTTATTCAAGATCCTATACAACATTACTAAAATTTCTTAAAATTGGTTTAGTCTTAAATAGTAACACAAAAAGTGACAGTGACATATTGATACGATACGTCATTTCCATCCATTTTTTAAGCGTTCTACTGGCTTTATCGTACTTAGAATGTCATCTTGTATACAGGCCTTGATATAATTTGCGAATCAATATATTAACCGCAGTTAATATAAAATTACTTCATCAAATAGGTTTGGCATTTAGTCTAGTTGCCTGTTTGTAATTCCCAAAAATTTTGCGGAGATTATTCCAGACAAATAAACTAAAAGAATTTTATTTTAAAATTTATAAAATACTTAGATACTAGATCCGGTAAGTCCTGGATAACAATATATTCTATAATTTGTCAGAATCACGGTAACAAGCAAGTTGGTAACGGGATAATTAACAATAAATTTTCTGCTGTTTTAATGCAAGTAAATTATAATCTATGTATTGAGTTTTGATATTAAACTTAAAAGTAATTTCAAATTAAATATAAGTACAATTTTATGTTACGAAAAAATAAAAACATACAAAATCTACTATTTATTTTTAATGAATAATATTATTATTTAATAATTATTTATATACTAGCTCTTGTCCTTGGTATCGCTACTGTAATTCCCGATGCTATGAGATTGTAGGAAACCCTGTTTTTAAGGAATGCTTCGCTAAATTACAAGTTAAACCGGTATATATTTTTGGGTATCTCGGTGACTCCATGATCATTTTATCTTTACATATACATAGATTGACAGCTCCTACATATTAAAAATTAAGCCTTTATTACATACAGTACTGTATACTATTGATATGTCTTAAGTATCATGTACCTCTTTATAGAGAGGTGCCATCGAAATGTTCACTATTTTCTTTGCCTTTTTATTGCTGACATATGAGCGCTTGACTGTAATCACACCTGATGGTAAATGATATGATACTATATAAGATAGAAGGGCGCTAATCGGTTAAGAGACAATTTACCTCTTATGGTTTCACCGATGGCCTCTGTTAGCTGCCTGTGTGGGCTGGCGCACTGACAACTCCGAATAAATCCCTCTTACGAAGTGCGCAAAGGGTTATACCTGTCAGAGCGATACGGGGATACCGTACAGTATCGTGGACGGCGGCAACACTCCTGGCAGGCGATCCCCCATGCGACTTACGGGCAGAAGTTCTTGCAGCCGCCCTGTACTGATAGGTGGTGTAACTAGAGGCGGGGTAACTGATAGTGGAGAGGCTCAGTCATGGGCCCTCTTGGATAACGCTTTAATTGAACGGTGGAAGGAAGATCTCGGATCCCCAAATGCGGGTGTAGCCATTGTGGAGGCGATACGTCCCTACCTGGAGAAATGGTTAGCCAGAGGACACGGATCGCTCTCTTACAGACTGGTGCAGGTGTTAACCGGACACGGTTGTTTTGGTAAATACCTGCATCAGATTGTCGACTGTGATGATTCGGCCTCCTTCCAGAAGTGTGATGCTTCCATAGATTCGGCGCATCACACAATGGCGGAGTGTTCCGCATGGGGACCTTAGCGATACGTCTTGGTGTCGCTGATTGGAGGGAACCTCTCGTTGGTGAGCATAGTTCCTTCAGCTAATCCGTTATGTCGCTGAAAGGGGCATCGGAGAGGGTGAGATAGAATGCCATCGCCGCCCCACCTATCCGAAGGAGGAGGCGAAGACGCAGGATACGTAGATTTGCGCATCTTCTTACCCCTCCATAAACTATTGAGATGAGGTGGCTACATCCGGAGTACCAAAGTGGATTGTGTACGCGTACCTCTGATTCTCCACTCAGGGATGTCAAAGATTCTGCTGGAGTTTAGTGGGCATTCTGATCTTTTAGTGACTCACTCCCCACCCGGGTGCGTAAATGCATTTCCCAGCGTCAAAAAAAGGGCATCAGTTAGCAAACGGAGTACTCGCACCACTTCGCCATTGAGGCCGTCAAACTTGCTATATCTACATCTTTAATATTATTACTTAGAGTGCTTTAAGGTCATGTAAACCTACATGAATAATCTATTGGCAACCCTATTTGGAGGGTCGCGATATTGCGCCGGGCTAATCCTTTAAATATATTATTGTATGAGGTTTAGGCCACCCTATGTCAGACGAAGGGAGAAAATTTTTAATGTTTCCGAAATCGATACTAACGTTTATTGTCTTGTAACATGGGTAGCGTATTAAGTGTTAATTAAATTTTGATTGATTATTTAATGTAATATGTAATGGCCTGTTAATGTATCAACAGTCTTCTTAAGAATAACCTTAGACTCTGGGCTTTAGTGGGGTGCCCATTATAAGACCCTGGCATGCAAACTTAGTTCAGCTGCATTTGCTGTTAGAAAGGTAAGACAATACACTGATTTTGAAACTGCTAAAATGGTTTATTTCGCTTATTTTCATAGCAATATGTGTTACGGCATACTGTTATAGGGGAAGGCGGCGAACAGTGAAACTATCTTTATATTGCAAACAAGAGCAATATGTGCAATATATCAATTAGGATCTCACATTTACTTAGGTGATAAATTCAAAGAAATATCAATTCTTAGAGTACCGTCGCAATATATATTGAATAACATTTTATTAAAATACTCGAACACTTCTGAGTTTGCCTCCACATAATTTTAACATAAATGTTAAAAACGTCCTATTGCAATAGAAAATTGATGTATACAATTTTTATTTCTAATGCTTCCAAAAGGATTTTGTAAATCAGACACTTTTATTCATGATTCACATCATTTTAAAATAACATCTAAAGTTAACACAAACATTATAAAGGTTAGTGTACCTCTCAATCTACGTTTTGGAAAGTTTTCTTTAAACTATTGCGTATTATGTGTTGCTAAACTTAGATACCTATCAACTTGTCTTTAAATTTTTGTTGCGAGAATCGAGTTTAAAACGATTGTTGAAAACTCTCTAAGAGAAATACATAGAAACAGGGATGTTATCGTGTTACCATGCGGGGCGTGTAGTCGGTAAGATTAATGCGCCCCATCACTGGTAAGACCTTCATCGACCCTGACAGCGAGGGAAACTGGCACAAGACACAGTACGTTCGGTTTCCCTATAAACTAAATTTCAAGATAGTATGCTCAATTTTGCTGCCTATATATAACATTACATATAATCATAGTAGTTTGAATCTTTTGTCAAATACAAAACAATCAAATTAAACATCAATAAATTTTTGGACAGGTTGAATTTAATTTAGAACACTCACTTAATTTTATAAATTTAAAATAAGAGCACCTTTATTAACTTATCCTGTTTTTGGTCGTCGTCGTAAACGTCTCAACTGATGGACGTCCACTGCTGGACAAAGGTCTCTCTCAATGCATTACAATGGGCCCGAACCTGCGCCGCTTGTATCCAGCGGCTGCCGGCGACCCAACTGATGTCATCGGTCCACCTGGTGGGGGGTCTGCCGACATCGCGTTTTCCGGTGCGAGGCCGTCTACACTCTAGGACCTTCGGGCCCCAACGTCCATCGGTTCTGCGAACTATGTGCCCTGCCCATTGCCAATTCAGCTTTGCAGTTCGGTAGGCTACGTAGGTGACTTTAGTTCTCCTACGGGTCTCCTTATTTCTGATTTGATCACGTAGGGAAACCATGAACTTAGCCCTCTCCATTGCCCACTGAGTGACTCTGAGTCTTCTTACGAGCCCCATAGTCAGCGGCCTTGTCTCGGAATCATATATAATCGCTGGCAACATGCGCTGATCGAAGACCTCAGTCTTCAGGCACTGAGAAATTGTGGATGAAAAGTTGTCCCGTAGTTTACCGAACGCTGCCCATCCGAGTTGACCTGTTTTTCGAAGTTTGACCTACTTAATTGGATCGTGTGTCTCAGGTAGATGTACTCGTCTACAACTTCGAGTTCTGAGTTCTCAACAGTATCCATGTTCATTTTTAGGCCCACCTGTTGAGACACTCTGCAGAGGTCATCGAGCATTGTATCGAGCTCTTTCAGAGTCTGTTTTTATTGAAAAATTGAAATTAAAAAATCGTTGCAACAAAACATTGATGTGATAAAATTTTGATCCACAGAAGAGACAACTTCATGTTAAGGATACGAAGACAATTTTTGATCTATCTCCATAAAATAATAACATTTACAATATATATAGTATTCGTAATTATAAATTTATTTAAAATATTGTACTGACACGTTGAATATAACTCCCATTTTCAACGAGAGCAGACATATTCAACTGTGACGGCTTAGTCTCATTCCATACCCAAAAAGTAACATCCACGGGTTGCTTAAAATCTTCATCAAAAAAATATTAAAAACACGATCCGATCTGTTGTATATATATAATCTCTTTACCTTTTTTCCACGAAATTTAACTGTAACCGGCGCCGAATCAATATTTAATATAAAGTTAAAAATGCGTGCGTACAAAGTACACATGTCAGAAGTGAAACTTCTTTAGCAAAACAATTTTCAGGCCTTGTTTATATTTATATAAACCTAAAACTTTAGATTTCCGAGACTTAGAGGGAGGGAAAAAGAAAGATATGTTAGGAATTTAATTGTCATTAAAATATTAAAAGTGTCGAAAATTAATATAAAACAATTTATATTTATAATTATATATAATGAAAAATGGTATATTAAATTATTAAACGAATAGTGGCAAATTAAAATGCCTCATGTTATTTGTAGATATTAAAACTACCTAAATGAATTAGCATAAAAAACGCTGCATATCCTCGTGACGCTAATGATGCTTTTCATCCGTAAAAAAATTACCCTCTTGCGTCTAAATAAGTTTCACTCCAATAATATATTTGGTTTCTAACACTTTAAATAAAATTATTACTATAAAAATCTCGCGAAACATTAGTCACACTGTCCGCATAATAAACGCCACAATGAGCGATGCGACCGCACTATGCGAATAATGAAGCCATTTTACGGTCAACGGGAGCAGGGTTGCTAAATTGCCTTAAATTTAAATTAAACTAGAATCACAGTTTTATTAGTGTCATCAATCAAATGACGGTCCATCGGAACGGGTGCTGAGCGCTTTCCGCCATTCAATTATAGCCTATAACTATATAGGAAGTAGAACTACTGCTTTCGTAAATCGATTTACGCAGGCACTATCCCAAAGTCAAATAAACATGGGCTCGAATAAATGGATATGAACTAGGATTTGACACGTGCGAGTATAGGGTTGCTGCTAGTTTTATTTTCTACATCGTAAACGCAAAAATTCAAAACAACTAGCAGAAATAATCTATTAATACATAATTATAAAAAAGACAACTACGCTATGTACGAACTTCTAAAACTTATCACACTGAAGACACCATCAAAATGTTTATAGGAGTTTTACTTATTAATAATCCAATAGCGTTTTAACATAAAGTAAAAAAAAATACGGATTACATTAATTCATATATAGTATTTGAATTAACAGAGCAGATTAAGAAATCGGAACACCAAATCTAAAGAATAAAAATAATATTATGAATTTCGCTATGTAGTTATGTGAGAATGAGTGAGTGTGTTTGTGAGTTAGTTTCTATTCCCAGTTTTCATTAGGTAACGCTGTAAATTTAAATTAATTAAACTTAATTATTGGATTAACATTAGGATAATACCTGTTTTAACATCAATTAATAAATTGTAAATATTTGTTGGTTTGTTTTTCTACCTATAACTTACATTAGATGCTATAAATCTTTTATAATTTATAAATCAAGTAGCATCCACTGAAAAGTTATTTGTACCTGAGTAGATGACTAAAAGTATTTAATAATAATTGATAATTTTAACAATTAAGGGCAGCAATGTCGGTACAGAGTCGAATTTATTATCGAGTGAAAAGAATCAAAGAAAATTAAGACAAAGACGGTGAAGGAAAAGAAAATTGAAAAATATATATGTATTTTTAGTTACTAAACTTTATTCAATTATTTTTTCTGTTGTGACATCCCTTACTATGGTACATTATTAAATGCACCCTGCAGCGCGGAAAAATACTTCCTCAATCGGATCAGTAAATACAGAAATGCTATAACATTTTTTACTAAACTATAATAATATAAATATAGAATTGTTTCTCCCTGTGTTGTTACGATTACATTAGTATATCGATAGAAGGATCCTGAAAAATGGACTTTTATGATTTAATTTTAATTTAAACGTGGTAAAATAGGGGACGAAAGTTTGTATGAAAAACAATGATTTTTAACAACTTTTTAATTTTTTACTAACCACTTATCGGCTGCTAGAAATAATATTATGTTTGTACTAATTCTATATTGCGTGAACCAGCATTATAATGGACATCGTGAACTGAATATATATGAGCAAAAACACTCCACTTGTAAAAAGAGGAATTCATGAAATTGATTCTAAATGACCAGAAATTCTTTCACACCCAATTGCAATAAAAAAATATGATACCAATTTTAAATTTGGCCTCAACGAATCTTAAACCTACTTTTAAAAATATTTTCTGTACATTTCGCTTCAAAGTAAATATTTTTGATAGGTATACAAATCCGAAAATATTATTTTCCGAACATCTCACTGCCCACAAGTCAACATGTTACAGATCATATATCTTGTAAAGAAAACAAAACGCCAACTGTCAATAAATATAGATTATAAGCGATTATAAAATATATATAAGACATCGGAATCAAATTCAACAGCAGTCATTGAAATAAATTCTTGAGTAAAGCCGTCCGAAATCTGCCCGATCAAAACACTCAACATTCGGTCTATCAAAACATAAGTAGGATATCAGTTAGACATCTAGTGTTCTAGGAGCTTACGTCGAAGCAGTATAGTTTGATATTCAATATGCAACTCTACTCCAAGAAGATAGGACGAATTTTCCAACAAAATATATACAGGGCAGTATAATTCGCAGGAACAAATAAATTTGTGATCGGTGCTCCTTAATATGCTTGTTCAGGCATTGGAACTAACATGCGTCCGATATTGGTTTTGGTGTATTTTAACTGAAAGCTTAATCTTGTCATGTCTATTTGTAATACATGTTTATCTTTAACACTGTGTTATACATGTATTAATTATATTTATTTAAAAAACCACTAGTTATTGGCACGTTATGGAAAAATTATGAGGGTAACTTTTTACTATGCGCAAGCACACCGTCACAAAAAACCGACACCCTAAAGTTATCTATAGTAAACATTTTAGTTTTTTTTATATTATATAATACCAAACTGCTTCATTGTTCTAGTGGTTAGCATGTTCGACTAAAACCATGAGTTCCTGGGTTCGAGTCCCGGGTTGGGCCAATTTGAAATCGATATTGAGTTTTCTATTAAGATTTTCTCAATATTTGCCCGAAGTTGGGAAGTTGGCCGTGTGATCCATCCCCGTGCCTCGGAGAGCACGTTAAGCCGTCGGTCCTGCACCTGATCTCTCTCTGATCGTGTCGGACTCCCGTCACATCAGAAGGAATAGAGAGTGCACTTGTGCTATACCTGGCAATCCGCAGTGGAACAACGTGATGGTTCTATGCTTTCAAAACTCTCTCTCATATGAGTGAGGAGGCCTTCCCAGCAGTGGGACGTTAATGGCTGCTACTTACTTACTTATATAATACCTTAATTATTTTATTATATTCTTGACAAAATTGTAACTCTCAGACTTAACTATAGAAAACAGTTTATAAACTATTTATATCCAATGAAAATTAGTTTATGTTAATTATTTTCGAATCTTTAGCCTTTGCCTTGCATTTTGTGAACGAATGATAGATGTATTTGATTTGACAAGCAACAAGAACTATGGCGTGGATTACGGTTAAAATTTCAAAGATACTAACTGTTCTTTACATAATTGTTTTAAACTTAAATTTTCGTGGTTTATTAACATATTGTTTTGCATTTTTTTTTGCAATCAATTGTGTATTATAATAAGATATTAAATAATCGCACTAAAATTTGTGGTATCCAATAATAATGACTGATAATTTAAAAGTTCCGAGACAAAGTTTATGCATATCATTGTTGGAAAAGATTTTTATCTTGTTACGCCAAAGAAGTATAACTTCTAACACGTATACATAAGTAAGCTACTACTATATATAATAACAAAGGTCACGTATTCAAATTTGTCAGTTTTTTTTTTAACTGTTTGCAAACTTTATATGATGTCTATAATTAAATACATCTTAATTTATATGCAGACTAAGACGATATTGAATTATGTTTAATAGAAGCAAGCTACCTTAGGCATAACTCAGAATGGATCTTTCCTGATGTAAAGCTCCGCATTATTTTTTATCTTCACAGAAAATCTGAATAAATATTGATTATGCCAATAAATTTGCAACGACCTAATCATAAGATTTTGGTAAAAAAATTCACTTTATAATCATTATGCCTAAAGAAACATTGCATTCAATATCAAAAGCACAGAAACCTCTTAAAGGAAGTCGTAATATGCAGATGATTAGGATTTACACAGACAAAAAACTTTTGTCCATCACTCAAACAAATCAACGTTTTGTCTTTATGCACGCGTGACTCGGAAAGTAAGCTGGTGAAAGCGTGACGAGAGTGTTACCAAAAGTGTGATCAGACAAGGCAAACGGAAGTTCGGAAAGAGATATAAGATAATGAAGAACGAAAGAGAGAGAGAGTTAGGTATTTTCTTTACGGTACCATTGACTTGGGGAGTAAGCTGGTGAAAGCGTGACGAGAGCGCTACGAGAAGTGTGATAGGACAAAGAAAACGACAGTTGGGAAGGAAATATAAGATAATGAAGAAAGAAAGAGATTCTTACGTTTTGTGTTTACGCACAGTTGACGCAGAAAGTAAGCTGGTGAAAGCGTGACGAGAGCGTTACGAAAAATATGATAGGACAAGACAAACTGAAGTTAAGAGGGAGATATAATATAATGAAGATACAAAGAGAGACTTAGGATACAAACACTGTACATAAATTGTTTTTTGGCAAAAATGGTTTAGCATTTACTCCAGAGATATGCTTGATATTCAAAGTTAATCAAAGTTAGTCACAAATATTGGGTTAATAAAACGTGATAAATGTAATTCTTTGTTTTGCACCTTACAATCATCAGGTTTATACACCATGAATATCGAAAAGAGATTTCGAATTGTCTCAACAAAAAACGAACGTTTACACGAGGTTTTTATATGCAAACTCGTCTAAAACGTAACTCGTCTGGTCTCTATGTTGAAAAATCCGAAAACTAAACTGTTTGCATGAATCGACAGGCGACATGCGTTAAAAGCATTGAAAAAATAGCGAGCCTAGGCCCGATCCACGCAAAATAAATAATGTAACGTGCCGCTTAGCCTGTCGGCGAACGCGTAGCGGGATTTTTGTATGTGCTAAAATGCTAAACGTCTTACTCATGCTGCATAGTTTGTAAATGAAATGCTCAAATTTTTGACACCAAGATAAAATGGCAAGCGCTATAAAATATTATAATATAAACCTCCTAACCTTATGTAGAGATTAACTATTTGGGGAGATGATATTATAATGTACAAGTGTATGGGCAAATATACGAGCACTCCCTATTCCTTCGCTCTCATAATCGGATGAAAATTAACTCTACTTAGATCCTAACTTTGGGAAAATATTAAGAACGTTACGAATTTACGCCTAATTTACGGTCGTATCGGTTTTCGTCCCATCAGACTATTAGAGTGAAGAAATAGAGAGAGCACCTTTTTGTCTCCTATACCTGCCAACCCCGAGAGGAGCAACGTGGTAGGTCTATGCTCTAAAAATACTTTCTCCTATGAGTGAGGAGGCCTGTGCCCACCAATGAGGCTTAAATGAGCTGGTTCTTACCATTCTTATTTACCCGACCTAGAAACCCATGCTCTGCAGTGGACAAACTGACCAATAAGGTCAAGTCAAGTCATGTCAAAATATCATTATTCAAGTAAGCCTTTTTTTATCGCCGGGAAATACTGTTACGGGCCCCGTTACAAGAAGAAATTCTTCTAACCGGAAGTGTGGGACTCGCTGAAACCAGAATACCCACTAAAACCCAGTGCATCCCTCGTCATCCTTGGATGAGATCACTAGAGGCTCCCATTTCGCATTCCACTCTAGTGATCTGGATGATGTCGACTTTAGTCTATAGTTGACTGAGGGGAATAGTGGAGCGCATACTTGCGCCTATTGCCACCCAGCCTCCTTCTACGGAGAGGGAGGGCATCAGTGGCATCCTTCCTTTGCCTCTCATTAGCCTCCTTTAGCGAGATGACGGTCTCGCAAAAAAACCACTCTCCATCCTAACTTGCTGGTGAGCATCACATCAATTATGCTTTCCAAAGAGAGGTCTCCTCGGATCAGCGACAACAGGATATGCTGCTACCAACGTCTGGTGCACCGATTCTACCGTGGCACCATACTCATAACAGACGGGCGTTTAGGCCTGTACAGCACTTATAAATCGTGAAATATGTTTTTTTTTCATATATTATTTCAATGTACACCTGATGTTGACATTAAAAAACGACTTACAATCTAAAGTTACAAGGGTTCTCAGTCAGGTGTGCGTTGTTTTTCTTTTCTCAGCATACTATATATATATTTTTAATCTATTTTAAATCGATTAAAGTAATTCATTCACTCCAATGTTTTTTATCTTCTAAGTAGTCCTTCAAATTATAGAATGATTTCTCAATCAGTTTTTTTCTTAACAAAAGATTGAAATTTATTAAGAAACATGCGTGTAACTTCTTCTAGGAGTTTGTTATAGAAACGTATACGGTTACCTTTGAAGGCAAATTAATAGTACATTAGCAAAGAAATGAAGGGGATCTACATATTTGTTGCCGGTTTAAAACCAAACATATGATGCTATTCCTTTAATTGATTCATTTCTAGGTTCCGGCATCCTCAATCACCACGAAACGCAAAAAATAATAACGTAATCCTTTTTTTATTAATGCAAATACGAAATAATAAAATAATGGATCAAAATAAAAGTTTTTCTGCTTCTCTGTTTTCTTGAAACATCTGCTTATCTCCTTTTAGAACTAAAAGCCATTGCAAAATAGACATCATTGTACATTATTAATGTAAAAGTTATCTTGGATGGTATTCTGAATTATAACAATATCTATATAAATACAGTAATTTATATACATGTAAGGATAAGGTGCGAACGCTATAACATTTACTTTCTAATAGTTACCACTAAGAACGGTTTGGAATCGGAAACATTAAATTAGCTTTTTATTTTTTTTTATTGCTGACAGATAAGCGTTTGACTAATCTCACCTGATGGTAAGTGATGATACATTCTAAGATGGAAGCGCGCTAATCTGTTAAGAGGCAATATATACCCCTTGCGGTTTCTACACAGCATCGTACCGGAACAAAAATCTCTTTGTTTGGCGGTATGTTTTTGCTGGTGGGGTGGTAACTAGCCCCGGCCGAAGCCTCCCACCTGTCCAGACTCAGACAAATTAGAAAATACAATTTCCTAAATTTGTCCTACCGGGGATCGAACGCGGGACCTCCACTAGCAAAGTGAATACTATAATAAAATTGATCGTATTTAATATATAATGAAAATAAAGTTTAAGCGTAATATAGGTAAATGCAACACATTACACACACGCACACACACACACACATAGAAACATATATACTTACACATATACATATAAACACAGCTGTTTGTTTATTCTCCATTTATAAATTTAATATTTTAATATAATTAATAATTTAATATAATAATTTATTGGTCAGGGGGTACACATCTTTGTCTATTTGTCCGATAGTCATAGTATGGTACACGGGTATGCGATCCCGGCTCCCCGAGCTATTACTGAATCTTCTCAGTCTTCCGAGTCAGTAATATCCTACTACCTTATATTTTCCTTTCTCTTCCTTACAAAGTTCCTATCTTTTTGACCCGTTCCCCCCTTTTATTCCATTTTCCTACCCACTTCCTGCCAGTCCAAGGTGTACCGTGCCGAGGGACTCATGGCTAGGGGCATTTGCCTAGTCGCAAGCGGTGGCCCTGGGACCGGGCGAACCCAGAAATAGGCTAGCCTTATTCTGGCATGCGGGGCTCTGCCAGAATGGACCTATGTTCCCTTGCTACTCGTGGGAACGCAATGGTGATATTATTACATTCCAAAAATGGCGGCGATGAGATTCGCAATCCATCACGTCACGTTCCTAATGGGGGCGAAAAGCGGGCTACCGAGAGCCGCTTTGCTACTTTGAATGTAAGAGGAGGAATGAATGAAAAGATTGATGAAGTATGCCAGATGATGCATGATAGGTGCATAGATGTACTCTGCGTGAATGAGACAAAGAGGAAAGGATGTGATACCACGAAACATAGCCCTTACACAGCTTACTGGTCTGGTGTAAGCAGTGATAAGAGAGGCTGTCAGGGAGTTGGTATCATACTTTCCGAAAGAATGGATGATTGTGTGAAAGAAGTGAAATACGTGAGTCCTAGACTCATCTGGATCAGGCTAAAAGTTGGACTTACTCGGATCTTTGTCTTGGGTGCTTATGCTCCGACGGATCTGGGCACCAGAAAGTCCAATAAAGCCCAAAAAGAAATAGATGAGTATTGGGAAAGTGTGAGTGATACGTTGAATGAATGTGAACCGAATGAGCGAATAATTATGTTAGGAGATTTTAATGGATGGGTAGGTGTGAAACGTGATGGATATGAAAGGACTCTTGGTATGTTTGGTGACAAACGGGTGAATGAAAATGGACGAAGTTTGCTTGGAATATGTGTGGAACATAGTCTTTTTGTGGCAAACACTATGTTTGAGCACAAGGGGATTCATGTGTATACAAGGGAAGAAGGGAATGCTAGAAGTATGATTGATTTTGTAATTGTGGACGAAAAACTGAAGAAGAAAGTTCTAGATGCTCGAGTATACCGCGGGGTCGACATCGATACTGACCACTACCTGGTCGTTGCCCGAATCGGTGGTCTTTTTAATCGGTGGCGCCATAGAAAGAAGGAAACCTCGAGCATTCTTGAACGAATAAAAGTGGAGAGATTGCAAGAAGAGGATGTTAGAGAAGAATATCTGAAAAATTTGAGTGGGCGATTCAAGAGTGAAGACGAAGGAAATGAGATTGAAAGTTTATGGAATAAATTTAAAGATGGAGTGGTTGGTGCTGCTATTGATGTATGTGGCGTGTCTAAAAGGAGGAAAGGTAAGAAAGAGAAGAATTTGTGGATGGACAAAAATGTTCAAGCAGCTGTGTGTGAAAAGAAGAAAGCTTGGTCCGATTGGTTGGCTACAAAAGCGAACCAACGAATGCAAAAGGCAACGAATGATGACGTAAAAAAGGCAAGAATGGAATACAAAAGGGTGAAAGTAATCGTGAAAGAAGCTGTAAGAAAGAAAAAAGAAGAATACAGTGATATGTATGATAGGAGACTTTCTGATGATTTTCAGTCAAACAAAAAGTTTTTCTGGAAATCAATACAATTTGCCCGAGGGAGATCTACTTCCTCGGAGCTTTGTAAAATCAGAAGTTTAGATGGAAGTTTAATAAAAGGAGAAGAATGGATATTGAAGAGATGGAAGGATCATTTTGAAAGTTTGTTTGAAAGAAATGAAGCAGAGGTAAATATGGCCTCTGCGGATAGCAATGAATGTAAGACAAGTGATAGCGAGATTAGTATGGATGACATCATGAAAGCGATAAAAGGTATGAAATCAGGTAAGGCTGCTGGGTATGACAGAGTGTCAGTCGAGATGCTGAAGGCTGGCCGCGGGATTGTGGTAGCTCAGCTGTACTGCCTTTTCAATATATGCTGGGAGAAAGGTCAAGTCCCAAGAGATTGGAGCAAGGCCGTAATTGTCCCTCTATATAAAGGAAAAGGGTCACAGCAGGAGTGCAAAAATTACCGCGGTATCAGCCTTCTTAGTGTCGTCGGCAAATTGTATGCAAAGATATTAATTGAAAGGGTGATTAATGAAACTGATGGGAAAATATGGGACGTGCAAGCGGGATTTAGAAGAGGAATGGGATGTACGGATCAGGTCTTTTCTTTACGGTGCATAACTGAAAAATGTTTGGCTAAACACCAAAAAGTTTATTGCGCGTTCGTAGATTTAGAAAAGGCCTATGATCGAGTGGTGAGGAATGAGCTGTGGTCAACGTTATCTACGTATGGGGTGAGCGGTTGTCTGATCCAAGCATTGAAGTCTCTCTATGAGGGTTCTAGTGCCTGTGTCAGAATAAACGGAGCGTACACGGAGTGGTTTCCTGTCGAAAGAGGTGTTCGACAGGGATGTGTTGCGTCACCATGGCTGTTCAACCTATTCATGGATAAATGTTTGACAGATTTAAAAGAAAGTATGTATGGGTTAAGAATGAATGAATTACTCATCAAATGTTTACTCTACGCTGATGATCAAGTAATACTTGCGTCATCCGCTAACGAGCTTCAGGAGATGCTAAATATTATGAATGAAGCTTTGAAAGGGAAAGGAATGAAAGTGAATGTAAACAAAACGAAAGTTATGCTTTTTGAACGAGATGAATCTATGATGAATGGCAATATTTTGATAGATGGGGAACAAGTGGAAGAGGTGAAAGAATTTGTATACTTGGGATCTAAATTTACAAAAGATGGAACATGTGAAAGTGATATCGAAAGGAGAGTGAATGCAGGGAATATGGTAAATGGTGCTCTGCATGCTTTTATGAATAGCCAGATGGTGTCTCAAAGGGCTAGACTGGCAGTGCATGCTGGAGTGTTGGTGCCAACACTTATGTATGGTAGTGAAAGTTGGGTATGGCAGAAGAATCACAAAAGTAAAATAAATGCGGTAGAGATGAGAGCGTTGAGAAGCATGAGTGGATTAAAACTGAGTGACAGAGTAAGAAATAGTGTGATAAGAGAACGTTGTGGTATAAAAGAAGACGTAGTGACTAAAATTGAGAAAGGTATGCTTAGATGGTTTGGGCATGTAGAGAGAATGAATGAAAGGAGACTGACAAAAAGGATTTATGAGTCAAGAGTGAATGCGAAAGTTGGAAGGGGAAGACCAAGGCGAACGTTCCTGGACCAAATCCAGGACATTTTAAATAACGGCCAGGTCAAGAGTACTCTAAACCGACGAACTTGTATGAAAGGTTTAATGAGAATGAAAGAAGCGAAGGAGATATGCAAGGATCGTGGCAAGTGGAAGGATGTTGTCTCTGCCTACCCCTATGGGAATGAGGCGTGATGCTATGTATGTATGTATGTATGTATAAATTTAATTTTAATGTTCTCTTTTTCTCTTTAACTTAATTACTTTTTCTACATATAATGCTTAGTCTAATGTTTGTTATATTCATTTTGTGGAGGGCGCTGTCGCCTAAAATACAGGTATTTATATAGTTTATGGACAGATGTTTAATCATAAATTTATTTGTACTCTTAGACTATAAGGCTCATGTTATTTGTATTTATTTGAATCTTTGTTTTAAAAAAAATATTGTTATTATTTGTAAAAATTATGCAAGAAATTCACGATGAAACGATCAAATATTATTTGGGATCATAGGATCGATGAGTTAATTCCCTGTCATATAATACGATACGACGATGTCACGAGTAGTTTCACGGACGATTGCTTTGACACGTGATGACTACTCCCACTTGTGTGTTCTCAGAAGTTCGAGGGTGAATGCAATCATCGAAAAAAATATTGTTTATTCACAACGTGACTTTTTTATACAAATAAATCAGGAAAGGAACATACATACATCATTTTGAAGATCAGTGGAACTGCTAAAACATTCCCACGTCAATTCTCTTAGAATGATGTCCATCCAATGAAATGCAGTTTGCTGTATTAGCAAAATAAAGAATTTAAAGTCAAAAATTATAGCATTGAGTGGGAAAATTAAATAAGACTTTATTCCTCTTTAATTCTCCATCATAATACTATAATGATCTATTTTTGAAGTGAAACCTCTTTAGACGCTTATGAGTAAACTTTTTTGATAAGCGTAACTAATGTCACGAAGATGTGCAACGTCTATTATGTTAATTAGTTTGAATATTAGGTAGTTTTAATATTTACAAATAACATGTCCCATTTTAATTCGCCACTCGTCATTGGAAATTTAATATATTACTTTTCATAAAACATATAATTCCCTTTTCTAAATTTTGAGACTCAAAAACAAAATTTAATTAAAAATTTCTAATATTGACGAAAAAATACGTGGATTTTTTTTACAATTCGTTATTTGAGATTACTATAAATTATGTCTATTAATTTTTGAGTAACATATCTTCTTTTCTCGGAAATCTGAAGTTTTAAGTTTGTATAAATATAAACATGACTTATAAAATTGTTCGCTAAAGAAGTTCACTTCTGACATGTGTACTTTGTACGCACGCACTTTCAATTTGTATGTCAACATAAATAGTTTGAAATAACGTAATTTAATAGTCCCAAAAACACATTCAAGTATAAACTAAATAAAGGTCAGGTAGTGAATAATAAAAGCGTCATAAATAGGTCGTTACGCAATTTATATTGCAGTCGAAATAAATTATTTACAGCAACTAATAATATGATAAACATTATAATATGCAAATATAATAAACATTATAATATACAATATAATATGCATAATATGCAAAATTAATTTGCCTTTAAACTATATAATATAGCCACCATTTTATAATACATTAGTATGAAGGCGTAATTGGGCGAATTATTATAACAAAATTATATGTAAAGAAGTAATTAATATACTAAATACGGGTATCTTAAGCTTATTACTTAGAAAGAAACCTTTAAACTGTTGCGTATTCTTTCAACAGATGGCGCTGCACTATTTTTTTTAAGTTAAGGTTGCGTGCGTACAAAGTTCACATGTCAGAGGTGTAACTTCTTTGGTAAATTATTTTTTAAGTCTTGTTTACATTTATACAAATCTATAAACTTAGATTTCAGAGACTTAGAGTGAGGGAAATAGGAATATATGGTGGGAATTTAATTAATGTAATTGTCATTAAAATATTAGGTGGCGAAAATTAATACAAATATTTTATAGAAATCTTAAACGACGAATTGTAAATAAAAATCTAAAGAAGTTTCATTTTTCAGTATACTTTATTAACGATTAAAAAGTTTTGCAAGATATATAAAAGGAAAAGTGAAAACTAATAGTAGTGATTGGAAAAAGGTAAAATATATTAATAATATAAAAAGTCATAAGTTGTGTTGTCGACAAGAAAATCTGGTATTTATTCATATGAATAAATAAGAATAACCAACGAATATGACGGCAATGTGTCTTATAATTTAATGATGATAAATACGTCCCGAGATCCGGGCACAATTTATAAAAATATGAATAAACATGTTACTTAACGCATCGGGACCGCAAATAACCTCGTAAACGTTTAAATTAAACGATAAATTGTGAGACAATCGCAATTTACAAGTGTGGTAAAGAAAACATTGTATTAACATATCATATTTTAAGAGTCAATAAGCACAACGACCCTAATGAGCAGGCAACAAAAATAATGTCGAGTTATTTATCGATGCGCGCGCGTTCAGATTTATTGGACGCGGAGAGATGCGCAGACGAATCACGCTAATCCCTCCATTAGGGTTGTCAATTTTAAAATATGTATTTTTACAGATACAAATAGGCGAATCAAGTCATGGTTAATCTGAGTTTACGTTAATACCATCGCCGCTTGATTCCTTAGACTACCCACTCGCAGTGGAACAGTACGGAGGGTCTATGCTCCAAAATCCTCTCCCCTATTTGAGGAGGTCTGTGCTGAGCATTGACATTTTTAAATTCGTTATATCTTTTGAATGGGCTGTCATATTTTAATCATTTAAAAAATATTTTACTGGTTTGAAAGGGCCTTTAATAAAATAATTGGATAATGATTAGTTCTGCATACATACATACATAGCATCACGCCTCATTCCCATTGGGGTAGGCAGAAACGTCCTTCCCCTTGCCACGGTCTTTGCATATCTCCTTCGCTTCTTTCATTCTCATTGGATTTGGTCCAGGACATTTTACTTCGCCTTGGTCTTCCAACTTTTGCATTCACTCTTGACTAATAAATCCTTTTTGTCAGTCTTCTTTCATTCATTCTCTCCACATGCCTAAACCATCTAAGAATACCTTTTTCAATTTTAGTCACTACATCTTTTTATATACCACAAAGATCTCTTATCACACTATTTCTTACTTTGTTACTCAGTTTCAATCCATTTATACTTCTCAACGCTCTCATCTCTACCGCATTTATTTTACTTATGTGATTTTTCTGCCATACGCAACTTTCACTACCATACATAAGTTTTGGCACCAACATTCCAGCATGCACAGCCAGCCTGGCCCTTTGAGACCCCGTCTGGTTATTCATAAAGGCGTGCAGAGCACCATTTTCCATATTCCCTGCATTCACTCTCCTTAAAATTTCACTTTCACATGTTCCATCTTTTGTAAATTTAGATCCCAAGTATACAAATTCTTTCACCTCTTCCACTTGTTCCCCGTCTATCCAAATTTTGCCATTCATCGTAGATTCATCTCTTTCAAAAAGCATAAATTTCGTTTTGTTTACATTCAATTTAATTCCTTTCCCTTCCAAAGCTTCATTCGTAATTAGTTCTGAGGTATGATGAACAATATGGTATGATTATTATAGTAGTACACGCTCTTGTTAACCTTTAAAACGTATAAAAGTAATTATGGTGGCATAACTACAGTAATTTGACATATTAATAAGTTCTATAATAATGTAGAACATTTTTTTTGTTCTATCTTCATCAGTTTTTGCAGCGCACGCGATAACCGACTTTTTGTTTCTCACCTTGGGTTGGTCACATCAATGCATTTTTCTTAGCGATCCCTATTTTTTTTAATAAAGGAATATAGCTTATGTCATTCAGTGAAAATGCAGCTTCCCAATAATGAAAGATTTTTCTAAATCGGACCAGTAGTTATTGTGTGACGTTACAAACATGCATACACACCTACATACAAAAACAAAAATGTCTCATCTTTATAATATAACTTTAGATTTAAGAAATAAAAACATAGGTACTGTGGATGGAAGTGAAACCTTATAAAAATATAAATAATCATTTTGAAAAAATATATATTTCTTTACAAGTCTTTGACACGTTAATTTTGGTATTTTGTATTGTATTCTTTATATTTATCTCATTATCTCCATTCATTTTATATTTTAAAGCAAATTAAATATTCTTTGAAAGAAAGGTTAAAATAAATATGAAACTGTAAATATTCATTTTGAAAAAAAAAAAATCATTTCATTTTATTTGTAAATATTTATACAGCACTAGTGTCGCTACACTGTCAAATTAGCATAAGTTATATCAAAAAAGTGCTTAACGCCTATAAGTTGAAGTTATCTTTAATGGTTGTCATCAATGTAAGCTTACTGGAGGGTAAAATGGCAATTGTTTTACATTAAGTGTTTTCTTAACAAGATAATAAATGCTGTGCCGAAAATTATGTAGATAAGTAGAACTGACATATCAAAAAGTAATTATATACTTTTAAATTGCCTTTATTTTGAGTTCCATTGCAAATTAGATCCTTTAAGTAGGTATAATTATCTTCTTTTCTCTATATTGAGGCCATGGTGGCCTAATGTCGATACGCTTAGATACTCTAAGTTTCGCTTTATAAAGAAATTATATGCCTAATCTTTAAAGACTCTTTCTTCTATAAGTGAGGGGGTTTCTGCTCAGTATTGGGACGGTAACGGGTAATAAGTTACTTCCTTATCTATATAAACAAATAAAATTTCAAGGTTTTGACTGTCTTTTTGAGACTGAAACTTTGACTGACAGATTGCTGATGTTATAAAGAGCGACTTTGGCTATATCGCAGGTTGCAAAACTTTAAGTCCTACATTCAAGTGCACGCAGACGAAGTTGTGATGGTTAATCAATTGTAATTAGATATGTAAATATAATTTTGTAGCAACCCTACTAACGAGGAGGAACAACGTTTTAAACAACACACGCTGCCTCTCTGTCCAGACGGCTATGACTCGAAATTAATATCTAACACTTGAAATATACCGGGTACATCTCGAAATATCGATTTACACGTATCTGTAAAGTTATACACATTCATGATAATGGACCTTAATTATGAATGAACGAGTTTTTTTTTTCAATAATATCGACGAATAATGGTGTAGTTCTTGTGAAATTAATTTCAACCTATAAAGCCATTATTGTTAATTATGACAAAACTAAATAAACTTTACTATATCTAGCGATGGGTATTACCTGCTAGACATATGTCTCTTCTAAGGATTTCCTAATGTTTTAAAGCTAATATCTTTATATATACAATTCAAATGTGCATGTGTTTGTCGCTGAATTCCTCTTAAACGGCTAGATCGATTTCTTGTGCGTCTTGACGTGGATTGTTAACGAATTTTCCCATAACTCAATGAGGTCAAGAATTACGTGGGTAACACTGCCGAGACCAGCTAGTTATATATAAATATACCCTCTAAAATAAACCACATTATATACGAAAAAAACAATTATTATTCAAGTAATACTTTATATAGCTTACTAAAGAAAAATTTTCATTACATTTGATTTCTTGAATCTAGTTAAATCGGCAGAATTTAGTTATACAAAATACGGCAAAATATATATGAGTTAGTAGGTACAATATAGTATCTCAAAGAAGTTTCACTTTTATATAAGTGTACTTTAATCCACGGATGATTTACGTTTAGATTTAAAAGGTATGTCAAGATATTTACTACTAGAGCGCGTATATATTTATTTAAATTGATTTAAATTTGAAAATTCTACGTCCTCTTTTATATACATAAGATATCCAGGTATCTCATCATTACGATATCTCTGTAACCATAAGGCGTAGAGACTTGAAATTTGGTAGGAATATTCCTTATGCCGAGTAGAGGTCAGCTAAAAACGGATTTTACGAAATTCTACCCGCAAAGTGGATTGCGAGGGTGTTATAAGTATGTTTCTTATTTGTAAAATCAATTTGCCTAAATTAATGAAAATGCTACCTAAAAAACATTCCACGCAGACGAAGTCGCGGGTTCAGCTAGTATGATATAAAAGAAAACTGAAGGACAAGAAATTCACTACATTGCTTAGATCCATTTAAGAATATCTATTGACTGTCATATACCAAATGCATATACTCTATATTCGATTAATTACATTTCAACGTAAATAAAAATGAATGTCTTCCAATTGTTAATGTAATTGTTTCGTTATTCTATACTACAGGAAAACTGACACATAATTCAATTAAAAAGATTTCATCAAATGAACAATTGATTTCGTAAGAACGAGATATTTCCCGAAACGACACGTTTCTCAGCTTAAAACAAGGACAACATTAATACCACGCATAGCGAAGAAACCAAAAAATTTTCCACGAATCCAGAACATTGTGTAAATAGTACAAGCCGAGTTGAACCGCAGAATCTCTAACAGGGCCTTCCAAAACTATTGACAGTGTGTGGATGCGATCACACTTAAGCCGTGGATTATGAAAAGACCGAAATAGACGCTTCAAATCCTCAAGGATTAAGGGATTCCGTGTTCCGTTCGACGGCGGCTACAAAAATATATCGAATGCGCGCCGGATGCAACGATTAGTCTAAACATCTAGCACGGTTATATTGTACACCTTCTCGGTTTTTGTTAGACAAACTGTGTCGTTTCAAATAAACTAGACTTTTTTACTTAAATACTTAATGTGGGGACGCAATGTAAAGACAAAAAAAACATTTTAACAATCTCAAACTAACATTTTGTCAAACTTCTTTAAGCGCATGAGGGTAAATTTTTACGGATGAAAAAATACTTAGAAATAATTTTTATAATTTAATATACTATTTTTGATAAAATATAAAATAAAAATGTTTCATAAATTCTCTTTGCTAAATTTTAAATTCAAAAACAAAATTTAGTTTATTTACAATTCGTCATTTGACATTTCAATAAATTATTTGTCTTAACTTTCGGGAATGAAATAAAAATCAATATATTTTGCATTCAAATAGGATCTAAAAGCACTTTTGAATAGACTGTAGTTTTTCCGTTGGTAACAAATCTATCACCGGTTTGGAAAGTGGAATCCGCTGAGAAGATCCGGCAAGAAACAGTGGTTACTCTTTTAAAGATAGTTTTGTATGTTACAATGTGTATTGCTTCTGTGTGCAACTGGAACCAGTTCAAACATTTTTATCGCTTAAATAGTCTTCAACGTAATATGCCTTCTATAAAAGGATGTTTTTGACATATTTCTTAAAAACATGTGGAGGCAAATCCAAAACTGATTGCGGTATCTTATTAAAAATGCGTATGCTCAACTCGACAAACAATTTTTGGACTTTTTTCACACTGAAATATGCCATTACAAGTTTGTTTTTTTTTTGTTATATTATCTTTTTGCTGTATAAAATATTATTACGAATATATAAAATCTTTCTAATAGTAAATTATAAACAATATGGTCGATTTCTACTAGGAGAACTGGCGTTTCAAATTACATATTTATTTAAGTTCTTCATTTATCATGTAATAGTTGTATTAGATAAATAGAATAAATAATATTTGGTATAAAGATTTAGAAAAAGGTCAAAGTAAATATTTTAGGTGACGATGTAGAACGCTAAACTTCACTAATATTTCTAGCTATACAAGTAATACATGATTGTATTCTTTGTATTATGAACAGTTTTCAAGCTCGTTATAATCAATACATAAGTGGATGCAATTAAACTATAACTTACGCGTATATATTTGTCTACTCGATTTGTACTGATTTTCAGACGTACCAGTTTCAATTGTAGAATGAAAGTACTTCCTGTTATATATTGTTTAAATTGTTAATTTTTCTTTGTTGTTCTCACTTTCCGACTACTTTAACAAACGAACTTTAACGACTCCTGAACAAAAGGTTTCTACGTGAGGAGTCAAGAGTTTTGTTTTTCATTCAATTATACATTTGTATATACAAAGAAAAGCTATTAGCAAAATAGACCTGAGCAGTTATTTAAAATCTAAAATAGTTAAAATGCCTGTACTTACGAAGGTGTGATTAAAATAAATTCTTTTACTCTCTTTAAACCTTTCTTTACTACATTGCTGCTTTGGAAAAAAATTACACAATCTAAAACGATCAACATTTTACTAAAGTATGCAGCAGGATTCAGATTAAAGTACATTTTCTTGGGTCAAAATATCTTATGCGCTAATCGGCTCTAGCTCAACGTTATGCTATCATAAATGTCATTATATCATTGATTGATTTAAACATTTTGTTTAATTTTCAAATAGCTCTCTTGTAAGATCTTCCAAAGAAACCAGAATTTGTCATATTTTCTTACTTAAGAAACTCGTATTCATATCGATAATATCGACCCTGTGACAAAATAAAATGTCATCGTGTCATTTGCTGATTTAAACATTTTTGTGATTTGTTTAAGTGTATCTATGTCCTTCCAAAGCAGAGACATGCCATCTAAGATAACATCACTTGTTATAGTTTATTCACTTACCCGAACTCTAGCTTCCGTTAAATTAGTCCACATGGCGATCTCCTCCCGCGTGGACATATCAGGGTACCGGTTTCTTGCAAAGGTTGCTTCTAGTTCTTGGAGCTGCTGGCTGGTGAAGTGGGTACGTTGCCGCCTTTGTCTCTTGTTCTTCTTGTCTCCCTTGTCATCAAGAGATGGCTCATCTGGACCCACTCCAGGTGTTGTTGATTCAGTTTTGATAGTTGGCTCCGATGTAAGTGGCCGATCTGAAAAAGAGACTTACGTTAAAATAAATATTTAATCATAATTACCCTTTGGAAAGTGTAATAATCTACAGACAAAATTTTAGTAATACGTGTGTTTGAAGCGATTTTTTCTATTAAAAGTATTACTAAGTACATCGTCATTGTGTATTAAAGTAGGTGCATACTAAACATTTTAATTTACTTTGAAAATGAAACAGAATCGTTTAAATTTCACAAAATAAACTGTGGTGTTTATTTTTGTATTTCGTATTGTCATGATTGTTGCTTCTTTTCTTTATAGCACCTCTAATATAGCGAAATTCTCGTATTCACATTGTTAATTGCATTCGAAACGACCGATTTTTTAAAATTAATTGTTTATATTCGGTAGGTCTGAAAATAGGATGATAGAACAAACGGAAACTTTGACACAATTTTCAGTTTTAATTTTTTTATGATTTGGCATTACAAAATACATATGCTGAAAACATAGAAGCCTAAATTATTGCCTGGCTTCCACCCATTCTATTGCAAAACAACGCTAAATAAATACGGATTTATGTTAATATAGAGATATATCGGTGACCTTTGCGAAGGATAGATATTGTTGTCAAAAATCTTGAAGGGTTAAAGAAATGTTAATGCAAAAGCGTAACACAGAGCCCTGTGGAAAACATTAAGGGAGACATAATGAACATAGATCCTACAGTAGGCGTTTATAAGTTGAAGCCAACAAAGATGTTTGAGGTTCAAATCATAATCGTTTTTGTCAAGACTGCTAAGATGTTACCCACTACTGTTAAGGCCCTTTTAGTTTATGTTCTAACTACATAATAATCTATATTTAATCAGTCATTAAACAATTTGCTTTCGACATTAATTAAATCCGATTTTTAACGCACGGTGTTTGACTTCGGTCATACGATTATAGTAAACAATTTTTGCAAAAAAATCTTTTATTTCTACTATTATAACTAATGTTGGAGTCAATGAGCCTTTTCATATGATGGAAGGTAAAATTCTATTATAGAATTATCCTGTAAAATGCGCTGTTTAGAAATAAATTTAAAAGTATAGTTTTATTAAATACTTGTTTAACTTTATTTAATGTAAATAGAGATATTACATAAATTTTTATTGTAAACAAGTTTTAAATTAGCACCGTACACTACAAAGTTTGATGTCTATTATTTGTGATATAACAATTTTTTAAGCAACATCATGTGTTTTCAAAAATCATAATAAAACCGTAGACATATCGAGCATTTTTTAAATTACAATTTAATTTTGGTTCTGTTAAATTTGACACACATTTTCAACTAAAGTTGCGATGTTGTGGAGTTTTCATTCATGTTTTATTTATAGATTCTGAAGTGGTATGAAGTTGGCTCGTCAGCTAGTAGTATATATAAGTTCATAAGTAAGTAAATCTTAAAGTTATAAAATAGGTAAGGCAAGTAGCAGCCCATTAACGTTCCACTGCTGGGCACAGGCCTCCTCACTCATATGAGAGAGGGTTTTTAGACAGGCATAGTACACAAGTGCTCTCTCTATTCCTTCACTATCATAAACCGATGTAACTGAAATCGCGACTGGAAAGAGATCAGGCGCAGGACCGACGGAATAATGTGCTCTTCGAGGCACGGGGTTGGACCACACGGCCAACTCTCCCATTTCGGGCAAATGAAATGAAATGAAATTTATTATTATAAGTTTACAATTGCTTACACTTGTTTATTGCTTACAATTGGCACTTAAATAACGTGAGTTACTGGCTCCTGGACTAGATCTAACTGTATTCCAGGAACCAGTACCCACTCCGCCTATATCTAGATATAAGAAAAATTGAATTAAATAAACGATAGTTATGAGATTAACGAAAATCTGTAATTACAAGACAGAACTTAACTTATAATTATTATCTAAGTACCTACATAAGTTGCAGACCAAATTAATATTTATGAGTGTCCATTTGTGCGAGTGTATATTTTGAAGGTGGTAAGTGATGCATGCGTTGTTTATAAGTGAGTGTACCTTATGAATGTGATTCGGTTATTTAAATAAGTTTTCTGTCGTCTCATAGTCGTAATACTGAGAAAATCTTAATAGAAACCTCAAAAACGATTTTGAATTGGCCCAACCAGGGCCTCGCTCATTGGCTCATTGGCTCATGTCTGTACTCGAAAATGCTAACCACTGGACCAATGAGGCAGTCGAGTATATAGAGTTATGTCGATGTCTAAATACCATCTCTAAATAAGATCTTTCTTAATCTATTCAAATCCGCGGTCAGGCCAAGCGATTCATTAAATACAAGAAAAAAGTCGCGACATCGGATTTTTGACTTTGCGACACATTTAATAAGACAATAAACTCAAATGTTGCCACGAAATAAAAATATTCCCAACTGCTTACGAATAAAAAATATTGAATCATGACCGACAGTAGCTCGTGGCTAATGCCACGGATTAGTCGCAGGCGCACCCAACTTTTATGACGCGGCTGTAAATTCGTTGTTCTCAATGATCGACGTCACACCATAAAGTAATTTATGTGGATGATAATATATTTTTTCTTTAGTATATCTATTTTTGTTGAACGAGGTTATAAACTTTTGATTGGATGGCAACAGAGATTTTATTTGATGCCGCTTTTATAGTGGTATAGTTGCATAGGGGTTGGCAGAGACCACGTCTTTCTACTTGCCACGATCCTTGCATATCTCCTTCCCTTCTTTCATTGTCATTAAACCTTTCATACAAGGTCGTCGGTTTAGAATACTCTGGCCCTTATGTAAAATGTTCTGAATTTGGTCCAAGAACGTTCGCCTTGGTCTTCCCTTTCCAACTTTCCCATTCACTCTTAATTCACAAATCCTTTTTGTCAGTCTCCTTTGATTCACTCTCTCTACATGCCCAAACCATCAAATCAAATCAAATCAAAATATCTTTATTCAAGTAGGCATATTACAGCACTTTTGAATCGTCAAATTATATTTTTTTTCCACACTCTGATTCTAATATACATCTGATGACGGTACTCAAGATCGGCTTAAAATCTAAAGTTACGAGGGTTCCTTCGCGCCCTGATCCGAGAAGAACCCACAACAAACTCAGTCGGGTTTTTTTTTTTACCATCATCATTACAATAACAAATTAGTTTACTATATTTTAATTAAAATTAGAGCAATTTGTTCACTCCCAAGCGTTTCTATCGTCTAGGTAATCTTGCAACTTATAATACGATTTTTCTATCAACTTTCTTTTAACAAAGACTTTGAATTTATTAATTGACATCTTTAGAACGTCTTGTGGGAGTTTATTATAGAAACGTATACAGTTACCCTTAAATGAGTTGTTAATCTTATGCAGCCTACTAGAATTTATAACAAGTTTGTTTTGGTTTCGTAAGTTATATGATGTACATTCACTCTTTTTATTAAAAGAGTCAATGTTTTTATGTACGTACAACAAGTTTTCTAATATATATACGCAGTGAACTGTCATTATGTTAACTGCCTTGAATTTGTTTCTTAGCGACTCTCTTGGACCCATATTGTAAATCGCACGAACGGCCCTTTTCTGCAGCACAAATATTGCATCTATATCAGCAGCATTACCCCAAAGTAGAATACCGTATGACATAATGCTGTGAAAATAGCTGAAATATACCAGTCTGGCAGTATCAACATCTGTCAGACGACGAATTTTTTTAACAGCGTAAGCCGCGGAGCTGAGCCTATTCGATAGACCACTTATATGGGGCCCCCACTGTAATTTATTATCTAATGTTATACCTAAGAAAGCGGTACTATCTACAAGGTCTAGTTCCTCATTATTAAGTTTAACAATGGTTTGCGTTTGTTTCACATTAGGAAGAGTAAACTTTACACATTTTGTTTTCTTTCCGTTGAGCAATAAATTATTAGCTTCAAACCATTGTACCACTTTATTGAGAGAGCTGTTTACGTCGTCATAATTTGTTTGTCGTCTATTAACTTTAAACAATAGCGAAGTATCATCAGCAAACAGAACAATCTCATGATCACCCTTAACAAAGTAAGGAAGGTCATTGATATAAATGAGGAACAGAAATGGTCCTAATATGGAACCCTGTGGGACTCCCATTTTTGTCACCGACCCCGCAGAAAGCTTGCCATTGACACAGACCTTTTGCGTTCTATTGGTTAAATAAGAACTCATCAGGTCTAATGCTGTGCCCGCGAGGCCATAGTGTCGCAATTTCCCGATCAGAGTTTCATACTGAACACAATCGAAGGCCTTAGACAGATCACAGAAAACGCCAAGCGCGTCACGTGAATCCTCCCAGGCCTCGTAGATATTGAGTAATAACTGTACGCCAGCATCGGTAGTCGAGCGACCTCGAGTAAAGCCAAATTGCTTATTATGTAATAAATTATAATTTTTGAAATGTTTTAGCAACTGGTTCAACATTATTTTTTCAAATATTTTACTAAAGGTTGGGAGAACCGATATTGGCCTAAAGCATCTAAGCATACCTTCTCGATTTTAGTCACTACATCTTCTTTTATACCACAACGTACTCTTATGACACTATTTATTACTTTGTCACTCGGTTTCAATCCACCAGTCACCCACTCATACTTCTCAACGCTCTCATTTCTACCGCATTTATTTTAGTGTTGTGTTTCTTCTGCCATATCCACCTTTCACTACATACATAAGTGTTGGCATCAACACTCCTCCATACCAGTCTGGCCCTTTGACACACCATCTGGTTATTCATAAATGCGTGCAAAGCACCATTTACCATATCCCCTGCATTTACTCTCCTTTCAATATCACTTTCACTTTCGTTCACTGATTATAGAAAATATTATTTAATCAATAATAATTAATTAACTAAGTACAAATGAAGATTTAGTGTTCTTGAACCCTTAACCATCTCTTTGAATTCATATTCAATAAACGTAAGCTTGCAAAATGCTAATCAAAAGAAATTGGTGTATGCTTAAAGACATAAACGAAAACTTTGTCAAAACGAGGTTCACAATGAGAAGAACTATTTTTGTTCTATATTCATAAAGTAATAAAACTTATAATAAATGATTATCCTTTATAAAATTTGCGCTAAATCTCTCGTGAAAAAGTCGCCGAGCCAGTATAGCAGTGACTCTGAGTTGGTGTCATCCGGGTCACGAAGGAAATTTTTATTTAGATGATGCATTTTATAGATGACGAGCGTTTTGTTGGATTTAATGAGTATTGCGAGGTCTCCTCCCACACTCCTGATCCGTCGTCGATCCTGGTTAGTGTGTATATTGCATTTTCTAGCTACAAAAAAAAATATGGTTGACTGTATTTCTCTCGTACCATTACTCGACAACAACCGATTTTATTCGAACTTTCATTAACTGTATGCATTTCTATATCAAACTCTCAGAAGAAGTTACAAAGATGTGACTAAATAAATTTAAATATTTTATTAAAAGAATATTAATTGAGAAATCTTTGTATAATTAGAAAGACCATTTAGAAGATAATAAAGCGTGGGAGTAAATGAATTGCTCTAATCTATATATAATAAATTAGATATATATACTGTAATGATGATGAGAAAAAAGTACACCTGATTGAGTTTGTTGTGGGCACTTCTCAGAACAGGGCTCGAAGAAACCCTCGTAAATTTAGATTGTAAATTGTTCTTTAATATCATCATCAGGAGTACATTGAAATTATATATTAGGAAAAAAGATATTTGGCGATTCAAAAGTGCTGTACAGGCCCACTTAAATAAAGTCATTTTGAATTGAATTGAATTGAGTATTATACCCGAGCATTTTAGCTCAGTCTCATTGAATACTCACAGAGTAAAGTGCATAGCTAAAGAAGGTTCCACTTCAAAGAATTTTGTGAGTGTAAAAATACCAGGGTACATGTAAAATCGATTTTGGCGGTAATTATGTATTACCAAATGTCGGGATAACATAGACAAAGTATGTCGAGGTGAGGGGACAAATGATAGGAGTTATTACATCAATACTTGATAAGGGTGATCGCAATCAACGCATATTGGTTTGGCCGGAATCCCCTAAGTCAATGGACCGCTTCAATACCTTAATTTTGTCATCGACATAAAATTGATTAAGTAGTTACAATGTATTTGGATAGACTTATATACTAAAGACAACCTAAACTGCTACATCTAAAAGCTAATCTGAGAGTGACGTCCATAAAAAGGCATATTTTGCAAAGTAAATAAAATGTCATGTTGTATAAAAAGCTATTTGAGTTGTCTTTAAATATAAAAATAAAATCAAAAGTGCGTGCGTATAAAGTATATATGTCAGAAGTGAAAGTTCTTTGGCAAACTCATTTTTAAGTCTTGTTTATATTTATACAAATCTAAAACTTTCTGAGACTTACAGAGATGAAAAAAGAAAGATATGTTAGGAATATAATGTCGTTAAAATATTAAAAGTGTCGAAAATTATTACAAATAATTTATTGAAATCTCAAACGAAGAATTGTAAATATAAATGTCTCGAAATTATCAATTCAATTATGTGTTTGAATTTAAAATTTAGAAAAGAGAATTTATGAAATATAGTATATTAAATGCCACGTGTTATTTGTAAATATTAATACTACCTTCAAACATATTTGTATAAAAAACGCTGCACATGTTCGTGACGGCAATTACGCGTTTCATCCGTAAATATTTTACCTTTATGCGTCTAAAGAAGTTTTATTTCGATTTAGAGTAAAAATCAGTATCCCTGATATATCCCGCTGTTTCTCTCCCAAGCAAGGAGTAGCCCATTCACGTCTCACTCCTGGGCACAGGCTTCCTTATTCATAAGAGAGAGGATTTTTAGAGCATAGATCGTTTGCAGTATACCCCCGAACACAAAAACAGAGAAAAAATATCGAAAAATTATACGCGATATTCAGTAGTTGATACTTATGTCAAAGTGCTTGGATTCATATCGTGTCTATGGATATAAGTATTATATTATAATATACCCCTTTGTAACAATGTTATCTCAGTATCAATGTGGTAGGTATTTTGTTATATTACACCGTGATAAAGACGTCCCTTATCTCAACGAATTGTTTTCATTCGTAATTTAACATTATAATCGGATTAACTGTAGCAATTTTATTGCTGTAAACTTATCTTGATTGAAGACAAATTAAATAATTAATTTATGGCTTCCATGTTTTTAGTTTATATTTAAATTCTTACTACATTATTCTATTTATCTATGGATTGATAAAAATGGTATCGCATTTTGGTTACGATTTCGTAACACATAATACAAGCGCGTCTTAGATACATAAAGATATCACGAAAACAAATCTTTAACATTAAAATCCACGGTTTATTGTCACAAATCTGACATAATAAATGTTTATATGCGATTTTATGTTTATTTATTTTTGAGCTCTTTTAGTAATGCCATTTAATATATTTCTCTCTTGTATAATCTGTCAGCGTCTAATATAGATAAGCCATAGATGTATATAAATATGTATACAAAAGTAGATTAGTTTAAAATCTTATAATAAAAATTGTCAACTTATATTTTATAATACAAACTAATTTCCCCTTGAAATTATATTTCCGAGACAAAAGTAGTCAACGTCAATTTCCAAGGTTCAATCTATCCACGTAGCAAAATACAACAAAATCGTTTCAATCTTTTATAGTATAAAAAATATAATTCATCAAACTGGATCTATTTTGAATGGTTTAATTGCTGTCAGTCCAAAAATTTTAAGGAACCAAAGACTTTTTGCTTTCCCGTTGAAACTAGAAAAATGTTTATCGAATTGTTTGATAAATATTTTGGAAAAGTTTGTTTGTATCCAAAACTAACCTAATTCACCAAAATTCAGATTCACTATGAGTTTTCCGTAAGTTTATTATCGTGAAATAGTTATAAAAAATAAGAATAACTTATAACGAAATATTGTTTTAGAATTTTTGTTATAATGCATCTGCATAATCCTATTGGGGAAATCCGTTCTTAGTGAATGTGTACATCACAAAAATAATGACTTCAATACATTTTAAGTGAGCGAATAGTTTCCGAGATCTCGTGAAGATTGTGTGAGTGATGGTTTTAGCTTATTTATTACACTCCTACGTATAAAATCTTAATTTTAAAATATTATTGTACCACCCTATGTATTCATGTTGTTTTAAGCATCATATTTTTATTACTATATGCCAAATGGTCAATTTTTCTAAGCAAATTGACTTTTCATCGATATATAGCTAGTGTATATGTAAAAAAAGGTAAGTAGCGGCCCATTAACGTCCCACTGCTGGACACAGGCCTCCTCACTCATATGAGAGAGGGTTTTTAAAGCAAAGACCCACCACGCTGCTCTACTGCGGATTGGCAGGCATAGTACAAAAGTGCACTCTCTATTCCTTCACCGGAGAGAGATAAGGTGCAGGACCGAGGTCTTAACGTGCTCTCCGAGGCACGGGGGAGAATCACACCGCCAACTTCCCAACTTCAGGCAAATATCGAGAAAATCTTAAAAGAAAACTCAATATCCATTTTTGAATTGGCCCGACCCGAGACTCGAACCCAGGACCTCATGTCTGTAGTCGAACATTTTAACCACTAGACGAATGAGGCAGTTTATATGTGTTATTATGATAAAAGAGGAGGGACATACCATATTGCAAAACCCAGGAAGATGTTCTATATTATTTCAATATAAATCAGAATGGAATGTTTTTAAAGGAACGTGCAACCTCATGGGAAAGAAAGGAGGAAATAATGTAGAATGGAAATAATAAAAGGTGCAACTCTTTAATAAAACGAAAGTAAAAAAATTAGTAGCCACTGTGTACAAGATAACGTAAAACGCGTAAGTCCATACCAATTATTGTTTACAAGCGTCATTACAAGGAGCATGAGTTACATAACTGAGTATGAAAGTTAACATTAAAGGAAACGTTGTTATCGTCGAGTGTCGGGCGTGAAGTACCGATATCGCTAACACATGTTAACTGCGTTATTTACCTTCCAGCTTGTGTCGTGTCGGCCAAATGCAAAGGTTGTTTTCGAATGATGGATGGGTCGGCGGGCGTACAAAGCGTATCGGTGATAACACTTATCGGTATCGAGTGATATCGAGTGATAGGTGCTATCGTAATCGCTCGCGAGAGTGCAAGCGGTAGCGCTCTACCGTCCTGCCCAAACTGTGAGACCTTAATCCCATGTTGTTCATTATATGCCGATGACTACGTTAACAGATTGATCATTTTAATATACTGCGTTATGAAATCGATGTTTATTGGGGTTTATTTTTTAAAGGTGCTTTTTAGGTACGTTCTACTATAGAACTCTTTATATTTCGATATGATTTTTCAAATCTTTACATGTTAAAGAAAGATTATATATTATACTAGGTGTAAAACTGCCTTATCGGTTTGCGTTTGAGTCCCGAGTCCGGCCAATTAAAAAAATCAATATTGAGTTTTCTATTAGAATTTTTTCATTATTTGCGGGAAGTTAGGAGAGTTGGCAGGCACGGTAAGCCGTCGATCCTATGCCTGATTTCTCTCCGGTTATGTCGAATTGCCGTCACATTGGACTATGAGAGTGAAGGAATAGAGAGCGTGTGTACTATGCCTGCCAAACAGTCCTGGTAGGCGATCCCCCATGGGAGTTACGGGCGGAAGTCCTTACAGCCGCTTATCAGTGTAGGGTGTCTGGAAGAACTAGAGGCGGGGTACCTGATAGTGGCGAGGCTCAGCCATGGGCCCTCTTGGATAACGCCTTAATCGAACGGTGGAAGGAAGATCTCGGATCCTTATATGCGGGTGTAGTCATTGTGGAAGCGATCCATCCCTTCATGGAGAAATGGTTAGCCAGAGGGCATGGATTGCTCTCTTACAGACTTGTGCAGGTGTTAACCAGACACAGTTGTTTTGGTAAATACCTGCATCAGATTCTCGGCTGTGAGGAATCGGCGGCCTGCCATGTGGTGCATAGTTGGCGTAATGCGTGCTAACGAGACGGGCTGGAGGACAGTCGCTTCCTTCTGCGAATCCGTTATGTCGCTGAAGGAGGCATCGGGGAAGGTGAGACAGAAAAATTGAACAGGGTAGTAGATCTAAGCTGTAAAATCCCACGTTCACATGAGTGACCCTGGTCTACGGGGGTTATGCATACATTTCATGGTACGGTCAATGATTTTCTTAGATTTGCTCTGATTTTTAAAATCTTTAATTTCATATTACATTACAAAAATCAAGAAACGGGAAACAAAGTAATAGATTTATAATTTCCGTTGTCTTTTACGAAATTAGGATACATCGAAGTAAATAAAGAGGAAAATGTCGAAAATAAATTTTATATTTCCATAAAACTCCTCTTATGAGCTTTTCTTTTATCACTTTTGAGGGGACAATCTCTTTTTAAAAACTAGCAGTAATCTGCCATCGTGTACAATCCCATGGACCATGATACTTTTACTCCATCAACTTCAGATCTTGGTAGAACCGCTCTCGCTATTCCTTATTATAATTACCTAAAGTATCCTGCAACTTATCTGGATGATAGTGGAGATCGTGTAACATGACGATGTCAGTTTAATCATTTTATAGACCTGCTTATATTTCGATATGATCTTTTTAATCTTTACGTATTAGAAAGGTTTTATATTACAACATGACAGAAAACTGGCGGAATAGGGAGTGGGTTCTTCTCATAACAGGATACCTTCTAATTTAGACTTTGAGTCGTACTTTAATGTCATAATCAGTGGTAAGTAAACTGAATATAACATTGCATAAGGATTGTATTCGACAATATAGAAAAAGCCGACTTGAATTAAGAAATATTTTTTTGAATTTTGATTTGATTTGATTCGAAATGCTATCAGTTATATTCTAAAACCATTCAGTACAAAATTAATAATGTGTGTAGTTAATTTCGAGTGCCTTCCATACATTGAACAGGATCCTGTAGCACATTGTAGGTGGTATCGTATTACAAACCTGGAAATAAACACTGATAACATTGATGGAATGCATTACAGTCGACGGTCGACTCGTGTTTGAGTCAATTAGCAAATTAAGGTGCCTGCAGTTTATCTTATGCAAACTATTTGCCGTTTCATACATTGTACAAAGTGCATTTATTCCACATGTGACTTTGCATATAGATGATAATTCTATTTATTTATACATGTGATAATCGTGAAATATTAAAAGTATCGAACATTAATACAAATAAGTTTTTGAAATCTCATATGACGAATTGTAAATAAACAAATAAAAATGCCATGTGTCTTTCTGTAAATATTAGAAAATAATATTTAGAAAAAAAAAATTGTTTTGAATTTAGATCTAGAATCTTTCTCAGCTTTTATTAAATGAAATCAAAATAGTCTTTATTCAAGTAGGCTCAAAAATCACATTTGAATCGTTAGTAGTCTGTTCGTTGGTAACTAATCTACCACCGGTTCGGAAAGTTGAATCTGCTGAAAAGAAACCGGCATAAAACTCTCTTTTCTTAAACTAATAATAAAACTTCTAAAACAGACAAAAACACTTTGCTTTTTTATATACAATTCGTCATTTTAGGTTTCAATAAATTATTTGTATTAATATTCGACACTTAATATTTTAATGACAATGAAATCCCTATTATATGGTTCTTTTTATCTCCTATGTTATTTTATTTGTGGATTGCTATTAAATTACCATAATTGTTTATTATGCTGAGTTCTTTGTAATTGTATCTGTAAAACGTTTACATGTGCTACATCCGGTTTAACTTTAATTTAATCAAAACTTCTGTTTAGTCGTCGTTGCCACGACTACTCTGATTGGTGTACTTATTATTATTTGAATGGGGATTTTTACAATAAGAAATGTGGCACAGGGGAATGAAGGAACATTCGCCTAGTGACAATTCTTAAATGGTATCATCGTTAGTGTTGTGTTTTAAGTCATTGAAACTAAAGAAGAATCTTAGAATAGTATTACTTTTATTATTGTTATATTCAACTATTATTAAGTATTATATGTTTAACTTACTATCATCTGTCAATTTCCGATCACGTCTCGGCCGAGGTGGTGCATATAACGAAGACTGCTCTATACCCGAGCCTCCAGAAGCGAGTGACGAGTGCCCACTGTCCCGAAATTCGCCTGTTTCTGCCCATACTGCAATAAAAATATAAATTTTATGTATTATCGATACCTTCACTATATCAATAAAACTTACATATTAAGGTAGGTAAGTAGGATCCTATTAATTTAACGATCTAGCTTTGCTAGCAGAGGTCCCGAGTAAGAAGATTTGTGTTCCGGTACGGGTTGTGTAAAACTATAAGAGATAAATGGCCTCTTACCAGATGAGCGCGATTCTATCTTAGACAATATCATCACTTACCATCAGGTCTGATCACAATAAAACGCTAACCTGTTAGCAATAAAAAATATTGTCCCATTGCCCCTAGACACAGACTTCATTCACACACAGGGTTATAAACGATAGACCCACTATGCTGCATCACTGTGAGATAGCAGGCTACACATACCTAAGAATTATTCCTGGTACATGCCGGCGTCCTCGCGACATAAAAGTTGTATTCACAACCATTGTAATGTAAAACTTAGTAGTTAGTTATATCGATGTTAAAACTAAAGACATTTTAGTCGATTAAAAAAAGTTTTATTGTGGAATAATGGTGTATTGTGTATTTTAACTTCATATTCATCAATTTGATCTAAATATGTTTAAATGTTATTAAATAAGGCCAATATGTGTCTAATATCCTATCAGTTTACTTCCTCTTGATAATATAATTTATTTATAACGACTCCCCATTGTGTGAAATAATGATGTGTTCCCGAATTCTTGTTCACTAATTACTTACAACAAAATCAGTCAGTAAACCTCAGTAAAATATCACTTTAGAAGCATATTTTATTTACGTCTTTATTAATACGTTTAATATTACGCCTAATAAATAATTAGAATATATAATTGTATAACATAAAAATTTAAGAGTTATCAATGAAAGTCTTGTCCAATAAATATGTTATAACCAGCTGAAATGCCATCATAATGTTAATTTTTGAATTGAAACTTCCTTAGGCGCATGAGGGTATAATATTTACGGATGAAACGCGTGATTCATAACATATGCAACGTCGTTAAAAGGTTAGGTAGTTTTAATATTTACAAATAACACGTGGCATTTTAATTTGCCACTCGTCATTTCATTACTTAATATACTCTTTTTCATAAAATATAAAATTAAAATATTTCATAAATTCTCTTTTCTAAATTTTAAATTCAAAAACAAAATTTAATTAATAATATCTAATATTGACAAAAAATACGTGGCATATTTATTTACTATTGGTCATTTGAGATTTCAATAAATGATTTGTACTCCTTTTTTATTTTAATGGCAATTAAATTCCTAACATATCCTTTTACCCTCCAAGTCTCGGAAATCTAAAGTTTTAAATTTGTATAATTATAAACAAGACTTAAAAATTAGTTTGCCAAAGAAGTTTCACTTCTGACAACTAATATAAAAAAGAAAGTCAAATCTTACTTTTAACTGTGTTACCATCAACTATTGTCTACTACAAATTAAAAAAATGCATTTCAACATATGTGATTATAAACAAAATCAATAATAATGATATTATTATATAATTTAAGACGTAGTGACTAAAATTGAGAAAGGTATGCTTAGATGGTTTGGGCATGTAGAGAGAATGAATGAAAGGAGACTGACAAAAAGGATTTATGAGCCAAGAGTGAATGCTAAAATTGGAAGGGGAAGACCAAGGCGAACGTTCCTGGACCAAATCCAGGACATTTTAAATAACGGCCAGGTCAAGAGTACTCTAAACCGACGAACTTGTATGAAAGGTAAGGATCGTGGCAAGTGGAAGGATGTTGTCTCTGCCTACCCCTATGGGAATGAGGCGTGATGCTATGTATGTATGTATGTATTTATAAATAAAAATTGTAGTTATTGATTAGGCACTAAAATGTTACAATACCACCTTTATTGATCCTATTTGAACAAATAAAAAGATTTCGATTTTAAATAAAAATTGGTGTACAATTTGTAGGAATTTAAAAATTAATGTCAAAGTAAATATACTGTAACGAAAATGTAAACTGGCGTATTTTTTAAACTCTATTTTCGCTGTCGATTTTATCAATCGTACTTTCTGAATGTTTATTCGATGCGAACATCTTTATTGTGACAGTTTGATTCCATTGTTTTGCCAAAAGTCACGAACGCTCAATCGACGAGTCCCAATGTCCTCATAATTAAAAATTAAAAACGAAGCAAATGTAATTATGTCTGCACACTAAAGTAATTTATTTCGTAGGAATACAAAAGTAATTGTAAATTCACAATAAAGTTCTACATAAGCTTCTATCGCTTTCAAATTAATTGGACATTTATTTGAATATACATTTTGTTTCAAGATGTGTTTATTTGCCAAGACCGCAAAGATTAATCTGTCATTCCATTGTTTCTGTTATTAAATTATTAAATGAATGTTTATTCTTCGTATTATTTTTGCTGTTCTAAAAGATTATAGATTTTGGACTGTCTGCGAGTTGATTTTCAAATCAAATCAAAATATCTTTATTCAAGTAGGCATATTACAGCACTTTTGAATCGTCAAATAATATTTTTTTTTCTTTTCCACACTCTAATTCCAATGTACGTATGATGATATGTAAAGTTACGAGGGTTCCTTCACGCCCTGATCTGAGAAGAGCCCACAACATACTTAGTCGGGTATTTTGTTTTTTTGTTACCATAATCATTACAATATCATATTAGTTTAATATTTATCAATTCAAATTAGAGCAGTTCGTTCACTCCCACGCGTTTCTATAGTCTAAGTAATCTTATTATACGATTTTTCTATTAACTTTCTTTTAACAAAGACTTTGACTTTATTAATTGACATCTCTAAAATGTTTTGTGGGAGTTTATTATAGAAACGTATACAGTTACCCTTAAATGAGTTGTTTTACTGTACTGATTGTAAGTAACGATACAGTCTAAGATGAAACCGCGATAGCCTAAGGTAACGTCCCATTGTTGGGCCCAGGCCTCATTACTCATAGGAAAGAGCGTTGTTTATAATATATACCTGGCGATAACCTGGCAAGAGGTAATTTACATTTTTATCTTATTAGATTGAACGTCTTTGTTGATAGGGTGACCGAAACCTCTCAGTAGTTTAGATCCAGACAATTTAGAAATGTAATTTGCCTGCCCGGAATCGCATCCAGGACTTCTGCAACGTTTTAAGTATGTGTAGTAGCAACACTACATTTATTTATATTTATATACTTTCATATTGTTAAATATTATTTTATTTACTCAGAAATATTGTATTATATAAATAGAATAAATAGACTAGGATATACATTATGTGATACATATATAACAATTATTGTAAAATTAATTATCAACGGACGGACAGATCAGTACATCTGATTTTTATGTACGTAGCAATGTGTAGGCGCCGTTACCCTCTCAAATACCTCGCACGACCGAAGGGACTATATTCCAAAAAATAGACACTGTCCCAGGTACTTCTAGCAAACACGTCTCATAATCACACTCTGGTTATATTTGTTTTCTCGGTAAATTCGCGTTGCTACTTATATATTATCAACGTAATAATCCGAATACCTTAATATTCTTCCATTCCCTTTCAGTACAACATTTCTGACCCAAAAATAAACGTGAAAGTGCCTTATTGGTGGAGTCTCATTCATTCTACCTGACCATCGCACATCGCGTCACTGGTGACCCTACATCACCTCACCGGCGACCACCATGTCGCTTTACTAGTGACTCCCATCACTTTACTGGCGAAATTCATAACCAACGCACAGATGAAGTGAAAGCGCACTTCATCTGTTCGTTGGTTATGAATTTACTACCGATACGGATTGATTCTATCGAAAACTACTACACTCTTACATGTATAAAATTTTACATTTACTGAATTTATAAGTCTGTATAAATAACATTTAGGTTTAAATAAAGAAGAAGGAAAGCCTTTATAAGTAAATCTGACTCCGTATAGCTGGAAAGGGCGAGGGAAGTTGCTGTAGCAGTAGTAATATACATCTTTATAAACTGCAACAAGCATTTCTATCATTGAAGTGTTCACGTTTTACGTTTAAGTGTTGTTACTTGAACTTATGTAAAGATCTAATATGATTAAGACATCTTATTAAAAATGACATATACTAGACGTCAATCTTGATTTTTAGCCTGAAAACAGTGGCACAAGATTATTTCTAGGTGTATTTGTCAATGTTTTCAAAAAAAGCTTTAGAAGATTGTCTGGAATCCAATCTATGTCAAGTTTTATGTAGAGTCTTCTAAAACCTAATGAATATTTGAGAGTGTTTAGGCAAATACAGTAATGTTCAGCATATTTGTCAGTGTTTTAATGAAAAGCTTCTACATATTGTTTCAATCGATACCTAAATCAAGTTAAATTTTCGAAATTAAATTTGAATACTGTTTAATAAACTATTGCCAAATAAATTGCGTAATTTGTCAGTTTATTGACAAAGTGATAAATTACTTTTTATATGTTAAGTGTTAGTTAGTTAATGTCATCTAAAAACTACTATACGATTGTTTTTAACCGTTGAAACTGTAATGAGTTTATCTCGCAATGGGTATCATTAACTATCGTATTCATCTTATCACATCACAACTAGAACAAACGTCGGGCCGTACAAACGTACAGAACGTACAAACTCGTTCAAATAAACTTTATGTTTGCTGCTTTGATAACAGCTGATAAGCGTCATTGTTTTATTGGGGTTGTAAAGCGTCTCGTGGTTACAACAGACTGACAATCGCTAATAAAAGTGTTAAATGATATATTTATATTTTATTTTATATAATTAACCATGATAACATTATATCGAACCCTAACATTAATACAGAAAAAGTAAAAGTAATTAAAATGCGCCATGAGAAGCAAATTGATGGGTGACCATAAGGCTGGCAGTGTTACCTCTTTGGACAGCGATACTTATACGATGTCCGAAGTACCACCCGGCCTTAGGGTCACAGGTAACATCAACTAAGTGAGAAGAAATTTCTTTAAAAAAGTTTTTAGCCTCAGGACTCCACAATCCCAATGTCTTCACGCCAAAAGCACAAATATGTATTCTAAAGCAAGGCTCTCATATTAAATTAATTTTATCAGTTATATAAATGGCCCAATGGATATACGCGCGAATTCTTTGACATAAAATCACGAATTCTACTCCAGGGTGGGCACAATTCGTCTTTATGTTTTTTGTTGAACGAAAACATCGTGAGGAAATCTGCATATCCCGAGAGCAAATCTGAAAATTATAGCATGTCTTTCAATCAATCTGTTCAATCTATCTATTTAAAATCTATTGAAGTGGTCTGTGCTCAGCTGTGGGATATAGACAGGCTGGAACATTACTTTGGTTATATGAATACCTTCCTTCCTATTGATAGTCTTTTTAACCCTCAGGCTGTATTTATTTATTATTAAAAGTTAGCCAATACTTGTCAATTGTCAACACTTAATCTAACACTAATTTAAAAAAGACTCAGGTTTATTAATAAAGTTGACTTTGTTAGTTTAAGAAATAAATTTAAATTATAAATGTGTAAATCTGTAATGAATATTCGCAAGCGATAAGTTAAGCAAAGAATAAGACAATTTAGTGTAATTTATATTCATAGATTGTTATTAAACTCTTAAGATTGGAAGTTAATGTCAGACGAGTAATGCACGATCGTCGTCTACCCCCCCTAGGGGTAACCTGTAGGCAATGAGTGCAGGACCCATTGCCCCTTTTGAAGGATTCCGAAGGAAGACAGGTGGCATGCCATCAGAACAGGAGGAATACGAAGAGCCTTATGGGTATATCGATGACGAGAGATACGTATTCCAATCCCGTGCTTTCGCCAAAGAATGTAGGGAGGAGCACTGCCGGGTTTTGACTGGTAAAAGTTCGATATAATCCGTAACGCATTCCTCCCATGGCGTTGCGGGTATCCACGAGGATTTCTCGACGAAAAAAAAAGCATACAAAAAATTACCTACCTAAAATTACGAATTCTATTTTTAGAATTATAGACATGAAAGACATTGCTTCTTAAGAAATGACTAAATCGACTCATTGCTGTGCCTTATAATATATGTTAAAAAATCAATGCAAAACCTACATCAATAAATTAAAAAAAATGATTTATAACTTACTAATTCTAGAACTAAAAATATGGTAACAATTTTAAATCCTGCTACCTACGCTTTGTTTTATAACATTCTACTGTTATGTTATCGGCAGGCAGTAGCAGACTTGCAATGAATTCCCAAAATGATGTAACAATTCATTATAACTCCTCCAAAAACAATCTTAATACAGATAATCTATGACAATATCAGTTAAACTAAATAAATAATCAGGGAAATCCGAGAATGTCGCTCCTTTACAAAACGCTGATAGATACTAATTACCTTCTTAAGCTGGATTAGTGGGTATTAAGTCGTGTTTTTGTAATATATGGAATAATGCCAAAAATCCACTGTATACAAACGTATCAAGCGGAAATGGAAATAAAGTGTGCCGTTGGTTAAATACTATTACAAACGGTATATTTAATCGGCCTAACTACGGATTTGTAGAAAGTTTATATAAGTGGTACTCCTACTACTAGCGTTACTACTCTATTAGAATAATTAATGATATGGCAGACTATATCGACGTAAAAATCGTATTTGCTGTAAGCCTCAATATACCAGATTTTCACCAGAGCCAAGCAGCTTTTATAAAATCGATGGCGTAAGTCTCTGGTTTAACATTTTGCAGATCTCAAGAATGGCGTATGCAATAAAGCTAACTAAATACTAAACTTAATGTTACTGTAAGCTAAAAATAGTTTAGTAATTAATTTTTTTTGGTGGATTATACAGCAAAAAACACAGCACTTTTGTCCAACGCATTTCTGCTGTGGTTTTTTTTCGTCCTATATATATAGCCAAGACCAATCGACTCAGTATTTTTTTCCGATTAAAATGATGTAAAATCTTTTCGGTTTTATGAAACTTAAAGCATATTCGTTTCCTTACGTCGATATTATAATAAAAAGAATTGCCTTTTAAATCAAAATAAATTTTGTAAAACTTATAACTTTTGGACACGGTTGTACACACATAGTAATTATAACACTCGGTACAAGCGTGCATTATAACTTTTACAACGGACTGTTACGCGAAGTTTGCTTTGACACTACAAGAAATGGCATTCGCAATACTTTAAAAGTATAATTTGTAAGTATAGTGATTATTACTTAAAAATGGCTAAGTGCAATGTACCTGCTGCATCGTCCATTAAATATGGGTAAACCTAACCATTATTGGAAGGAACTTGGAATAAATTTGGATCGACTTTTTATACATTTCTAATGAAAATATAGATAGACATTGTTTTAAGAAAGGACAATAAGCCCCATTAAGTTCTATATTACTTTATCATTTGGGTTTTTTGGGAAAAGACAACATAGCGAAGAAAGGTCAATATTCCTGAAGCAATAGGGGTTAATTGTGACTTGCCAACCCGCAGTGGGGTACCATGGTTTTATGCTCTGTAAAACTCTCTCTCCTATATCGAAAGAGGCTGTTACTTGAATCTCTGATAAAAATATTATTTAACATGAACTAAGTATGTACGGAAGAAAATCGAACTAAAAAGATAGGAGTGTTTCTCTTTTTGACAGGATCTCTATGAGCATATTAGAGGAATAAAGAGATAAGTAATAGCCAAAATTTCCAATGCTGGAACACCTCCAATGGATAATAAAAATTGGCAAACGTATCCAAAGAATTCGCTTTCGTTGTTGATATGTACCTGTTGTTTCTATTGAATTAATAATACAGTAATTTAGTTCTTTCGTGTAAAAGAAAGTACAATCCACCCATACTTCTCAACGTCTTCATATCCACCACATTAAAAATCAAAATCAAAAATCTTCTTTATTCAAGTAGGCTCAAAAAGCACTTTTGAATCGTCAGTAGTCTGTCCGTTGGTAACAAATCTACCACCGGTTCGGAAAGTTGATTCCGCTGAGAAGAAGCCGGCAAGAAACTCAACGGTTACTCCTTTTAACATAGCTTTTTTTTGTAGGTTACAATGTGTTTAGCCTTCATATGCAACTGGAATCATGTCCAAACATCTTTGTCGCTTAAATAATCTTCCACATTATAATATGCCTTTTTTATTAGGACATTTTTAACATACTTCTTAAAACTATGTGGAGACAAACCCAGAAGTGATTCAGGTATCTTATTAAATATGCGTATGCTCAACCCGACAAATGACTTCTGAACCTTTTTTACTCTAAAATATGGCATTACAAGTTTGTGTTTATTTCTTGTATTAAAATTATGTGTTTCGCTCCTTTTGCTGTATAAATGAATATTATCACGGATGTATAAAATGTTATTTAATATATATTGCGACGGTACTGTGAGAATAGATATTTCTTTGAATTTTTCTCTTAATGAAACGCGAGATCCCAATTGGTATATGGCACGTATTGCTCTTTTTTGTAAAATGAAGATAGTTTCAATGTCCGCCGCCTTCCCCCATAACAGTATGCCGTAACACATAATGCTATGAAAATAAGCGAAATACACCATTTTAGCAGTTTCAACATCAGTGTATTGCCTCACCTTCCTAACAGCAAATGCAGCTGAACTAAGTTTGCTTGCCAGAGTCTTAATATGGGCACCCCACTGAAGCCCTGAGTCTAACGTTATTCCTAAGAAGACTGTAGATTTAACTATATTTAGCGGACTATTATTTATTTTGATATTTTTACAGACTTCTTTTGCATTTGGCAACGCGAATTCAACGCACTTAGTCTTTGCCGAGTTCAACATCAAGTTATTAACAGAAAACCAACGTGAGACCTGTGACAGGGTACTATTTACATCGTCATAATTATCTACATTTCTGTCTACTTTAAACAGCAACGAAGTGTCGTCAGCAAATAGGACTATATCACATTTGTCTTTCACATGGTACGCCAAATCATTTACATATATTAAGAACAAAAAAGGGCCAAGGATTGAACCTTGTGGGACACCCATTTTTACAGGTGATCCTAACGACTCAACACCGTTTACAAAGACCTTTTGAATTCTATTTTGAAGATAAGAGCTTAACAAATTAAGTGCTCCATCCCTCACACCATAGTGACTAAGTTTAAGTAAAAGAGTGCTATGTTCTACACAATCAAAAGCCTTAGAAAGGTCGCAGAAAATTCCTAATGCATTTTGGGACTTTTCCCAAGCATCAAAAATGTGTCTCGAAAGAGACACGCCCGCATCAGTAGTATTGCGACCTTTTCTAAATCCATATTGTTCAGGATGAAACAGGCTATGGGCACTAAAATGTTCTAGTAGTTGTGTGAGTATAATTTTTTCAAAAACTTTACTTAGGGTTGGCAACACAGAAATGGGACGATAGTTATTAGGGTCAGATTTATCACCCGATTTAAACAAGGGGACAACTTTACTTTGTTTCATAAGATCAGGAAAAATGCCAGAGTCTATGCAATTATTGAAAAGGGTTGCTAAGTGCGGGCTAATACAGTCAATAATTGGAAGAACAACTTTAACTGACATTCCCCATATATCGCCTGTATTTTTTACATTTAAAGTTTTAATAATTTATTTTATATATACATAATATATTTATTTCGATCTTTAAAGGATCATATCTTGTTAGTAAATTACTTAAAGCTAATGTCAGTAAACTTAAAACTACCTTATAACTAAGACAGCCCTGATTTGACAGAATCAGAACTATATTGCAATAGTTCAGGTAATGGCAATCAAGTCTGTCTCCTAAAGCCTTCAGTATGCTACTGGGACTGCTCCTAACCCTGCGCACCAGCGATGCACACCGTTTGTTTGTGTAAAAACAATCTACATGCGCATCGGCAAATATATAACATATTAAACAAACTGTCCGTCTATGATTTCAAAATAGAGTGCGCAAGAAGTGAAACATATAGATTTTTTTTTATTAACTGGTTAGCGCTTGACTGAGATCAAATATGATGGTAAATCTGATGGCTTACAGTCTAAGTTGAAAGCGCGCTAATCTGGTAAGAGACAGTTAACCTATTATGGTTTCTACGCAGCAACGTACCGGTGCACAAATCCCTTTGCTTACCGGTATATCTTTGCTGGTAGGGTGGTTACTAGCCACGGCCGATGCCTTCCAAAAGTTCAGACCCAGATAAATTAGACAAAAGAAGTTCAATAGGACTGCACAATACAAACGGGACAGCTTAGTTTTTTAGTAATTTTTGTTCCAATTGGACTAATCAAATATATATTTTTTGTATTTATTGATGCCATCAACATTATGTGGTTATAAAAGAAGCCGGTTTTGAAGACCGGTCTAAAGACTTGATGCTTTGAACAGGAACACACGTAAACCAATTATTACCAAATATTATTTTTTATCAGTCAAGTAAGATTAAAGGATCAAAGTTACTGACAAGCAATTAGCTTTATGGAATAATTAATGCCAAAGGACGATATCAGACAGTTCATTACGGAGAGTGTTAACTCGAGTAAAATTCATTTTAATTTCATTTCATGTTCATACAGAACATGCTGAAATAAAAAGACGAGAATTGTTTTTTTGCTCCGCTCTCGCGTTGAAAGAAGTCATGTACTTTGAAACCACTTTAAATTAAAATTGTTTTAAGTTTTAACAATATTTAAGCCAGGATCGAATACTCTTTAACTGATGGTAATTGAAATAGTAAAGCAGTTGAAGAAAAAGAATATGACAGTTATTACTAATTATTTATCTCTTAATAACATAAATATTTGCTTGTTTCCCACAAAATTAAGAATCTGTGCTATGAGGCAAGTTTTCTTATATTAATTTACTCATTATTTAATCAGTTATATACTAGTGAAAACTTCGTCAAAATCGGTCCATAGTATAATGTCCATATATAAATGTTGTGTGTAAAGTATATATGTGAAAGTGATATTGAAAGGAGAGTAAATGCAGGGAATATGGTAAATGGTGCACACCTTTAAATAAATGCGGTAGAGATGAGAGCGTTGAGAAGTATGAGTGTTTTGAAACTGAGTAAGAAAGTAAGAAATAGTTCATCGTAAGTAATAAGAAAACGATGTTGTATAATAGAAGATGTTTTGACTAAAATTGAGAAAGGTATGCTTAGATTGTTTGGGCACCTAGAGAGAATGAATGAAAGTAGACTGAAAATAAATAGAAATTTTAACAAAAAAAGAACCGCCTTCAAAACAAACTTACAAATACAGGCTGACACCGACTCCAAACATAATAATACGAAGAACACTATAAAAGAATACGCAATTATTTCTTACTTTTTAGAGCGTATTGATGTATTTGTAAGTTTGTTTTGAAGGCGGTTCTTTTTTTGTTAAAACTTCTATTTATTTTTTGATTTTTAGTGAATCTGAAGTTAGAACTAACAAATTTGTCTCAATATATGTACACCTAAAAGGCGTTTTTCATATGAGATAACACCGTTTAAATGAAACAACTTTACAAAGTTAAATTTACATTAATATCGCCACACCCGGGATCGAACCCGAAACCCTTATACCAACGCTTGACACATAATTCACCTTTCAAATATTGCAATGCAGCAACAAACGTAAGGTCATTGACATTTGATTACAGACAGTCATAGATTTTTCCAAAAATCACACTCTTATGTTGAGGAGTTCCATTGATCTTCATATTTAACTATGTATAGCACTTGATCATATCGAAGTCACGGTAGGCGACTCAAATATCTGGATAGCTTATAGAAGATTCTGCCGAGTATCGTTGATTTTCTCCTAAGAATTGAAGAGTTCCGTCACTTTGTCATGGATTCCATCATCAGAACCTTACCAAACTATCACAAAACAACCCTTGAAGTATATCCTTTCTAAAAAAAAAAAGAATCATCGAAATCGGTTGGCGTGATCTTGAGTTATTCGTCCATTTGTCGCGCACATGCTTACGCAAATTTAAGACTAATCCGATTTTCTCATGGATGCCGTTAATGGGAAAGTTGGAAGGAAAAGCCCAAGGTGAACGTTCCTGGATCAAATCCAGGACATTTTAGACAAGGGCCAAGTCAAGAATACTCTTAACCTACGAACTTGTATGAAAGGTTTAATGAGAATGGAGGAAGCGAAGTAAATATGCAAGGATCGTGGCAAGTGGAAGCACGTGGTCTCCGCCTACCCCTATGGGAATGAGTGATGCTATTTATGTATGTAAAGTAAAGGTTATAATCTAAATATAAGTGTGAAGTATATGACAAAACAAAATAAAATAAAACTTTGAAAAAAGAAATGTTAATCATGGAGAGTATCCAAAATATTCTATTGAAGTTACTCGTAGTTAAGAAAACTTTTGTACGGAGGTCTATGTGCTATTAAATGACAATAAACACCAGCTGACCAGTAAACTGCTCATACATTTTTTTCCAGACAAACTGTTAGACCCAAGGGCGTGATGCCATAAATTGTAAAGTTAAAATGTGAAGAATATAAACAGAAAATCTTGTATTTACACTAAAGACAGATAGTCTCGGGAGCAAACATAGATAAGTATACGTAATTTACGATCTTGGCCCTGACTACCAAGTGTAAAACCAGGAATTTGGTGAAAACTAACATTTTAACTATACGTTGAGACTCGATGGTATCCAAAATACATTATAGAGTATTTCATTCGATTTTTTCATTATCCTCAGTGTTTTAAAGTACCTCTGAAGTGATTTGTTTAATGAAATAAATTTATTTCATATAACCAACTTTTAAAATTGAGAATATTAGTTTTTAAAATATATTTTCTTCTAACGTATATAACAAAAAGATAATTCATCCTTTTTTGCAATTTCTTTTATCAAGATGTGTCCATTCAACCTTATAGGATTGTGGAAATAATGATATTTTTGCAAGAGTACGCTATTATTACCCCAGAAATAACCTTAGTCAGAATTGCGAATAATTTACACACAACAAAAGAATCAAAACCACAGCATTAAAGCGTAGTCGCTCTTTTAGACTCAATAACATTTGAAATTCAAAGTACTTCCTTGCAACAAATAAATTACAACAGCTAAATTACAAATCAAAGCATAATTCCCGTAACAAATGAGTACCATTAATATGTAGTCGATTTTGAAGGGACAATAAAATATTTGTCATTTGTAACAGCTTTAGTAATCACTCGACGGCGAATTCACAATGATTGTGACACTGCTAAGTAATAACTAATTAATACGAGTATAAGTCTTTCATTTAAAGCAGCATAATATGTTGTTTTATCATGTTTAGATTAATACTTGCATCAATTGTTCTTAACTGACATCATTAATATTTGTATTATTACAAGGATCATCTACATGATAACAAATGTAAGGTTTTTGATACTTTGAAATTTAACTCTTTCAACTGATGCAACAGAATTAGCTTTAAAAGTGTATAAATTTATAGTTTCTTAGTAGTTTGCCACTTAGAAGATGATTTCACATGTTATAACCTGTGCTAACTCTTCTCGGCAGTGCTATTCGCGTCGTTCCTGATCCCTTGGAAATATGGAAAAATGCGATATTTACCTATTGAAAACGCTCGAGAATTCACCTAAACACTCAATTTAGATATCATTACAGTAAGATCAGTCAGATATAGCAGATCTTGAAGAAGTTAAGTTACATGTACGAAAACCAGAATCGTATAGAGTAAAACATTAACATATTCGTTGCTTATAGGTTATTTGCTAGAAGTTTGTATTTAACCGTTAAATCCATTTATTTCTAACCTTTTTAGGTCCGTTGCCCTTATGACCTGAGTGTTACTGATTTCATCCCTCCTCCCAACGATGAACTCCAATAATACGTGTTAATAGAAATACGTAGACTTCATTGATCATAAAAACAATTGCACGTGAAAAATTGAGATTTTTTGCTCTAAACTAAATACATTAATAAACTAGGGTGAACTCAAGATAAATAACAAATTTTCACAGCCCGTTTAATTCACTAGGATTTCAATCTTACTAAAATGTTAACATAAAACAAAGCACTCAATTACAGTATTATCTCCCACTTGTGTAAGTGATTCAAGATTCTAACCCCTGTTAGTTTTATAACAATGAAAGTATGATACAAACATTCCAACCTAATCTCAATTAGTCCGAGCCAAGATAATCTTAAGCACGAGTGGACCACCGGGTTTGTAGTAGTTAATATAATCTTTTTTACCACTTATATTTCAACAATGAGATGTGCTAACTATTAACATATAACACATTTAAAAAGATTATCTATATCTATATATATGTAAAAGAAACCAGGTATCTATTGACTCATCACAATATCTCTGGAAAAATAAGGCGAAGAGACTTGAAATTTGGTAGGAATATGCTTTTTGCCAAGTAGAGGTCAACTAAGAACGGATTTTGCGAAATGCCACCCGCAAGGGGGGTTGCGGGGGTGTTAAATAAATAAATTTAAACTTCACGTGTACAAACTATATCTAAATCTATAAATTATATAAAATAAATTTTAAGAAATTCCCCCTCAAAGGGCACTGTGGGTATGTTTCTTATTATTAAAACGATTCGAAAACCAAAAACTATTCCACGCAGACGAAGTCGCAGACTCAGCTAGATAAGTATATACTTTGAAATCTTAGTGACACAGAAAAACGATTTATGTCATTTCATCTTTATAAAATCACAGCTCTTCAAGAACTAGTGTATTATCTAATTAATTTTACTTATAGCCAATAATGGCTTTTATATAAGTTTTTTTTTAATAATATCTGGCGCCAGAGAGAAGAAAAGAGAGAATGTATGTGTGTGTGCGTGCCTGAGTGTATGTCATTAAAATACTAGCCATTTGTTAATTTATTTATTTAAATACACATTCCAGTCACAAATATCATAGATTAAATGTATTGTTTAAGTAGTGTATAACCGAGTCAAGTTTTCTCTTTTAAAGTTATTTGCACCTCCCCCTCCTTCTATCTTATCATAGTTGTTTTTTTAATCTAGAGTATACTAGGTACTTTTCTCCACAAAACACTTCAGCCCCATCATCATTTCGCTTTAATATATATCTAACCCGCAATGATCACATTATAAAATTCCACAGCTTTTTATGAAGTTGGACTACTCAGAATGTTCTGCAGTAGCCCAAGATCAAAACAATTTAAATCATAGTGATGTCAGTGATTGCCTTTCGCTCCGATTTTATGATTCACTCTAGAAGAAGATGCTGTTCATCTAGTTTGCGGCGTAAAGTGTATTTCGTCTTTTTATATCAAATAGGCATTTATTGGACGGATTTCAAAGCAGGTCATAGTTGGTGATCTATAAATACTATACAGGAGAGATATCTTATATTAAATTAGCTATAATTAATTTATCAAATTCATAAATAACTTTATTCAGTCCATAAAGAATAAATTATTATTACTATATAACAATTGTATACTATTTATTATACTACTATTTTTTTAGTCTTCTATGTATATTTTAGTATGTCTATTTTTAGTTTTTTTACATTTGTGTATTGTGTAATAATATTGTTTGAATTTTTATTTTCTTTTTCTATTTATCTACTACGACAGTTCCCAATATTCAAGCTTGTCTGTTAAGATAATGTTTTTTCATTAAGACCGCCTTTGCATAGCGTCGCTTAACTATTACGTAATATATTTCAGAGTGCAAAAAAAAATATCTATTTCATCTATACAATTATCGTATATGAAAGGTCTAAAATTTTTAGCTAGAATTAACTCTATCGTATTTATCTTGTATAAACTTTTTATTATCGATATCAAATAAGAATCTTTCTTGTTCAAAGTCACCTGTTATTCCATTATATATACCATTTCAGCATGTTAAACGTTTATCGTAATATAATAGTCGCATTTAGAAACGGAAACATGCACTTCCGCGTCAAGATTATGTTATAAACCAGATTCAATCTCGGTGGTCCACTTTACACGCGAGCTTATCGTCTAATTGGAGCTTATAAATTGGTGTTTGTATTCATTTTATAACATTTTTAACATTACGACATTATTTCAAATTCTTAATAGACATTATGACACAAATCTGTAATCAAAAAATCAAAATATTCATCAAAATCAAAATCAATTTACTATTTTTATCTTAATATTGAATAGGAAATATGTACGTATATGACTTCCAAAATATTGTTTTCAGGTACCTTAGTGTTACTTTCGAATTTTGTATTGTAATAATCAATTTGATAATTACTAATTATATAATTCGATCACCGACCCGCCTGCCAAGCGTGGTGATTACTGGCAAAACCACAAAAATGATGACGACAAGGCAGCAACGGCCCTCAGTCTCCTGCAGCTCCGTTATTCCAAGCTCTGGCATAGGTTTCGGTAACGGCGGGGCAGGGGGTCCTAAGAATCTCCGGAAGAGATTCCGTTGCCGACCCCGACGACTTGACCTGGAACCGATGGACGTTGGGACCGGAAGACGCAGTGTAGGAAGACCCCCCCACAAGGTGGTCCGACGATATAAGGAGGATCACCAGTAACCGCTGAAGCCAAGCGGCACAAGATCGGGCCTTGTGGGCATCATTTCGACCTATGTCCAGCAGTGGACGTCCATCGGTTGAAGCGACGACGACGACGACGAATTATATAAAAGTAATAATAAAATTAATCTTTAAAAACATAAGTCTAAAGAGTATTGTTTTGTATTTGTTTTTTCAATTGAAAAAATATGTTATTGTTGTATAGCGAATTTGTTGAAGAAGACTAACCAATATAACATCACGTCACATGACTGAATAATTCCTCTTAAAAAGTTCTAAAAGTACAATGGGTTATCTCTATCTTTTAAGATTGACTCACTATAAGTATAACTTTATTATGAGAATTAAATTTGTAGTCTAACCCTCTCTCACTTTGATCTTTTTTAGACGAAGTTGCGACAGGTCAGCTTTTATAAATTAAGATTGAATTAATTACATTAAAAACCAAGTAAACAAATATACCGACCACCTCGTCGTTAAGTTAAGGTAATCCGTCAAAACACACGTTTGAACATCAAAATGATAATGTCTTACGTTAAAGATTATGAAGACAGCGTCAACGGAGATGACCTGCATTGCCAAGATTAGGTTACGTAATGCACTTGGTATGGACTAGATCTGTTAAAATACATCTGATTCATCTTTTAATGTAATATCTCTACGCTACTGAAATATTGGTATGCAGAATTATACCGGAATCTAACACTAAGACTTTAGGCTTCATTGTAAATAGCAAGACATGTCTAGACTTTTTGTTTGCCGAATAAGTATTGAAACATTACAGTATTATAAACGATTAAAAAACCAAGCAAATTCTTTACTTGTGTACACAAATCTTACTTAGCAACAAATCTTTCGTTGTAAGGAGGAAACCATGCAAGGACGTAGCTTTACACCAGTCCATCATGACGTATAAGAAACTATAATTATCTAAATTTGTAATGCAGGGAATCGCATTCGGAATTATTATTTGTTTATTATTACTTCTTGTACACCACAACGTTACGAAAGAAAAACAAACATACAGCTAATACAAGACAGAGTACAAGTGGCGATCATGTCGCTTGGTGTTCTTTTAGTGCGTTCTTAGAAACTGTAGTGATCTTGATTGCCTTATATTCAGTAGGAGCGAATTCCATAAATTCGTAGCTTGAACTTGAAATGATTTATGAAAATAATTTGTTTTACAAATAGTTCTTTAAGATACGAAGGCATTTTCAAATAGGACACAGTACAGAAGAGAAAGGTTATGTGTATCCTAGCGACGGCATATAAGAAGCCACTTGAGCTTTTGACGACCACAAAGCAGAGCAGGATCTCCGCTGACGACACTGTTAATTGCTATGCTAACAAAGACCCTGCGTTTGACAAGGAAAGTTGCAGGACAGATTAAGGAAAGTGCATTTTCTAATTTGCCACAGATTGGACTGGTGGGAGTATTCAGCTACCACCGAAATATTATACAAGCAATTTATAATAATTTACAATTGAATTACTATACCTACAAGCACTAAGTTCAATTAATATTTTATATGAGTATATGTAATGGAATAAATAAATATCAACCACATTACGTCCCACTGTTGGGTACAGGCCTCTTCAATTATAAGTGAGAGGGTTTTTAGAGAATAGACCTACCACGCTGCTCCACTACGGGTTGGCAGACATAGTACACAAGTGCACTTTCTATTCCTTCATTCTCATAGCCCGATGTGACGGCAATCCGACATGAAAGGAGAGAAATCCAGCACAAGGGGCGAAGCACACCGTCAACGTCTCGAATTCGGGTAAATGTTCAGAAAATCTTAATAATAAACTCCATATCTACTTTTTAATTCACCCAGGATTCCAACCCAAGACCATATGTCAGTAGGCGAATTAATGGAATAATGAAATGAAATTACTTTAAAAAAAGCTATAATTACAATTAAAAAATATTATGCCAAAGACACTTTATACGCATTTGAGTCGAATTACGTAAGTGTTAATTAAATAAATCTGTCGAAAAAAATCTAATACCATGACGCATACTCTAAAGCACAGTAATCGTTTCATTATACCATATAAAAGCAATATTTACTTTAACTAATCAGATTATCCAAAGCCATTTTGTCATTGACACGCTATCAGAATTATATACATGTTAGGCCGAAAATAACCAAATCATAAAAATCGTTTAACCAAGTAATAACACTTATAGCCGATAAAGATATCTATAGCTACTGCGATTAGCCATCAGTTAGTAGGTAGGCAAGTCTCTCCGCGGTACCTGTGTTAATGTTCCCGGCGATATCTGCCCGACCAATCGCATCGCAACGCGAATTATCGCTCAAATTAATGGCGTGTGAGTTATAAATGGCCGGCGGATTAGGACCGATCCATTTTATTCCTATTTTACCTACCGTAAAGAACCTTCATTGAAAACGTACACAAATTCGCGCGAGCATCCGCTAATTTTCCCTAGCTCGATCCTTTTCCCGCGCGTTAATTTTCATACATCTATTTCGCCCCGACGACCCTTTTCTCTGACACGATTCATCATCATTTCGCGGTTTGCTGGTTCTCCATACAGATCCAAAAGGCCGCGCTACTCAAAAGGGGCTGGATTTATTAATGAGCTTTCACCTGTTCTGTTTCCTACTCAATATAATTTAGGAAAATTTCATCAAAAAACTGTCTCATTGGTCTAGTGGTTAGCATGTTCGACTACAGACATGAGGTCCTGGGTTCGAGTCCCGGGTCGGGCCAATTCGAAATCGTTATTGAGTTTTCTATTAAGATTTTCTCAATTTGCTCGAAGTTGGGAAAAATTTGACGGGGTTATACACCCACGTGCCTCGGAGAGCACGTTAAGCCGTCGGTGCTACGCCTGATCTCTCTCAGGTCGTTTCGGATTGTACCGTCACGTCGGACTATGAGAGTGAAGGAATAGAGAGTACACTTGTGTACTATGCCTGCTAATCTGCAGTGGAGCCACGTGGTGGGTCTATGCTCTACAACCCTCTCTCATATGAATGAAGAGGTCTATGCCCAGAAGTGGGGCGTTAATAGGCTTCTGCTTACCTTTTTTTAAATCAAAAAAATATAAAAGATCGACAAAGCTTGTTGATTACACCCAAGAGGCTAAGGCCTACTCTTACTTTCTACGGCTAGCCATTTGCCAGCCTTATAAATTAGTTTGGTCATTTTTATTTCATTTGGTTTAATATTAAAACTTGTACATACATACATAGCATCACGCCTCATTCCCATAGAGGTAAGCAGCGACCACGCCCTTCTACTTGCCACGATTCTTGCATCTCTCCTTCGCTTCTTTCATTCTGATTAAACTTTTCATACTACTTTTTACTTAGGTTTAGAGTACTCTTGGCCTGAGCCTTATTTAAAATATCCTGGATTTGGTCCAGAAACGTGCGCCTTGGTTTGCCCCTTCTTACTTTCCTATTCACTTTTGACTCATAAATCCTTTTTGTTAGTCTCTTTTCATTCAATCTCACTACGTTCTCTCTCCGTGTCCAAACCATCTAAGCATACTTTTCTCAATTTTAGTCACTACATCTTCTTTTCATATTTTGTCACTCACTTTCAATCCACTCATATTTCTCAACGCTGTCATCTCTACCGCATTTATCCTACCGTACCCAACTTTCACTACCATACATAAGCGTTGACACCAACACTCCTCCACGCACAGGTAGTCTGGCCATTTGAGACACCATCTGGCTATTCATAAAGACGTAAAACTTGTAAACATTTATGAAACATCTTTGTATAAACATATATTATACAAGCTACTAACTGTGATGGCAAACGTACTTTGTGATCGCCTTAAATGAGAAAAAAGTCTGATAAATTTCTAATGAGTCGCATATAACTATGAAGATGAGTAGTGAGAGATTGGGTGAGTTGAGTGGCCTAAAATCATATTCGCATTACTAATGAAACGGGTTTTTGTTACATCGGTTAAAGAAATAGTAAAAACTAAAAACATAAACAAGCATAAATACATATTTTAGAATGACAAATACAATACACCGACTCTCAGCTCATTTTGGTCGGCTTTCTCCATAAAAAAAATAAATAGTCGTTGTTTCGAAGTCCCGAGACATGCCCAATTAGTATTCCAAATAGCCGCCGACATATCGTACACATAAATGTAAAGAGTGGACCGTTCTGAAGCACGAACGTCGCATTATTTTTGCGCTGAAAACAAATACATACGAAACTTGAGTCGTAGTGTATTTAGCATAAGTGCCAAAGTTGTCCGCTGTATCTGAAGAGTTCGCACGAGCCGCGGTTTCTATTTCACCCAAGCAATAACGATCTTACTGTAAAAGCAAGTAGGTTCAAAGTGATGAAGTTGGACCCGATAGGCATGGAGTGCGGGACTTTGAGGCTTATGGTAATTGTAATAAAGCGAAGTGCACCAGTTATGGAACGTGAGAGGTTCTAGACCAAATCCCAAGTAAGCTGTAACTTCCTTTTGGATTTTCGGAAGCCATTTATCAGTCTGATGTGGGCGTCTGGAAATTTTTCATGTTTCGTTATTTTAGAGAGACATGACACGTATCCTTTGAGGATTCTGTACAAGAATGTATTAAGTTTGGAGGAACTTATTTCAAGGTCAGCTAGCATTCTTGAAATGTGAGAAAACGTTTATGAAGTCATTTGTAAACTTTTACTGAGACTAAAATATTACGTAATTTTAGCTTCTATTAAAACTTAATGTATATGTATATTAATACGTGAGAGAGGAGAACGAAATTTCCCACACCTCTAAGCCTAATATTTTTTTTAATTATGAATCAAAATTACGTTAAATCAAAAAATATAGCCATTGTATAATGTACAGTACTATGTAATTGACATATACGCATGTAATACTCTTCTGGCAATTATATCAAACGCCATAAGATTACATAAGGTAAGTTTATATCGTCAAAAGCACCATGAAGGTTACATTAGAGAGGTTTATATTGTCAAATGCACTAAGAAGGTTGCATTAGAAAGGTTTATATTGTCAAAAGCACTATGAAGTTTACTTTAGAGAAATTTATATTGTCAAATGCACTAAGAAGCTTACACTAGAAAAGTTCATATTATCAAATGCACTATGAAGGTTACATTAGAGATGTTTATTTTGTCAAAAGCAGTAAGAAGGTTACTTCAGAGAAGTTTATATTGTCAAAAGCACTATGAAGGTTACATTGGTAAAAGTTACTATTGTGGTTAAGTTTACTTAAAAATATTGATTTTCTATGTAGCTTTGTTATTTTTTTTTCTTTCATATTTATCTTCTGATGATTATAAAAAACAGAGCAACAAAACAATTATCTAAATTGGTCCAGTCCTGCACTCGTGAAACCGTGACATAGAGATTCATTTTTATACAAATAGTTTATTGCAATAGTTTTTTTGAGTACAGTCTTTAATAAAGAGGTAGTCGCTGGAGTTATGATATTATATTTTTAAAGAGAAACTTCTTAAATTTTTTACGGATGAAACGCGAGATCGTCACGAAGATGTTCAGCATTTTTTATGCCAATTCGTTTGAAAGTTACGACGTACTTTTAATATTTACAAATAACATGTGGCATTTTAATCATTGAATAACTTACTTTTTCATAAAATATATAGAAAAAAATAGTTTATAATTAATAATTTCTAATATTGACAAAAACCACGTGGCATTTTTATTTACAATTCCCCATTTGAGATGTCAATAATTTAAATTTTCCGTACCTAACGTTTTAATGACAATTAAATTCCTAATATATTTTCCTTTGTCCCTCCCTCTAAGTCTCGGAAGTCTAAAGTTTTAGATTTGTATTAATATAAACAAGACTTAATAATTTGTCTGCCAAAGAAGTTTCACTTCTGACATGTGTAATTTGTACGCACGCACTTTTAATTTTTTGCTCATAGTATTTGACAACACTGGGCGACCACTAGTATATATTAAAACACAATTGTTTTAAATATGTAAGTGCTTGTTTATGAAGTCAATTATATATATTTAACACATGAACAATTATTATAATGAATTTTAGCATAAATTCATTGTTTAATTGAACAGTACCGTAATTATGAATTAATTTTATTAATTAATTATGAATATAACACATTGTCATATGACTTTGATTATAACTAATTGATTTCTATTTGAATTGCAACATAAGTGTAACGCTACTATAACAGTATTTAGTTAATAATTTACCAATTCATTGTGTTTAAGTGATAGTGTTATAATATCTAACTTACAAGTTTATAATATAAACAAGAGTATTAACCATTTCCAGAACAAAGACTTTTTTCAAATAGTTTATCGTAAAGATTTAGGTACTGGAGCTGAAAAAATGTTTCTTCGGTTTACTTTCAAAATCCAGCGTTTTAAATAGTTATACAATTTTGGCCTTGATTAGTAAATTTCCTTTTAGTTAAATCATGCTGAGTATTTTAACTTCCTTCAAGTTAACTTTCAACACAGCTTCTTTTTGATGATTCATAAAAATCCGAAACTTATAGAGACAGAGGACATTAAAACTACAATAACAATTTTAGATTCGTGCAAGTAGCCATTTAATTATCTCTCTGTTTTTCTATCATTAATAGTACTACTTTACTTTAGTAGTAATACTTTTTATTGATCCGCTAAAGTAAAAATATGTAATTTTTAAAATTTTAGTAGACGGCATTTGATGTCAATACAGGTGTCTCAAATATTACGAAAAATTGTACTACGTCTTCTAGATCATCAAAAGATCTCGTTACATGTTTTAAGGTTTCTTTCTATATTATGAATTAAAAAGGTCCGTGACGGATAGCGTAGGAATTGCCTTCATTTTTTATATCACTTGCTCAATAGCATTTATGCCCAATTTCATAAAGCTCCCATAAACTTTATGTGGCATTAAACAACTTAACAATCCCCTGCCTGGCTAGTCAGGGGATTGTCTCTATAGGTAAGGGGCCCCGTAACTATGTAACGCTTTAGGGAATGTTGGTGAAAACGGACATTATATCTTTTTATAACAGCAAATCGCCCAATTATGTCTCCATACTAATCATCTGAATAGCAGCTACATGTCACAGCTCCATGTTTTTTTCTTTTATGATAGATAGACATGCGCTTGGCTGCTATTACACCTGATGTTAAGTGTAGATGCAGCCTAAGGTGGATCGCGCTTGCCTAAGAGGTGCCTATTCACACTTGCTTTGAAAGTACCTGGATCGTAGGAGTCGGGGAAGACGGAAGCCGGTAAGGCGTTCCACTCCTTAGCGGTGGGGATCAGAAACGATTAGCTAAATCGTTTGGTGCCGACTTGCGGGATGTCCACCATGTACGGATGCTAATCGTTTCTGTGTCTAGATGTTCTATAGTAAAAGGGCGACGGAGGAACAAGTTTATATAGCTCCTGCGCACACTCCCCGAAATATATTCTATAGAATACCGACAGACAGGCAACGTTACGTCGATGCTGCAGACTAGTCATTCTCCGATCGAGTTTTTCGTCGCCTATAAGTCTCCGTACTCGGCGATCCACCGAATCCAATGCATCAAGCTGATACCTGGCTGAGCCATCCCAAAGGTGATTGCAGTACTCCATACATGATCGAACTTGTGCTTGGTATAAATTCGATACCAATTCGATGTAGTTGTTTCTGTCAAGTAGTAGCCGTATTTGTTCTTTATTGTCACGAGAAGAATCATAAAAGAGTTACTAAGAAACTCGTACTACATAAAATAAAGAGGATAATCGAAAAGTTAATTCGCGGTTAAATTAGCCATGATTTTGTAGGAGTCGATGCGTTCAGGGAATGCTCCGCTCCCACAGCGCACATTAGAAAATAAATCAACTGTAACCCTTCCACCGCAAGCAAATTACGGACCACCTGAGACGAAAAATGGCCCGCAAAATATTTGTAGTTCCAAACTGCGGTAAATAAATTTAAGGGGAGCCGAGTTGACAATTTTCGACCTTTTTTTAGAAGAGAAGGTAATATCACTACAGTAATATAAGCTTTTGGACCTCTATTTAAAACACGTGAAAACCTGAAATTTAAAAACCTAATAGACGCCTGGCATTATTTTATATCAAAAGTCCAATGTAAATTTTCAACACAAATTAAGCTTTAGTACATGTATTTATTTAATGAGAATTATTAAGGATGCTTGGAATGTTTAATTCTAATGAAAACATGGATAAAATTTTTGTACCCGTATTTAAAACTGTAAACATTACTGGGAACAAAATTTTGATTAATAATAGTAAATATTTTAATCTACATAATTTCAAATGTTATAACGGAAGTCATTTATTAATTTATGTATCTTCATTGTACACATTCTTAAATAATACAAGTTTGAAAAATACATTATACAGATTATCAAATTAGCACGAAAGTGTGCAAAGGCGGCCTTATTGCTGTAAGCAATCTCTTACAGGCAACCCTTGGCGAAGGGAATTTATGAAATGGAACGCGGGGAATTGCGCAAAATTGATATCATATAAAATATTTTAATTCACTTTTACAAAGCTTCTCTGGAAGAGATTTTTTGCATCAATAAACCGCCTTTGCACGCTTCCTTCCTGTATGTTTCTAGCTATCTAAAAAGTTATACGACAAAGCTTCCTAGAAGCCAAATAATACAAATGCAAAGCAAAGTATATTGCTAAAATGTTACGAAAACTGGCATCTTATGCGAAAGAGCATCCCTTTTTATAGTCAGTTTAAAAGAACAATCATCATTGCTTATGATACCATAATGGATACAATACAACGTATCACTACACCCCATTCGGGCTGTCATCGTAGACCGAAGGAAAGTAATTTGTGTCCATATGGGACCAGTGATTACCTCCTCAATACTTTCACCCTCGCGAATGGTCTTTCGCTACCTATTTCGCATCCCCAACTCATTTTCTAAGATCTCTATAACACTGCATTGGTTATTTAGGGTTAAATGTATTATTTGTTTTGATAATGTTTATAAATGAAAGTAGTTTCGTGGGATATTTTCTGCTTTCTTCTTAGTTAAAATTTACCCAATACGGCATTCCACACTTTAATGTCCGTAGACAATTGCAATCGTAAAAAAATACTCTATTACAAATAAGTACATTTCTTAATTGTCACGTGACAAGACTTATAGGAAAAAAGAAAGATACGTTAAGAATTTAATGAATTTAATTGCCATTAAAATATTAAAAGTGTCGAAAATTAATAGAAATAATTTATTGAAATCTCTAATGATGGATTGTAAATAAAAATTCCGCGTGTTTTTGTTTATATTATAAATTATTAATTAAATTTTATAAAATTTAGGAAAGAGAATTTATGAAATATTTTGATTTTATATTTTATGAAAATGAGTATATTAAATTATTAAAAGATGAATGGCAAATTAAAATGCCACATGTTATTTGTAAATATTAAAACTACTAACTATAAAAACGTTGCACATCTTCGTGACGCTAATCACGCATTGCATGCGTAAAAAAAATACTCTCTTGCGCCTCAAGAAGTTCCATTTAAACAGAATTAACATAAAAGAAATATGTGTTACAGGATCTCAAGATTTGATGAGGAAGTCAAAAGATACTTAGTATATTTCTCTATTCAAATTTTTCAACAAAATTTCATATAAAAGCTTTGAATTTATTCAGAGATATTTAGGACATGTAGTGGATTTATTATAAAAAAATATATAACATCTATTCGCTTTAAAGAGCCGTTACTTGTATGTAGGTTTTGATTATACATAATCGATGACACAATATTATGTACTCATTTTTTCTTCACTTTCCTGGGGGTTTCCATCACCTTCTCTTCCAAAAAAAATGGGTGGGATAATTCAAGTAGCTAGACTTTAATCTTTAATAAGTAATAACAACAAATCTAAAACTTTAGATTTCCGAGAATTAAGGCAGGGAAAAAAAATAACACAACTATTTTGTTGAAATCTCAAATGACAATTATAAATTAAATTTTGTTTTTTATTTGAATTTAAAAAAGAGATCTTATGAAATATTTCTATTTTATATTTGAGAAAAATACAATATTAAATTAGTAAATGAAGAGTGGGAAATTAAAATGCCACATGTTATTTGTAAATATCAAAACTAACAAACCTTCAAATGAAATATCATAAAAAACACTGCACATCTTTGTGACACGCTAATCACGTGTTTCGTCCATTAAACTTTTACTCTCATGCGCCTAAAGAAGTTTCACTTCAAAATTTTTTTCAATATAAGCAAAAATAGTCTGTACTAATAACAAATCTACATTTTATCACAGAACAGATCTGATGTTAAAATACCTAATTCAGTATAAACCACCTTTCGTTATACGCTACGCATAAACATGAAAACCAGATGAAATCATTTAAATCTGACATATGTCGCACTGTACCAGACAGGGGTGGCATAAACGATGCCATTCTGCGTATTTTCAATTTGCATAAATATTAGTGGGAGCTGTAATATCATAAATATATTAGTGATACAGATTTTATGCCGATTACAATGTTATACCGGCGAATCGGGAGGGCGAAAATGCATTAACTATTTTACCTTCTGCTCGAATACATCTACTGTTATTAATATAATAAATTACGTCAGTTAATTTATTTTGTGATTTTATTAAGTGTTTTATCATGTCAAAATCTTATTATTTAAAACTAATTTTAAGATAATAGTAAAAACAGTGAAACTTACTTGTTGTTGATAAATTTGTCTTTGCCTACGTATCATTAAATGAATTTTATTACTTCTTATAAAAACAATTTATGTTATTGCTAGGTAAAGTAAAAATACTTTACTTTATAAACTAAATATACACATTACATAAGAGGAAAAGAAAAAGTATTATTAAATCAAATAATAAAAAGTAAGTAAGTAGGAGGAACGAGGGTTTCCATAGACCCACCACGCTGCTCCACAGCGGATTAGCAGACATAGTACACAAGTGCACTGTGACGGGAATCCGAGACGACCGGAGAGAGATCAGGCGCAGGACCGACGGCTTAACGTGCTCTCCGAGGCACGGGGGTGGATCACACCGCCAACTTCTCAACTTCGGGCAAATATTGAGAAAATCTTAATAGAAAACTCAATATTGATTTTTGAATTGGCCCGACCCGGGACTCGAACCCAAATTCAAATATATTCTATACGTAATAGTTAATGACACTTGATGTTATTACAGTTTTTCAAAAATAATACATTATTTAAATTAAACTAATATTCGTATTTGCACAAAAATTTAACACCGCCATCTATTGGAGGATAACGTAAATAGTTTATAGGTTTCTTTATAAGTGTAGTTTGAGAAGTGCGTGCTAGATAGGAATTGAATTAATTCTTTTTCACATTACTTGCAAGAGAGAGGGTTTCAACACGCTGCTACAATAAGTATCGATACGATATTGATAGGTTACAAATATCCCAGAATTGCTACCAAAATATTCAGGTTACTTCATAATTTTATCACAATTGTATATTATTTTGAAATATATTGAACTTTGATGGTAATGCTACACCTGCCTAAAGCATCTGTTAGAGGGCTCGAGCATTACAGATAATATTGTAAAGTCATAACACTACAATTACGGGGCGGGTCTCGCAGACCGCGCGTCTCGCAAGCATCGCTCCTCTATTGTTCGCTATCATATATCACATGATGTGTCAACGTTTTATACAAACGCCTCGTCAGTTTTACATATTAGGTTCATTAAAACCCTCGCGTTTTGCTAGTTTAGAGAATAATGCCATAATACTATAAAAGGAGATAACGTTTCGTATTAAAGTTCTAGATACAATGAAAGTTTATTTCTATTTGTATATATTTCTTTGAAAAAAATACTAATATTTTGCATATGTGTTTTGCGTATATGGGATATATATATTTATAAGTATAGTATAAATATGCCGGAGTTACAATTATGTTTCAGTCTTCATATTCTAAATAAATTCCGTGAAATATAAAAAACTACCATTAGCTGTATTTTAGATCAATGGCTTCTCAGTTTCATTAACCGGATCTAGAAATGGAGCTCATAGAAATGTAAATGCCGCAGAGTTAGAGAGTGCATAGAAAACTAAAATGAGGCATATAACATACATGTATGTATACATATAATAAAAAAATGTATTACTATGATGAATATATTCTTCCTTGTTATTAATAATTTAGGTGAAATCACAGCGTTGTCAAATACCTTAATGTAACGGTCATGAGAAACTCGCCCAATATCAATAAATAACATTTAACAATAAACTATTTCATACTATTAAAGTTAAACTAATATCACAGGAGGGCTATCATTGTGTTTATGTTTACGTATATTTCACATTGTGTCGTATTTGGCCATCACAGCCCATTATGTCCCTATTTGTTCTAGATCTTTTGTTGCGGCGAGGGTGAGCAATGTTCTGACAACAATTTGTCATAAAATAAAAAGATTTATTATCCTGTGTGTGCAATACGCAGCTACTCTTTAACCATCGTTATTGTGCCCTTTTATAGCGACAAATAAAACTGGAATGAGAAAAGTAATATTATACAAAAGATATGGACATTGTTTTCGTAATGTATTACCATCGGAGCTAATAAAACGCGTCGTCGGCCTTAAATTTTCATGAGTATTAAATAGACTTCAAATATTTGTGGTGGACTACATTTTCACATGAATTTTAGGGCCTATTTATTTAAATCTCTGAACTTTATCAGATTTTGGATTAAAATATTTTAAAAACAAAAAAATATATCAAGGAACGGACAGAAACATTAAGTTTGTATTTATTTACGTTTGCATATAGGTCGTTTTGTCTTCTTTTCTCTTCTTGTAAGTAATACTTTTTTTATTTTTTATAGAACTATTAGATTCAATTATTATACACAATTATTAAATTAACTATTCATTTTACATTCAACATAACAAAGACGGTTCGCTGTATAAAGATAAATTGTAAGATATATTATGAGAATGAATAAATATATTTCGTAATTTTATAGTTTCAGCCATTAAAATATTGCCTCGTTGATTTTTTAGATCATAGTTGAATATCTATACGTAGTAGAAATGAACAATATTGTAAAAATGTATTCGAGACTACTACGGGTGGCTTAGTGTTTTAACAAATATCCATTAGTTGATTGGAAAATACCAACAAAAGAATATAGTACGTGTCCACTACAATACATACAAATAATAATTATGAATATTAACGGAACCGAAGGAAGCGAGTCACTTCAGGCAGGAAAATTTTAAGGTATTTATTTATACTCTCTTGTTTAAATGGAGTCTTATTATTTTTCTACAGGTGTTTCTTTAGAAGAAGAATAATAAGGCTATAAGATCGGCTCCTATTGAATAAGAATCGTATTTTTAACGCTGTCTCACATAATTTGGCATCTTCTCTAGATATACGTAGTGTAACGCTTTTTATTTTACGAGAAGTAAAAAGTGACTGCCAACGTAATTTTTTATATGTACAGCCATGAGTGAAAATTACCTAAAAGATTTGATTATTAAATTTATTTGCAGTATAATAGACTCGTATTTATATGAAGAAAGTTCTAGAGGGGTCTTACTGACCACAACATCACAACAGATGGGCAAAAGTGCAAGGGTTAGATGCTAAATCGACATCTGCCCGACTATCAATCATTCCCATAACAAATATTGTTTGTCCCGTTGACTTATTGTTTGGCAATATATGTCAATTCCGCATTCTTATTGATTTTCGCAATGAATTGCGAATTTTAGTAAACTGTTTGTCACTTTCTATTTCATTTCCTACCTTTAGATCACACTCGCCCTATATATTTATTGTGTATCTTATTTAAATTATTGTTAATAGAGTACTTTTATATTCATCAAGTTATATTAAAGTTTAACTACATTTTTTAAAAGTTGTAATGGATAACTTGATGTTACAGTCTCTTAACTATTCTATTGAAAGCTCACATACAAGGTTTGAAGATTTCTGTCTACATAAAGTCAGAGGAAATTGACATTAATGTCATATTACTTGTCTTTTGTAAGGAGTTTTCAAATTAATGATCCAAAACATCTTGTGGAAACAATGGTATTCACAATTGAAATCAATAGTCCTATAGTTTAAACCTGGAATAGAAATATTTATATATAACAACAAAAGAGGGGAATCATTTATTACGGCGGCTAGATATTAATATACTAAACATTTTACTTTTTACTATCAATACTTAAGATAGCTAGTTGATCTAATAATTAATTATCATAGTATATAAGAACTTATATGCATTGAAATCTTGTGGATATAAAATATTTATTTATTTACATACACTACATTTATTATCATATACTACATATATATTAAAAAAATATTAACTAGTAAACATGTTAATATATACTAATCATAATAAAGATAGTGTGTTCCAACTAGATGAGTCCAAGCGTTATATTATTATCTAAACAACTTTCTCATTGATGTTATTAATAGGTATGAAAAGGAAAGTTTTGAGTGATTCCCCGACTTCAAACTTTTTTGTGAATTAACTTCGATAAACATGTGCTCAGACTATTAAACTTTGTCATCGGCAATTAGTGAAGGCGCGACTAAACAATTTATAGGCCTACCTCGGAGACATCTGACACCCATTCGAGACGGCTGTTAACAAATTAAAACGATTTGTTCTGTTATTCTAATAGGGCTAGAGATGGGAAGCGTTCGTGTCAAGCGCGTTATTTTGACAAAATTTATTAGTACCACGCCTCCTTCTGAGCTTTTTACACGTATACGATGCCGCGACATCTGTTGCGCAGAAAATGTAGTCCCGCCCTCCGCGAAAAGCTCGTGAATTTTGAAAATATTGACATTGATTGAGGCGGGCTTTTTTGTGTCGGCAACATCACAAGCGTGTAATTCTTGTGCTTTTTTCGCCGCTTTTCTATCCAGAATCACTTTTAAATATTACATTTATACATAACTAGCTTCACCCGCTAATGGTTTCTGGGTAGCATTTTCATTTATTTAGGCAAATTGTTTTACAAATAAGAAACATATATATAATACCCCCGCAACTCTCTTTGCAGGTGGAATTTCGTAGAATCCGTTCCTAGCAGACTTTTACGCGGTAAAACGAATATTCCTAACAAATTTCAAGTCTCTACGCCTCATGGTGATGAGTCAATAGATACCTGGATATATATATATTTAATTAAAGGAATATTCTCTTAATTATGTAGACGTATTATATATTGTAAATTGGGAAGACATTGACTTCTAAGTCACGAGCTTACTCAGTTTAGGGGTTACAACAAAACTTCACTACGCCATTCGAATTTACTCAGTTCAACTGTCTGTTATCTGAAAGCCAGTCAATTAGTATTTTACCCAATTGAATGTATTATGGATTCTTCTCAGTACAAGGTACGTGGGACGTTTAAAACATTGTTATATTACTTTTGCCTAAATAAATAAAAAGAACATACAACGCCGACGAAATCGCGGGTTCAGCTAGTAATTGATATACGTATAAGTAAATGTGTCCTAGTTCAAGTTATTTGTATTGTGAATGTTATGTATGTATATTGACAGTGTCCTTAATGAATAAAACATATTTTCTGTTGCACGATAGTCTACATTATAAAGAAAATTAATATATTGTATGTCTTAATATATTTAAGTAATTAATATCAGTGCTATTTTCAGTTCAGTTTATCCCGAAAAGCTTCAAATAATATAAAAATATTTAAAGGATGGCCAATTAATAAGGTTTATTTGAGAAAAAATACACAAACATGAGCCCCGTACGCATCAAAGGGAGGCGACACCGGTACCCGGTGTTAAATTCCCATCTCATGTCACCGGGGTCGCCATTTTTTTCGTGACACAAAAACTTTATAGTATAACGTCGGAGTAGACAGTATGGCACCGAGTTTTTGTGTACAGTTTTTGCGACTATAAATCACAACGATTGTAAAAGTCGATGCCAGCTTTATAAATCGGTAGTATTAATGCTAAGAAATATTGTTTCACTGCCTCGTTAGCACAAGTAGATGAACGACAGTTTTTTAAGCATAAGCCTTACTGGCGTGAGTTGGAGGAAACCTTTCGCTGGAGGGCATAGTTTGCGAAATGCTCACCAGTGATAAAAAGTAGAGGGCAGTGGGTTTCTTCTGTAAACTGTTATTTCGTTGAAGTAGGCACATGAGAGGAAGAGGGAGGACGCTGTGGCCGCTCCTTTACTAACGGAGGAGGTTGGGAGGTAGGAGGCGTAGATTTACGCTTCTGCTGCCTCATTCTTAAATCTCCCAGAAGAACTTTCCGAAGTTACAGGGTAGATTGCATCTACCGATCCTCTGGTGCTCCACAAAAGAATTTGGATGGTATCGCTAGGTTTTATTGAGTGTTCTGACTTGCCAGCGAGTCCCACACTGCCGACAAGATTTTAGGTCTGATCGGAATGCGTAAAGGCATTTCCCAGCGTAAAAAGTTTCGTTTTGAAAAGAAAACTTTGGGACGTCTGTGCATTTTATTTCATGGGTATTGAATGGGAAAAGGTACGGTAAGTAGTAGCTCATTAATACAACATTACTGATAATACAATTCTTATTATTATTGACAATAACTTATACATCATTTCATACAAATTACTAAAGGAGCAGAGCACAAAAGGCTGACTTATATTTATGTAGCAATTTCTTCCAGACAACCTTCAGGTTAGGCTGGTGCAAGTACTGACCGGACCGGACAAATCAGATAGCACGACGTGAAGAGTCTCCTTCTGCCATCAGTGTAGTGCACCTGTCGATACGGCGGCCCACACTGTGGCAGAATAACCTGCTTGGGGACCACAGCGACATCCTCTGGTGTTCCTCATCGGAGCGGATCTCTCACTGCCAAGTATAGTGGGCGTCATGCTTGACAGTGAGATAGGATGGAATGTAGCGGCCTCTTTTTGCGAAGCCGTCACTTCTTTGAAGGGGCAATGGAGCGAGTACAGGAAGCTGCAGCAGATGCTGCTCCCCTTCGGAGGTGGCTTCTCCACAATTCCAAAGGAACTCACTTTCATCAATCATTTTGAGACTTCACAATTTAACATCACATTTCTCAATACAGACCAAAGTAAATTAGCTACGGTTTTCCTTATCAGTATTTAGATATATTATATCGCAGCGGTTACATTTAATTCTTACTAATATTATAAAAGTGAAAGTAACTCTGTCTATCTGTCGCGCTTTCATGCCAAAACGACTGAAGCAATTTAAATTAAATTTGGTACACAGATGGTCTAGAGCCTCAGAAAGCAATATGTAGTATATGCAGTGAAATGCTACAAATAGCTAATTATAGTATATCTACGTATGCGTCTTATTAGTAAAATAATTAGCCTAAATTGTTTAAAACGCTACCCAAAAACACTATTACACTCGGACGAAGACGCCGGCACAATTTGTAACTTGTATATTGAATAAAGTATGTCTCCATATTCCCAAAGGATCAGGAATAGCGCTGGTTGTTTGATAAAGAGGTCATAAATATTTTAGTACATAAAAAATAAATTATTAAAGGGAGAATCTTGCATCCCAGCGATATCGGTACTGGTCAGATTTAGGAATGTCGAGATAAACTTCATAATCTGAGAGACACGAACTAACAGAACAAATATTTGTACCGGATTAGGGTGCTCACTCACCCGTAATACACATTATGAACTGTTCCAGTATCCCCAGATTTAGGATTACTTTAAATCATATTTATGTACATAGTTAAGTGTCCTCTTTTGCCCATCGAGGACAAATTACAACCGTCTCGTGGAAAGATACCATTTATATTTTGTCATCTTTACCAAATGTCTTGATAATTTATCTTGATAACTTGATGATTTTTATTATGGGTTGAAAGTAAATTCGCTCTCAAAAGTTTTTAAGTTCTTTTAAAGAGTTTACATTTACATTTTAATAAAACGAATTGGCAAAAAATAAATAATTTTGTCTATTAATCTGTGACAATACTATTATAATCAGAACAACAAATCCTGTACAATGATTAATAAAGAGCTTTCCAGGGTAAATAAACAAACAGACAAACACAAAAAATGGAAAAACACGTGTTTTTTTTAGCATATTACAAACAACTAAAGTATTAAAAATACCATAAATGTTTATGGAGACTAAGGGTATTTGACGAGTAGAGATCCTTTGTGCGATTTCTGATACAGCAAATATAAAAATTCTAATTGGTCTAGGGTTAGCGTGGTGGGAGTCTATCAAAAACATACGAACTACCAATAAAAAAAATTGCGTTTCGGTACGGTGCTAGGCACAGTTAAGAGATAAATTACGTCTTTGCATTCAGTGTAAGGATATCAACAAAATGCATTCCCTCGCCACAATTATATTGAATATATGTACTGTTAAAAAAGCCTGCTAAACTTTACTACATTTTTAAATCGTCCCAATCCGCTAAAAGGATATAAAATCCTAAATTTATTGAAAGTAAAGCCGGAGAATCCTTTGAGTGCGCCACATAATTAGTTTTCCATTTTTCCCTGTACCTAATAAGAAAGGGTGTTACCGAAGGTGTAAAAAACCGACAAAATCAACGGAGGCTTTAGAAGATTCCGCAAAATCTGCTCAATTTAAAATTAAAGCCACGAAACGTGTTTTTCGCGTATTTTATAAAAATCTCGGGATATGCGAACAATCTTGGCCTAAGCTCAAGCGCCAATATCATACGAACCGATTACAATTTTATTTTTAAATTAAAAAAGGTTCACGTCAACGACTAAAGTAATACCATCTTCAATATACTGTATACACTAATAAATATCATGAATTTGATAATGTAAATAAATAACAGTGTCAAAATAACATTCTTATATAATAAAAACAATTTTATCTGGTCTTGATTCAACTAAGTTCCGAAATGTTTTGATTAAAGGTGGGTTAAACCGTACAGCATGTAAGAACTAAATTCACTTTTACATGCGAAATGTTAACGTGAACCAAAAATTCAAAGCGCATATCTATCATCACCCTAAGTTTAGCTTTAACATTTTGTAAAATTGTAATTTAAGTAGCGCAAAACATAGAATAACTTAAGTTAATCATTAAAATCCAAAGATCCAATAATAAAAGGAAAACAGAACGTTTTGTTTATGAAAATTTTTATTCGACAATATTTTTAAACAAATTTATAAATACGCATAAAAAGGTGGTCTATTTCTGTAGTCTTAATGCCTTAGCAACAAATTTTGGTGACGGAAATGATTTTCATAAACACGGGATGATGCTAATTACATGAGGGTATAATAAAAATGTACTCTTCCTATAAACATAAACGAATATCCTGCCTTGCATTTTGCCTGCCTTATTGGTCTATTCCGCCTCATTGGTCTAGTCTGCCTCATTGGCCTAGTCTATCTCATGGGTCTAGTCTATCTCATTTATCTAGTCTGCCTCGTTGGTCTAGCCTACCTCATTGGTCTAGTCTATCTCATTGGTCTAGGCTGCCAAATTGGTCTTGGTTTAGTCTATCTCATCGGTCTAGTCTACGTTATTGGCCTAGTCTTATCTCATTTGTCTTATTTGTCTTGTCTGCCTCATTTGTCTTGTCTACCTCATAGGTCTAGTCTGCCTTATTTTTCTACTCTACCTCATTGATCTAGTCTGCCTTATTAGTCTTGCCTGTCTCATTGGTCTAATCTGCCTCATTGGTCTAGTGGTCAGCTTATCGGGCTAAAACGTGAGGTCGTGGGTTCGGGTCCCGGGTCGGGCGAATTTTAAAATTGATATTGAGTATTCTGTTAAGAAACTGTCAGTATTTGATCGAAGATAAGAAGTTGGCGGTGTGTTCCAACCCCGTTACTTGGGAGACCACGTTAAGCTGTTAGTCCTGCGCCTGATATCTCTCTGATCGTGTCGGATTTGATGGCCGTCTCTTCGTACTATGAGAGTGAAGGAGTGGAGAATGCACTTGTCTTATCACATACACTTGTGTACTACGCCTGCCAACCCGCAGTGGAGCAGCGTGATGGATCTATGCTCCAAAAACCCTTTCTCATATGAGTGAAAGGCGTGTGCCTAGCAATGGGACGTTAAGAGACGTATATATATATATATCAATACTATTTTGTGTATGTATATAAAAAATCGTAGTTTGGTAAAAAAAATATATCAACAAAAACTCTAACTTTTTTTATTAATACATTTTAACAAAACAACACGAGAGTCAAAATAATTTTTCAAAAAAGCAACAACCGACGACAGCAATTGACTAATGAACTAACATACAATAGCGCTTTAATAAATAAAATGCATTCTAATCCCCTATTTAAATTCAATGGCAAAGCAAGTGCAGGGCTAATCATCGCAATATAATGGTCCACCGGTTTTCGGGGGACGTTTTTTTACTGCGAAAGCGAGATGGAAATACACTGTTATACAAAAACTATGATGAATGAAAGAGACGCACGATTTAGTCGATTCATTTGGATTGACTTTAAATGATTGCCTTTTTTGTTCAACGGTGATGGATTGCGAATCATTTCGTTTACGCCAGCTTCACGTGTGTTAAATTGTGTCTGTTTTTGTATAAAATAAATTGGTATCTACTACAGGGCTTAACATAAAAATAACAAAACAGTAAAGCTGTGTGTATTTCATTTAAAAATTTTACGGTCTTCTAGATTACGAGTATATTAAAAGCGCGAAGACCACGATCTGTCTGTAAAGACTGTTTTTGCAGTAAATCTTTACACACGCTTCACGTGAGGAGTAAGCTGGTAAAGGATTGAAGAGAGCGTTACGAAAAGTGTAATCGAGCAAGGTAAACGGGTAACGAACTTATTGCCTACAAATGAAAAATTGTCTGTAGTCTGACTGGATGGTAATTGATGATACTAAGAGGTAAATTACTTGCTTTTAAAGCATTGTTTTCTATGTGTTACATATTCCCTAGAGGAAATTAGAGAAAACAGTTTGTTTAATTTGCTGTCCTTAGAATCATTCTCGGGGCGTCTGTTCCATAAAGTTAGTTACCATTACGAAGACTACCAATTATATAATTTAAAATAGTGTAAATTAAGTATTACCTAGCGCATATTCAATGCAGAAGTCAAAATAAAATTTACCTTCATATTTTAGTTTACAGTCAGACCATAAAAGAAGTGATAATAATAACGTAAGTTAAACTATTTCAAATTGAATGTTGAACTAGAAAAAAGATTAGGTTAACATTTCAATTTTATGATAATGTAAAAAAAGATTATATATTAGTAAAAACTTTTATGATCATGATATATAAGTAGGGTTTGCGTCTACCGATCCTTTGGTGCTACATAAAAGGATGCGGAGGGTATCGCTGGGTTTTAGTGGGTAATCTGGCTTACCAGCAACTCTCACACTCTCGATAAGATTCTAGTCTGATCAGGGTTCATAAAGGCATTTCCCAGCGTAAAAAATGTGTTAGTCTGTGGGAAATACAGCTAGCTTAGCGCTGGGTTAGATTGAGAGATGAAAAGCCTGCCTACCTCTGCTGTACGCGTGAGAGAAAGAAAAGTCAGCCCCTCCCATTAGAAGTTATCACTTCAAAAAACGGTATATAAATAGTTATAGTTCGTTCGCACTAAGAATGCTGTGAGTCGTAATTTTTAAGTTTACAGTTGAAGGCATAGCAAGTCCACAGCTATAACTAACTGGTCACTGAACTTAACCTTGTAATTTGAAAAGATTTGACTGGTTAAGGCGGCCATAATGATGAATCACTGCATTCTTAACGCGACCGAACCATATTTGTATAAAGAACAAAGCTTTGAACGAGTTAAATCAACTCTCATATATCACAAAAACTTTTTATCAAAAAAAGGTATTTTTATTATTGCAATAACCGAAAAATCATAATATAAACCTTAGAACATAGAATACCTAGTGTTATTTGTTGGTTACGATGTATAATTTACATATATTCAGGTAAACTCACGGTTTTACTTGTGTGCAGTAAATAATTGTTTTAGTTTTTAGTCTTTTGCTTTAAATGTGAATATTCATTGAAGGGTTTTTTTCAGAAATACACGTATGTATGCACCCCCGTGCCGACACTAATTGCGTAACTAAACGGCAGGGGTGCGTAATCCTATATTGATGTGTTTGTAAAAACTATCCGATCACCCCTCCCTGTTACCCGGTTCTAACTTACAAATTTTATCACTATTTTATTCGTTTAACAGGTGCAAGATCAGTTTCATAAGTTTTTTAATACATTTTCTATAAATGGTACAGTAACCCTTTTAACATTTCACTGCTGAGAATGTGCCTTAGATCATAGATCATAGATAATGATAGATTGGAAAGAACAATCAAGCCCGTAAGTATAAAAAGAAGCATAACGCCCAGGATTCCACTAAACGAGAATCCACGCGTCTCATCGCTAGTAATTAGGTCATCATGGCTTTCTGTAAGGTGAAGATAAGGCACACTCATGGGAGAGAGGGTTTTAAGAGAATTGAAGCACCACGCTGCTCCACTGCCGGTTGACAGGTACACAAGTGCACTCTCTATTCCTTTTCTTACATAATCCGATGTGACGGGAAATCGACATGACCGGAGAGTGATTAGGCGCAGGACCGACGGCTTAAGGTCCTCTCCCAGGCACGGGGATGGAGCACACCACCGACTTCCCAACTTCGGGCAAATATTGAGAAAGCCTTAATAGAAAACTCAATATCCATTTTTGAATTCGCCCGACACGGGACTCGAACCCAGGACCTCATTTCTGTAGCTGAACGTTCTAACTACTGGACCAATTGGCCAGTCGTGTAGAGTATCTAATTACCAATATTGTCTTTATCAGTCGCGCTTCATCGAAAACATAGCTCTTTCTTCAACATCATCAAAATATTGTCAAGTAGGAGTAGAAGATACCTTTACCTTGAAAAGTTTTTTTTCTAATATAATTGTTATGTTCCCGATGTCCTGGGGCCTGGTTGGTTGGAAGTGATCTCTCTCTGCCCAGCATAGCGGGTGCTATGCTCGGTAGCATGACCACTGGAGGGCAGTTGCCTCCCTCTGTGAGACCGTTATTTTGGAAAAGGAGGCATTAGAGAGGCAAAGAGAGAGTGTGGTCGATGCTCCTCCCTCCCGCCGGAGAAGAGGAGGTATAAGACGGAGCAATTATGAGCGCCTGCTTCCCCTCTCTTGAACCCTTGAGTCGGACGCATCCGGGGCGCCAGAGATGAATGCGTTAGCGAACATCTGGCGTCCATACATACAGATCAAGAGGGTTCCGCTGGGTTTTAGTGGGTATTCTGGTTACAGCGAGTCCCACACTCCTGGATGAAGCTGTGTACTCTATCCAGCGTGCGTTAAAGCATTTACCAGCGACAAAAAAAATTGTTCCCGATGTCCACGTATTTCTCTAAGACGTTTTTAATAAAATACTATTTACAATTCAACTGCCTCATTGGTGTAGTGGTTAGCATGTTCGACTTCAGATATGAGGTGCTGGGTTCGAGTCCCGGGTCGGGCCAGTTCGAAATCGATATTGAGTTTTCTATTAAGATTTTCTCAATATTGGCCCGAAGTTGGGAAGTTGGCGGTGTGATCCACCCCCATGCCTCGGAGAGCACGTTAAGCCGTCGGTCCTGCGCCCGATCTCTCTCCGGTCGTGTCGGATTCCCGTCACATCGGACTATGAGAGTTAAGGAATAAAGAGTGCACTTGTGTACTATGCCTGCCAATCCGCAGTGGAGCAGCGTGGTGAGTCTTTTCTCTAAAAACCCTCTCTCATATGAGTGAGGAGGAACACTCCTTTCTCGAGTTTTATATAACGTGTATAGACATTTATTTTTTCAATTAAATTTTATTAAACAGTTTAGCTTTATTTGGTAACATCACTACAGAATAAATACTATTTGCATTCTTTCTTTTCAATTATTGACATATGCAATTACTAGCACAAAGGTTAAGGAAAAGTATATATCATAATAGTCAAAAAATCAAGGGCAACAATTAAGAGCCATGAATATAAAGAAAAAGACACAAATGTTTCTCGAAAACTTCTCCTCCTAAGCCCTATAGCTTGTTACTTGTGTCAAACTACTCTTAAACAGTACACTGGGTATAGAAAAATACATTTAACATGTAATCTTTATGGAAGAACGGTTTTTCTCATATTTCAGGATTCATGAACTACGCGTGTTACACCGCTTGAAACAGCTAGTCATTCTTATTATAGTCTGTAGTAATATCTACCCCCAGTCAATGTCATAACTATCAAAAACAAAATAAACAGTCTTTATTCAAGTAAGCTCAATAAACTCTTTTGGTGACAAATGCATAACGGGTTCGGAAAGTAGATTCTACTGGAAAGAAAGAGAAATATCAACATTTTCTCTTTTAATTCTAGTTTTTTATAAGTTAACATTGTGTCACTTTGAGTTTCCAAGTATAACTGAAATCAAACCTTCAATTAAAACAAAATATAGAAAGAAATAATTGATATCAAGTGAATTATCTAAAAAAACCAAACGTTTGCGCTCGTGGAGTAACAATCGTGGATGCACGTGTTAAAAATCGATTGACTTTATTACTGAAATGATTATTATAAAATAAAAACCGTCCGTTGCGGGGAATTGATGAATAACCGTGACGCGATATGGGCCCATCATTTTGTATACAAAATTACGCTTCATTCATGTCTTGCTGATACGCAATTTTCTATTATTTATACACGAGTAATTTCGTATATTTCTTTTGACCGTAACATGAAGTACCTTTGGGAGCTAATTAATCTTTAAAAAAAGTGGCAGACGGACACAGGAGTTAAAGCACAAGTAACCAAAGTAAAGTAAGAAAACCATGCCAGATTATTTGTGAGAGTAGCCTTAGAAAATTTTATGTTAAGATCAATAGACAAGAATGTTACTATCATGCTCGATAATATACTACGTATATATAAAACATAATCTATTTTATATATACGGTAATCACTATAAGAAGCACGCATCCAAATCTCTACAAAGACAGCTCTCATATTATTTTGTCAGTTTATGTAGTGAAATAGCATGTCGATTTAGAAAGCTGAATCCCCTTTATATAATTTTGCTTTAAATTCATTTATTTGCAAACATACAGATTCGGAATTGATGTTTATAATTTTTTTGATGGCAAATGTTTAAGAAACTATATACACACACCTGGATACAAAACTTCAATGCAAAGCTCATGTTAAAGAGAATCGTGAACAGCTAGATATGCGATGTAGAAAGATGTATTAGTTACTTGGAAAGCATTCGGCCCTGGTAGTACCCAATAAGCTACTACTATATAAAACGGTCCCAATACCAGTTTGGACATATGGTATTCAACTTTGGGGATGTACCAAACCTTGCAATCCCAAAATAATATAAAACTTCCAAAAAAATCTACTTAGGGAAATTGTTATTGCACCATGGTACATATCGATCTTCACATGGACTTAAACATAGAGCTCTTTAATAATTACATCGAGAGAATTGCAATTGCATCTCCAAAGACTTCGCCATCACGTGTATCCCGAAACTGCTAAACTTCTGGATATCACATGGACAAAGAGAAGACTTAAAAGAACTAAACATTTTGAATTACTGAAAGTGCAATGACGCTATATAATGTAGTGTGGTGTTTTTCAGTACGAACTCAAAAACAGTATGAGTCAATAGACATTATAATAAACTAAGCATAGTCGTTTGACTCTTGACTTAGATAATACAAGTACATATTAGGTAGATTAGGTCAAAGTATTATTACTAATTAGTCTGTAAAGCTAGATTGTAATCTTATATTATAAAATATCCAAAGGTTGTTTTCAAGAAACATCAGGAGCACAAACTACACGTTAATGAAAAGAAAATGCTCCGTATGGCAGCCGGAAACACGACTTGATAAAGTGCGCAACGAGTATATAAAAGGGTCTTTAAAAATCGCTCCCGTCACAAAAAAGATGACTGAGAAACGCTACTTACATTTTAACTTTTCCAGTGGTTCGTGGTGCAGCGGCGGAGCGTGATGTAGTGGTGTGTGTTGAGGTTCATGGTGCAAAGGGGCCATTAGACTTGATATAGCAGAACCTACAGAAGCTGCTACTGACTCGTGTAAATGACCTCCTCCATGTAGCTCCAGTTCACTAAGACATAGGCCGTTCTCGCTTAGCGGCTCCATGCCAGCCGCCAGCGCCTCCTTATACACGCGGAGATGAATGATGACGTCTTTACGGCACGTGGGTTAAATTAGCCGCTTAAGCGACTAAAACTTTGTGATCTAAGCGTGTGACATTTGGTGTACCTTAAAAGAAAGAAAAAGAATTTTTAATTTAATAAACTTGAGATAACAAACTGGATAAATTTGAAATATAGTCATAGTCTTAGTCAATAAGGACAGTCAATTCTCAGAAGGAGATACCAGGGAGAGAGAGAGGGAGAACACCACGGCTGGCTGCTTTCGTCAAAAGAGGAGTTCGTTATTGGAATTCGAAGACGGGATTTTATTTGCCTTCCTACAATATCCTAAATTAATGGTTCTGTGAAGGCATAGAACGTTCTTCGGTGAACCTCAGGCTTCTCATTCAAGGGTCACGTGGATTTCACTAGGCTTAAGCCGATATATTGGTCTTCTAACGAGTCTTACACTTCCAACAAAAGATTATTTGGTTTGGCAGCGTAAATGAATTTCTCAGCGTAAAAAAATGGTCAATAAGGACACCACAAGCACAACATATGCAATGCTCTGCAAAAATTAGAACCCTAAGTCACGGGCTGTAAAACTATGATTTCTTCCTAGAAGAGAAGCCTGGAAAAGATCACTTTATAGTGATAAGGCCGCCCGTTGCATGCTTTTGTACATATTTATATTTACTGTTAATTAGTTGTAATTGTTAGTTCTGTCTTTTAAAGTATGCAATAAAGTGTTTATGTATCTATCTAGTTTTACATATATAATTATACGTCTAATTTACGTGCTTAAAAGAGAAATTATGAAAGTAATTTGATTTATTATGCGTATAATTTTGAAATTTAAATGAATAAGAAACCTTAAACGTTCCAACGGGAACAATATCTGTACTAAGTACAACAAACCATTATCAGATAAATTTAAGGCGTGTACACAACGCAGTAAAAAACAAACGCCGTAAATAACCGTGTGATGGAGATATACAGTCTAACAACTTTCATATTTCAAATGCGCTGTCAGTAGATGGGCAACGCTTTTTGGGATCATAAAAGGTAGAATAATAGGTGGAAAAATGCTCACAGATAGTAATTTATGGATTTAATCGCCCTTTTTTACATACGGACGACGTCGGAAATTCAATGTACGACAAAAGGATAAAGGTTAGCGATGGCAAAACGCAAATATGCTCAATTTTAACGTTTTATATTACGAAGAAATTGACTTGTTCTTGACTATAATCAAAACTGATGATAAATGATGATAGCGTAACAGTCTAAGAGGGTAGCGTGCTAACCAACTAATGGTGACGTACCTGGAGTTTCTACTTTGCAACATGTCTTTCCTGTCAGGGAGATAAATAGCTATAGAAGTCTACCACTAGGTCAGATGAAGACATATTAGAAAATACTATTTCTTAAATTAAGCGTGTCACGTCTGCTACCAAATCGAGTAATCTAATGCAAAGATACTCTCATATTAAGATAATATATAGACAAAACCCTTTTCTTTTCAAATAATTTCTTTTTGCATGTGGTTTATATATATATGTAAAGATATATCAGTGAATATTGAAATCTATATACAATATTTGAGGTCCTCGTTGACGCAGTGTACTTTGCCAGCAAACGTCCCAGTTTTGATCCCCGGTAGAGCGATAGGGAATTTAGGAAATTGCACTTTCTAATTTGTCTGAGTCGGCACTGTTGGGAGGCTTCGGTCGTGGCTATTTACGACCCTACCAGCAAAGACGTACCGTTAAGCGAAGAGATTTGTGTTCCGGTACGATTCTGTGTAGAAACCAACTGTTACCAGAGTAGTGCGCTATCATCTTATACTGCATAATCACTTACCATCAGGTGAGATCACAGTCAAACCTGTCAGCAATAAAAAAAATACTTGGTTACTAGATTAAATCTTACGTACAGTCACACTTGCCATTCGGTGTTTCATGAATGAAAAATAAAGCAATTTAAACAGTATGATTGATGGTTCTTTATCAGTAATATTATAGATATAATTTTAGTGTTTCTATAAGGTGATAAAAATAAATATATATCATGTCTGCAACGTCAATAACAGGTATAATAATAGGAATTTCTGGCAGCGCTATACCGGCTCTCCATTGTTGTTTCTTTTGAAAAAAATACTGTTTTGTCATATATATAAATAGATTAATGTCAACTTTTATTTTTATAGCGGACAGGTTTGCACTTGACTGTGAACACACTTGATGGTAACTAATGATGCAGTCTAAGTTGGAGGCGTGCAAATCTGGTAAGGCAATTTACCTCTTTTGGTTTCTTCGCAGCATCGTACCGAAACACAAATATCTTTACTTGGCGGTACGTTTTTGCTGGTAAGGTGGTCACTATCCAAGGCCGAAGCCTCCCACCAGTCCAGACTGTTAGCATAGCAAGCACTCAAGCAATGAATAAGAAAGTATTTATAATAAGGATTGAAAACAAACAAGATATAAATAGAGAGTATGTGAGCTAATAGCACATATTCAATGGCAAAACATTGTAGTATTTATGCCTTTAACAGTAAATTATATAATTTAAATAACGTAGAAAACCGAAAAAGCAATAACAGGTCGAGAACCAACCGCGTAAATGAAAAGTTAATAAGAGAATCACTTCCTTTTTATTAAATAATCAAACAGTAGCTATTTGCTGTTTACAGAAATATCTGCTCACAGAAATATAGATTCACCTTTCTTTATTGCCGACAGGCTGACGTTTCTAAGAGTGTAGTAAAATAGTCTCACTTGATGGTAAGTGGTGAAAGCGCACTGACCGGAGGCAATTTACCTCTTCTGGTTTTAAGAAGTATCGTACGAGAACGCATATTAATTGTTTGCTGGAAGACTTTGCTAGAAAGGTGGTAAATATTCACAGCCGAAGCCTCCCGTCCAGGCTCAAACAAATTAGATTATGTAACTTCCTAAATATGTTTTGAACCTAGGACTTGTGCTAGCAAAGCAAAGCTCTTTATATTTTACTGTACATCATATTTGCATATGCTTGAAAAGAATTCAAAGCGACAAACTTAAATTGATTAATTGCCTGCTCATTAGCTCTAGCTTTACAACTTATGGCCAAAACTTTTAAATGTCAAAACTTTACAACTGTCTGAAGCATATAAAGATCATATCATACATAGATATGCCATAAAAAGCACCTCTCGCAATTATCTGAAAAAAAAATCGTATATGTTCTGAAAAATTACAAATCATAATGACAAGGGAAAAACCTTAATTACATTGACAAAAAAGTAATCTATTTAAAATTGTACGCACACATAATAAATTATGGTGAGTTAATTGTTATTTATCTATATATTACATATAAGAAATATCCAGGTATATATTGACTCATCACGATCTCTTTGGATAAGGGCGGGTAAGAACGGGTATTTCCTAAATTCCACCCGAAAGGAGGTTGCGGGGGTGTTAATTAAAAAAATTCAAATTTTCACATTTCAAAAATATATCTTTTATGGTATATAAACCTTTTTCAAATTTTTTTAACATAATGAAAACTATCAAAAGTCAATTTTAGGGTATTCCACCTTTAAAGGGCAGTGCGGGTATGTTTCTTATCTGTAAAACAATTTGCCAAAATAAATGAAAATGCTACTAAAAAAAACATTCTACGCAGACGAAGTCGAGGGTTCAGCTAGTTTGTAATAAATTAATAGTTAATATTTAGACAGTTCATATTTTATATCTTTAATGGGGAGAAAATGAATTGCTTCCATTTCAATCTCCATATAATAAACTAATATAATATTGTTATGATGATGGTAAAAAAAGTACAAAATACCCGACTGAGTTTGTTCGGGGCTCTTCTCAGGACAGAGAGCGAAGAACCCTCCTAATACAATAACCCTTTATAATGCAATCATCAGTGGTACATTAGAGTTAATGTGTGGAAACAATATATTTGACGATTCAAAAGTGCAGTAAAGGCCTACTTAAATAAAGATATTTTGAATTTGAATATGTAATCTGTACTTAGTTTATAAATGATCTTAAAATTATATAATATGAGTGCAGTTTTTAATAAAAAATAGTGAAAACAATGACTTTATGAACTGCTCATTTGTGATTTCAATCATAATATTAGGCAATTATACATGCTTGATATAATTTTTGCACACAGTATTATATACATTGTAACTATCCTTACCAATATTAAAATGCGAAAGTAACTCTGTCTGTCTGTCTGTCACGCTTTCACACTTAAACTACTGAAACGGTTTAAATGAAATTTGGTATATATTTGTACAGTTTAGAGCCTGAGAAAGGACATAGGCTAATTATTTACGTAAATAACATAGATGCTCACTAAGAACGTGTTTTGCCATATTCACACGGGATATTAGGGACAATTACTGAGATTTTCTTTATCATTCACCGTTTGATTTGACATGCGTAATACATGTTCCTTTCTCGACGTAAACTTGCACTAATAACTGAATCAAGAAATCCGCGGGTAACATCTCAGGAAACAGCTAGTTCTTATACATTGTTCTTACGTGTATAAAACAAATAAATAAACAAAAAATCTTAAGCCTTACAATTAAAATTGTGAAATACCAGTAGTTTTAATTAATAAAACAAATAGCGTATGTCAAATCACGGAGTTTAAATGAAAAACTACGTACCATAAGACAGTATAATACCATATTTATAAATAACAATGTCCCATTAACAGATTTGTTGAAAACATATATATGCACTAACATTGTAAAATGTTCACATTTTAGGTTACACAGTAATATTGTAATGTTTTTAGTGAATTTACAACACAAAAACAAACGTACATGAGAACTTTGGCACCACATATCTGTCGGTAACACAAGTATCATAAAACAATCATTTGAAAATCCAACATCACTTAGATACATATCATTGTATCGTGTAAGTGAATGAGACTTGAATGTAAAACATGTGTAACGACATGTAACACAAATATTTGAGTGTATCTATTTGTATCTCGTCTATCTGCTGATAACGTGACTTTGTGTATCGATATTGACACGCTTGATACCCGTTCCGTGAGAAAGGGTTATTCTTTATAAATCTGTTTTTAATATATTTTTAACTACATCAGAAATCGGTGAATTTAATCAGATTTATGAAATCTTAGTGCTTAACCTAGACTCTTATAAAAATATTCTTTATTCAAGTAGGCTCAAAAACCACTATATCTATCACTAAGTAGCCACCTCCAAATTTACCACCGGTTTGGAAAGTTGAATACGCTGAGAAGAAACCAACAAGAAACTTAGCGGTTATTCTTTTAAAGATCGTTGTGTATGTTACAATGTGTAATATTTTACTCCTGTGTGCAACTGGGATCAAGTACAAACATTTCTATCGCTTAAATAATCTTCAACATTATAATATGCCTTTTGTAAAACTATGTTTTTGATATATTTCTTAAAATTATGTGGAGGCAAATCTAAAACTGATTGAGGTATCTTATTAAAATGCGTATGCTCAATCCGACAAATGTTTTCTGAACCTTTTTCACTGTAAAATATGGAATTACATGTTTGATTTTATTTCTTTTGTGTATTTCACTATTCTTACTATATAAATGAATGATATATTATTCAATATATATTGCGACGGTAGTGTGAGTATTGATGTTTCTTTGCATTTGTCTTTTAGAGAAGCACGAGATCCTAATTGATATATGGCTCGTATTGCTCTTTTGTAATATATATATATATAGTTTCAATGCCGCCTTCCCCCGTAACAGTATGCCGTAAGACATAATGCTGTTAAAATAAGCGAAATACACTACTTTAGCGGTTTCAGCACGAGTGTATTATCTAACTTTTCTAACAGCAAATGCAGCGGAACTAAATTTACTCGCCAACGTCTTAATATGGGCATCGCAATGAAGCCCAGTGACTAATGTTATACCTAAGAATACTATAGATTTACCTGTCTCTAGAGGATTATCATTAATTTCAATATTTGTACAAAATTTCTCTTGCATTTGGCACTGTAAATTCAATATACTTTACCGAGTTTAATATAAAATTATTAATTGAAAACCAATGTGGGACAAGTGACAGGTTACAATTTACATCGTCGAAATTTTCCTTATTTCTATCAATTTTGAATATCAAGGACGTGTCATCAGCAAATAGCACTGTATCACATTTGTCTTCCACATGGTAAAGAGGTTTCCTTGGGAATATGGGGAAGGAACTTAGGAACCGTCTGCATAACAAAATAAGTCACTTTACTAAATTTCAAATCAATCACTAATAGCTATGAAATCTCGTGATAACTGAATAAGTTAGTTCTCTTAGAAATATGGGGATTGTACTTAATAACCGTCAGCATAACGAAAAAAGTCATTTTACTGAATTTGAAGTAAATCAGTAATAGTTTTCAAATTTCGTGATAACTTGGCAAGTAGGTTCTCTAGTGACCGTATACATAACGATCTAAGTTACTTTACTGAATTTGAAGTAAATCAGTAATAGTTTCTATATTTCATGATAACTGAGTAAATAGGTTCCCATGGCAATATAGGGAACGTACTTAGTGACCGTCTACATAACGAACTAAGTTACTTTACTGAATTTGAAGTAAATCATAATAGTTTTCAAATTTCGTGATAAATGAGTAAATAAGTTCCCATGGCAATATAGGGAACTTACTTAGTGACCGTCTACATAACAAACTAAGTTACTTTACTGAATTTGAAGTAAATCAGTAATAGTTTTCAAATTTCGTGATAACTTAGCAAATAGGTTCCCTAGTGACCGTCTACATAACGAACTAAGTTACTTTACTGAATTTGAAGTAAATCAGTAATAGTTTCTATATTTCATGATAACTGAGTAAATAGGTTCCCATGGCAATATAGGGAACGTACTTAGTGACCATCTACGTAACGAACTAAGTTACTTTACTGAATTTGAAGTAAATCATAATAGTTTTCAAATTTCGTGATAAATGAGTAAATAGGTTCCCATGGCAATATGGGGAACGTACTTCGTGACGGTCAACATAGCGAACTAAGTCACTTTACTGAATTTGAAGTAAATCAGTAATAGTTTTCAAATTTCGTGATAAATGAGTAAATAGGTTCCCTTGACAATATGGGAACCGTACTTAGTGACCGTCTACATAACAAAAGAAGTCACATTTGAGAGAGTTTATTACTCTAAAACCATTTTCATATTCCATATCGATTGGATGGTTCAAAGTCTACGACAAATATATATATGTGTTTTATTTATAGATAAAATATTAAATCAAACCATTTAAAAAGATGTTTAACGTACGTTTAAGTTATACCAATAGCTCGTATTAAAATTTTGTAACAGTATAGATTACGATTTCCTGTATCACTGATAAAAATGATGAGTCATAATTTCAATCAATTAACAGTTTATTATCGACGGTAGCCGAAATAGTTAGCGTTAGGTATTATCCATTTTAGGATATCTAAGTTTGGCTTGTAATCTATAATTAGTATTATTTTATAAAATGGTAGACATAACGGGCGACATAACTTTGACAAATTTAACATAAGAAATTACTGATATAATTTACACATTAAAATTAACTTAAATAACGATGCAAAATAGGTTTTGTGTGCGTACGTGTGTGTATGTCAGTGGGTATGGGTGTGTGTGCACGCGCGGATATGTGTGTGCAAGCTCACGTGTTTTCGTGCGAATGAACATAATCTATGTAATTTGCATTTATTTTTTATTAACGAAGAAAAATTAAAACAAATGAAATATTTTTTTTACTTTCTTTTAATTGTATTTTAAACGAAACTTTTCCCATATTCAAAGTCGAAAGTGAATCCTTAAATATCTATTAAATAGTTTCAGGATTAATAATGGTCAAACACTGCGACAGGGGTTTTGTATATATACTTTTTTATAAAACAGACATATATACATTTAACATAAATTTCAACACTTTTTGAGTTTTTTTTTAAATCAGTGAATGTTGTGCACAAGACCAGGTAATAACAAAAGAAGTTTATACGTTTTATGCCCTTGGGTAATAAAGATAAAGTGTAATAAAAGTGATATGTCTAGCGCAATTTCGATATGTATAAATCAGATGATATTTAAGGAATTTATTTAATGTTAATTATACACAATGTAACATTATTTTGTGGTATAAAAGAAGACGTAGTGACTAAAATTGAGAAAGGTATGATTAGATGGTTTGGGCATGTAGAGAGAATGAATGAAAGGAGACTGATAAAAAGGATTTATGAGACAAGAGTAAATGGGAAAGTTAAAAGGGGTAGACCAAGACTAACGTTCCTAGACCAAATTCAGGACATTTTAAATAAGGGCCAGGTCAAGAGTACTCTAGACCAACGAACTTGTATGAAAGGTTTAATGAGGATGAAAGAAGCGAACGAGATATACAGCGATCGTGGCAAGTGGAAGGACGTGGTCTCTGCCTACCCATATGAAAATGAGGCGTGATGCCATGTATGTATGTATGTAAATTATTAGTATGCAACGTTGCTGTGTACTCGTATTTAATGGGCTCCCTGACACAGTGGTGCAAGTAGTCGCTTTCTACCAAATGTCGCGGATTTGATCCCAGTAGGGCGAATTTATGAAATTGAATTTTATAATTTGTCTGAGTATGGCCTGGTGGGCTTAGCCTGTCAGCCATAAAATAAAACAAACATAATTCTACTATACGCGAATATGCGAGCGACTTAAATGGCTCGATTGTTTTTATAAACAAAATTGTATTCAGTTAGATTCAAATTTGGTTTTAAATATCTAGTTTCAGGATTGACAATTCGATCCGATAAATAACTGAGCTGACGAAATACGAATAGGAGCAGCAATTTTAATATAAACTGTTACATTTTTAAACTGGTTAAATCGCACCATGTTTGGTGCTTTCGTTAATATTTCATGACAGAAATTCTCTATCTTTCCATCTAACCGTAAACTACCGTTAAAATTACTAAACAACTATATGTAGATTAAGGAAAAAACTTATTTAACGTTCCTGTCGAAAATTTTAGACGTAACTCTTATATTCCCTTAATAAACGCTAGTGAAAGTGCTTTTCAAATCAATTCAGACATTTCATACATTACCACGAAAACAAGTCGAAAGACTGCGAAGAGAGTTTGATTGAGACTTTTTGTCTTAGGGTTTATACAGGAAATAGAATTTGTATAGTTCCTTTGTATTGAGAGTTTAAAAAGAAATTATTTTAATGTAAAAATTACAAATAACTTCTAAAACACACAATAAAGAACTACGCAAACTTCTACTAGTTAACACATCTTATTGAAATAAGCAGTGAATAATTCTGGTTTCTTGATAATAAATATATCAATTAGAAAAAGATTTCAGGGTTTTGAATTACATATGTCATTTTCTATGGAATATTTGATATTTTGAAGTTATTTTCTATTAACATTATTATGCAGAGACTATTATATTTATCATAAAAATATTATTTACAGTTATACGAGTATAATATGTAGTTCGATTTGATTGTTTCTATTAGTAGATAAATAGATGTATAATTTATTGAATACCACAAAAACAGGACAAAAGAAACATACAATAACTTAACATTAATTAGTGAGCAATTGGGCGGTCTTATCTATATATATTAATAGCTATTTCTTCCAGACCACCCTTACGTTTAGGGACACACTAAAACGAATAGACAGAAGATTGGCGCTGGTACTAAGGAAATCACCAATCGCTGTTTCTTTAGTCTCGCTAAAACCCGAGAACGGCTGGACTGCTTTGGCTAATTTTAGTTTTGAATAATTGTTAGGTGTCTAGAGAAGGTTTGAAAAATGAATAAACATAAAAAAATGCGTGGAATTTAGTAGCAACACGAATATTCGCTTTACCTTAAAAACCATACCTACTTGTCAAACATTTGATGTTCATTCCGTCGTTCAGAAATCTTTTTATAAACGGATACTTTTTTGACATTTGACATTGACAACCAACAATTTCTGATTGCAACTTTTTGTTACTGGTCTGGACGTAAAGGTCGCGTTTTTTTAAAACGAATTATTTTTGTTCCGTTTAAGTTTTGACCATACCTATATATATAAAAGAGATAGCCAGGTATCTATAGACTCAACACGATATCTCTGAAACCATGAGGAGTAGAGACATGAAATTTGGTAGGAATATTCCTTTTGCCGAGTAGAGATCAACTAAGAACGGATTTTACGAAATTCCACCTGCAAGGGGACTTGGGGGTCAGTAAATAAAAAAAAATCTAATATTCACGGTAAAAATAAAATTCAAATTCACATTTACCAAATATATACGAGTATTATATGGTATATAAAACTTGGTCAGAATTATTTTTTTGACATAATGGAATCTATCAAGAGTAAATTTTAGGAAATTGCACCCTCAAATGGCAGTGCAGGTAGGTTTGTTATTTGCAAAACAATTTGCCTAAATTAATGAAAATGCATTCGAAACATTCCACGCTGACGAAGTCGCAGGATCAGCTAGTTTTTTTACTAAAGTTGAAACATACTGCAGTTATCGTTCAGATTTAAATGTAGTTTTCTCCCGTTTGCAGATGATACATCAGTATTCCTTCATTTCCAGCTACACAACAACGCTGTAAGGGGTATTTTTTAAACCGTTTAATGTTAATTACATTTAATAATGCAAATTAATCTCATTAAAACAACGAGTTATATAGAATATTGAGACTATAAAACTAGAATAACAGATCGATGTCATTGGTACTAACAGTATCATCTTTTTCATATTCTGTTAAATATATACACAATAATAGAATACTTAATAATAACTTTTGTTTTAGTTTAGCACATACTTGTTTAATAATTATATTAAATACAGGACGTTTTAGTCTTTCTAAATATCTTAACTAAAAGATAATTTTACAAATACTAGGTATACTATACTTTAAAGATGGAAGAATCCCTTCTTAATGAGCATTTACATTACGCAAATTGTTGACCATTACCATTCTACCGCTAGGCACACGTGTACTTGTTCATAAGAAAGAGGTTTTTTCGGCATAGACCCGCCACGCCGCTCCATTGCGGGTTGGCGGGCAAATTTTTTCTGAAATTTTTCCTAAACTTTTATAACGTATTAGAAAACGGAAAAAAGGATAGAAATGTATAGTCGGTCTCAAGTTACGTGACAAAAGGAAATTGGGATTTATTTTATAATACAATCCCTAATATTAATTCACTGTATATAAACACATATGTAACTCCAATTTTCAATAGTTACTAAAACGATTGTATACATTTAGTTTCAAATACATTTTCTAAATTTGTAAATGATGACCTTTGAGCCGATACAGTTTATACAAATATAAATTCGTATATTTAATTTAAATTTCATTTTTGAATACAAAAACTTGTTGTACGTGCACAAACATATTGACAATTTCACAAAAAAAAGGTTAATTAACCCCATATAACTTAACACAAGTAAAATTGTTATAAATTCTTGTAGGCTGCAAAAAATAGACAATTCACTTAAGAAATTTAAATCTTTTGATTTGAGAGTGAATGTACACCCAATACATAAAACATAAAAGACACAGATACAAATTAAGGAGCATAATTGGCGCAATAAATATCGTAATGCTGAGAAAAACGGGACACTGAGTTTGCTGTGGGCTCTTCTTAGAACAAGGAGAAGGAAACCTTATAACTTTATATTCTAAGTCGTTCTTTAATATCATCATCGATATTTGATTCAAATTTATTCAAGAAATATTGCATAACGCTATCGAATGATCTTGAAAAACGTTTAAAATTTTCTTTTTATGTAAATAGATTCAGAAATTACTGCTCCATTAATTAGGAATTGATTGATAATTTTAAGGGAATTGAATTTGAAGTTATTCGCGATTAATTGTGTAACACTATCGCGAGGTTCTGTAAAACGTTTATAGCATTATTTTTATATAAATAGTCAATTAAAAAGAATTAAATTTCAAGTTATTCGCTATTAATTGTGTAGCACCATCGAGAGATCCTTTAAAACGTTTAAAGCTATCTTTTTATCTAAAAAAGTTGCTGCTCGATTACCTAGGAACTGATTGATAATTTAAAGAGAATTGAATTTGAAGTTATTTGCAATTAATTGTGTAGCACCATCGAGAGATCCTGTATAACTTTTATAACATTTTGTTTATACAAATAGGTTCAGAAGTTGCTGCTCGATTTACTAGGAACTGATTGATAATTTCAAGGGAATTGAATTTGAAGTTATTTGCGATTAAATGTGTAACACTATCGAGGGATCCTGTAAAACTTTTATAGCATTCTTTTTATATAAATGTGTTCAGAAGTTGCTGCTCGATTAACTAGGAACTGATTGATAATATAAAAGTAATTGAATTTGAAGTTATTCGCGAAAAATTGTGAGCCATCGAAAGGTCCTTTAAAAGCATTTGAAGCTGTCTTTTTATGTAAAGAAGTTGCTGTTCAATTAACTAGGAACTGATTGATAATTTCAAAGGAATTGAATTTGAAGTTATTTGCGATTAAATGTGTAACACTATCGAGGGATCCTGTAAAACTTTTATAGCATTCTTTTCATATAAATAGGTTCAGAAGTTGTTGCTCGATTAACTAGGAATAGATAATAATAAAGGAACTTTGTTCTCATATAATGGTTTACAATGTACTACCTTGTACAGGCGATGCCAACACAAGTGATAGCTTAAAAACTAGTATAATACAAAAATAAAAATTTCAACCAATTGCTTAACATGAGCTGTATACTAATATGTAGTAGTAGTTATCATTATGGGGAAGTTGTTCTAGAAACGTTGATGTATAATTTAAAAGAAATGTAGACTGGTGTAACATATAGACAAAGTATAAAATTTGTAATAGTGTACAATGTCCTCGCAAAGATCTGTCCATTGAACTACTTACAGTGGAGCAGATAGTTCCCGATTCGTTTACGAAGCAACAACGGGCCGGTTCCTGATCACAGTACACCAAATCCGTTGATATCATAATCTGCTACAAGCCGCTGGATTACCACGCGGTCAGGCCGTCACCAAACGTAAACACAGAACAGTTATCGATAAATCAAATCGCGATCTCAACGGGAGTATTTCTAAAATCCGCTAAATCCTTGCGGGGCGTAAAAAATACTAGTATTAAAAACAGTCTTAAGTGGGCTTACGAACGCGCGCGCTACGGCCCGCACTGGCTCTAATCTCGGCCACTTCCCGACGCAATTTGAACCTAACTCCACCACTCTATACATCATTCGGTATTCCCGCCCACCGCGCCGTCGCGACCCCATATCTTTATCTCCCTCTCGTTTATAAATTTTCCGTATAAAGCTGTCTCTTTCGCGCTGAAATCTCGCCGTGTTGAGTTTTCAGTGCGTGAGGGCGCGGGGGAGGGGGGCGCAGTCAGCTGGCCGAACTTATGCGGATAAAATCGACTTTTTATCGGGCTGCTGTGACGCCTCGTGACGTCACTGTTTACTTCGGATGGACGTGGACATTATTGTGTATCAGTAAGTTCTTGACTTTCGTAACAGATTAAAAAATCATTATACGTAATAATAAAAAAACAGTGTTTAAGTGAAGTGATTCTGTGGACAATATTGTAAAACCTCTACAGTAAAATAAATATTCTAAATCGAATATTTCCCATATAAAAGTTTTGACTCGTCTGAAATTTATACGACGTCCGTAGAGTTTAAATCGTGCAATATGTTTTCCTTATAGCGCACAAATAATTGCAGTTTAAATCGTTTGCAGCGTCGCCGGCAATAAATAAACCGTTCGCAACGTAAACAGATCGGGCGCATTAACCGCGTCGGCGTACATAAAGAGAGTATAAATATAAAGTTCCCACTCGCTGCCGCGCAAACTTAGCTAAACAACGCCATAATTGCCTTCATTACTTAAATTACTGAAATTATTTATTCAAAAAGCTGGCAACATTTAGGCACGGGACGCCCCGCCCACAGCGTGTCTATCCACCAATCGGGATGCGTATTGATGTAATGGGAGGGGCGCGATACAATATGGCGGCCAGACGCGCAACCTTCCTGCAGCGAGCACGTCTGAAACACGACGCCGTGAGTGTATAATTCAGTTTTTTCCACGTGTTTTAAATGTGCTAAATAAAAAGGTCGTACATAAAGCCTCTGTTTGTTGGAAACAGAAAGTATTTTTTACAATAATGGTGTTAAAACGGCCGCCGGCACATTACCGACGGATAGTGAAAATTCGGAAGAAAATTTTTCATATTAAACTGTGAATTCTAAATATATATTTATTACTTTAGTACTCGTTTGTGTTAATTAAATGTGTTAACAATATAAAACGAATTGCTTTTAGAATATAACCTATAAAATAAAATGTCTTACACGGCATATTTAATTACATAATTGATGTTTCTGAAATATTTCTGCCTTTTATTATTATAATTATAACTCTTTTAGAAGTACTTATTGTATAAATAATAGCTAAACTAAAATGTGGTTGTGTAACATTAAATATTGTACTATAATTAATTTGAATATTTCAACGGCTTCTAATTATAAAGAATCTAGTATTAAATCCTAATTTAATAAGACATAAAATATTTAATACTGTATCTATTTATCACCTATCATCTTTTAATGGTTATACGATTGCCAGTAGAGTTTGTAAAACATATTTTATGAAATAAACCTTCTTTAAACGACTTTTTTCCTTTTAATAGAATATTTATAATAGTATTGTATAAAAGTGGATAGCTTTTATAAAAAAAAAATTAATACTTAATTCATAACGTTTATATTCTTGTTTTTAACTCGATTAAATATCGATATCAAGACAATGCGAATTAAGAAAATCACAAATGGAAAACTCAATAGTGTTTTTTGCTTGGATCCTTTCCTTTTTATAATATTTTTATATTTCCTTTCATATTGACTACGTATAAAAGGAAAAGTATATAATCCAAATTACGTATAAAATAATTGTGAGACAGTGTTTCAAAGATAAACTATTTACTACTGTACTACTGTATTTTATTTTATTTGGAATACAAACAGTTATTTTATACATAATTATAAACTACAAAACACAAACCAATAAAGTTTCCACAAAAAAATAACATACGAAAGCAGAAAGAACAATAATGAACAAGTATGAAATGTTATTAGAATTAGAAACAAAACATATAAGTACATTTTGTCTAATAGAATTGCTCTGATTTACTTCTTAAATAATGAAAAACTGCAGTAAAAAAAGTCAGTGCTAAATAAAAAATTGTAGTTATTGCAAGATTGTATAAACAGTATCGCTCATGTTTTTCGCTTTTGAAAAACTATGACCCCGGTTGATAAATGGGCTAACATAGTCATAATAATTATGATAACATTTTATATATCCGTAATAATATTCATTTATCCAGCTAAAAAAGCGAAACACACAATTTTAATACAAGAAATAAAAATAAACTTGTAATGCCATATTTTAGAGTGAAGAAGAGTCAGAAATCATTTGTCGGGTTGAGCATACCTATTTTTAATAAGATACCCGAATTACTTTTGGGTTTACCTCCACATGGTTTTAAGAAATATGTTAAAGACGTCCTTTTACAAAAGGCTTATTATAATGTTATGTTATATGTATAATATTTTATATCTCTCTTTTGCACCACCTACCTAAACTCTCTCTACTTTGTCTCTTACCTTAAGGTTGTATGGAAGAAATCGCTTCAAAGCGATAAGGCCACCTATTGTGCAAAACTAATTGATTAGTTTTAAGTTTCCTTTGTATGTATTTTTTCTAATGTGTGGTTCAATAAAGTGTTAAAATAAATAAATAAATGTTGAACTTTATTTAAGTGATAAAGATGTTTGGACTTGATTCCAGTAGCACAAGAAAGTTGAGTTGAGTTGTATTACCGTTGAGTTTCTTGCCGGTTTCTTCTCAACGGAATCAACTTTCCGAACGCTTGGTAGATTTGTTACCAACGGACAGACTAATGACGATTCAAAAGTGCTTACTTGAATTAAGAATATTTGGATTTAGATTTTAATGAAACAAAAATGGTACTAAACTGAGTTTTTTGTGGGTTTTTCTCAGGAAAGGCACCCTCGTAACTTTGGATTAGTAAAAATGTATTTGACGATTCAAAAGTGCTGTAAAAGCCTACTTGAATTTTAGAATTTGAATTTGAAAACGAAAAATCCTAAAAATGTCTAAAGCAAGTTGACTCTACAAGTATGCACCGTCGATAGGCATTAATTAATGTAATGTATGAAATATAAGGCACATTTACTAGTATTGCTTGTAACGACATACGTACGCATATACATAGCATGAAAATATATCTAAATAATATTGTAAAGAGGAAACCTTCTGTTTTAGTATGTATGTATGTTTGTATTGTTTTCACATATAAACTACTAAACCGATTTCAATTTTTTTTCACAATTAGAAAGCTGCATTTTCACTGAGCGACATAGGCTATATTACTTTCTCAAAAAAATAGGGATTCCTAATAAAAATACATTAATGTAACTCAAGATGTAAAAAAATTGGTCACAAAAAACTGTCATCGCGTGCGATGGGGAAACTATTGATGATAGAAAAAAAAAGTGTGTAATACAATATGTCTAACTCCTGTAATTATGCCAGTTACATTATAAAAGTGCCGACAACAATCAAACCATATTATTCATACCTCTGTATTAATGCTTATCCTATTAAATTATATAAAATATAATTTAATAGGCTAAGCAGACCGTTTAAGACCGTTTAAATGCCTGTAAAATACTTTTTAGATTATTTAAATCGGACATTCCATTCAAAAGGTATAACGTATTTAATTGATAAGTTTTTAAGTAGACAATTTCCAAAAATTGTTACATTTAAATAGTTTCCAATCCTCATTCAATTTACGTGTTTTTGCGTGAAATGATATATTTTGTGAAATAAATATCCTTTAAACAGTTCTTTTTATAAAAAAATTATGATAGTATTATAAAAAAATGTGTAGCTTTTTTTTAAAACAATGCACAATAAAAAATTACAAAAATCAATAGCGCTTTTTTTTCTATTCTATATTTAGATGTATTTTGTCTTTAATAAATAATCGCTAAGAAAATTATACTTTCTTTCATCGACGACCCCTACGTATAATGACTCATGTATAAAATCCCAAACAGCATATCAAATATATATTATAAATCACTGTACTACTTTCCATACTGTACTGATATGTTTTTAAGCATCATTGATAAATAGTGTCATATAATCATTGAAATTACAAAAAACATCAAAATGACTAAATTGCGACTCGTCTCTTTATACGTAGTGGTCGTCAATATTGGAACCTACCCTACTATAACCTTGTTGGAAAATCCAAAATACACTCGCGCAAAAAGATAACCCGAGTGAGTCCGACTGAGAGTTCAAGAGGCCAGGAGAACGTGCGCATACATACGCCGCGCAAGATTGAGGTTGTTTTAATGCTAAGCGCTTAACTGTGATGATACATTTTAAATAAGAGCCAAGTCAAGAGTACTCTATACCGACGAACTTGTATGAAAGGTTTAATGAGAATGAAAGAAGCGAAGGAGATATGCGAGGATCGTGGCAAGTGGAAGGATGTTGTCTCTGCCTACCCCTATGGGAATGAGGCGTGATGCTATATATGTATGTATACAGTTTAAGATGGAAGGGCTAATCTGGTAAGAGGCGATATACCTATGGTTTCTACATAGCATCGTACCGGAACACAAATCACTTTGCTAGGCGGTGGGTCATTGCTGGTAGGATGATAACTAGCCGCAGCCGAATCCTTCCACCGGTTCAGTTGAAAACAAATTTGCCCTACCGGGAAACGAACAAGGCACTTATACTAGCGAAGTGAGTATTCGCACCACTGCATTAAAGAGAAGTTTTCTTAATCCCCTGAGTCGGTTTCATCCGTAGCAACATCCAGCTAAGCATTCAGAACAAGGGAGTAAGAAAAGTAAAATAAGTATCAGCCCATTACCATCCTACTGCTGGGCATAGGCTTCCTCACTCATACGAGAGAGGGTTATTAGGGCATAGATTCCAGGTTGACTCCACTCCGGGTTGACAGGCATAATACACCAAGGTACTCTCTATTCCATCACTGTCATAGTCCGATGTGACGGGAATCCGACATGACCGAAGAGAGATCAGATGCAGGACCGACGGCTTAACGTGCTCATCGAGGCACAGAGGTGTATCACACCGCCAACTTCTCAACTTCGGGCAAATATTGAGTAAATCTCAATATCCATTTTTTAATTGGCCCTACCCGGGACTCGAACCCAGAACCTCATGTATGTGGCCGAAAAAGGGGTGTAGCAATAGTAGTAAAAGTAGACTTGCACACTCCCAAATTGAATTTTTTCGCTAGGAAATGCATTTTCGCTGCTCTGCTGGAAAGTAGGGAGTATAGGACTTCAAGAGAATTAAGACCTCGCAATAGCCACTAAAACCTAGTGAAAAACACTTCATTCTTTAATTCGGATGAGACCGACTGAGAGTTACAGAAGGCGTGCGCAAAAGTGTCGGTATAATGAGTGTAGATCTTAACATTTCTCTATTAGTACAGGGGAATGCCCTCCGATTTGTTGCTGACGATGGAAGACCCCAATGCTTTATTTTAGGCGAGACATCTGTGACGCGTGATTAGTCAGACGACCGGATAGTGATCGCTATTTGTTACCAGTAATCACATCGGATAATGTATTTTTTGCTGGTTTATTAATGTCTTCATTCTTTGTCAATGTACATGAAAAAAAAATACTTCAAAAGCAAGGAGTTCGTGACTTTTTCTATACATAAAAGAAGACAAAATAAAAACTTATTCGCTGAATATGGTATACTCGTAGATGTTCGGTGGTTAGGTAATGTTTGCGAATGTCTTACAGGTTTTTAAATTAAATTATATTATTAACATGGAATGATGTATCACATTATTTTACCTCTTATTAGACATAATTACTTTTTAGTTTACAAAATCGTGAGGCATATTCCTTTATATCTTTTGGTGATTTATTAAAAAAAGAAGTTTTATGATTTGGATGTCGGAATCTATCTTTACAGCGTTCTACTTTAAGTCTTTCGAACCCTCTCATTTTTTCTCACTCTCATTCTCATTCGACGGCAAATATGTGGAGATTTTGAGAGTTGTCTATTCCGTGGAAATGTGGAGAAGTTCCTAATTTTTCGGATCGTATTATCANGTGGGTATAATGAGTGTAGATCTTAACGTTTCTCTATTAGTACAGGGGAATGCCCTCCGATTTGTTGCTGACGATGGAAGACCCCAATGCTTTATTTTAGGCGAGACATCTGTGACGCGTGATTAGTCAGACGACCGGATAGTGATCGCTATTTGTTACCAGTAATCACATCGGATAATGTATTTTTTGCTGGTTTATTAATGTCTTCATTCTTTGTCAATGTACATGAAAAATAAGTACTTCAAAAGCAAGGAGTTCGTGACTTTTTCTATACATAAAAGAAGACAAGATAAAAACTTATTCACTGAATATGGTATACTCGTAGATGTTCGTTGGTTAGGTAATGTTTGCGAATGTCTTACAGGTTTTTAAATTAAATTATATTATTAACATGAAATGATATATTACATAATATTACCTTTTATTAGATATAGTTACTTATTATTAACTATTGCTATTGTCAATAAAGTGGAAAGTTTTGTGGACAAGAAAAGATTTGAATTTCTAAATTTTACACAATTATTAGTTTATAAAATCGTGATTTATTAAAAAATAAGTTTTATGATTTGGATATCGAAATCTATCTTCACAGCTTTCTACTTTAAGTCTTTCCAAAAGATTCTCATTTTTCTATTTTTTCTCACTCTCATTCTCATTCGACGGCAAATATGTGGAGATTTTGAGAGTTGTCTATTCCGTGGAAATATGGAGAAGTTCCTAATTTTTCGGATCGTATTATCAAACTTAACCATCTCGAATCCACCTGAAGACACACAATAGTTTTCAACAAAATCGGTCCAGCCGTTTAGGAGCATATAATTGACTTATACACCCACATAAGAGTTATGTATATAAAGATATATTATAACTAGCCTTTCCCCATGGTTTTACCCTATCTGTATCTATCGCGAAAGTAGGGTACTTAATTATATTCCAAATCAATCTGGCGAATAGTTTAGAAGACCAGCAAATAAATAAAATCCGAAATATTTATTAGGAGCCCAGTTTAAGTCATAATCTGATTAATTTTATAATTTTACTTATATTTTAATTAAGCTTACTTTGATATTAAATAACTTCAATGGATGAGGGTAAAATTTTTACGGTTGAAACGCATGATTATCGTCACGAAGATGTGCAGCATTTTTTTATGCATTCATTTGTAGGTTAGGTAGTTTTAATATTTAAAATTAAAACGTGGCATTTTGTTTGCCACTCGTCATTCAATAACTTATTATATAGGATATTAAATTATTTTCATAAAATATAAAATAAAAATATTTCATAAATCTAAATATTAAATTCATTAACAAAATTTAATTAATAATTTCTAATATTGACAAAAAAACACGTGGCATTTTTATTTACTATTCGTCATTTTCTGATTTCAATAAATTATTTGTATAAATTTTCGACACTTTTTTTCCTTCCCTCTAAGAATCGGAAATTTAAAGTTTTAGATTCAAATAAATATAAAGAAGACTTAGAAATTAGTTTACCAAAGAATTTTCCCTTCAGACATGTGTACATTGTACAGACGCACTTTTCATTTTTTAGTCATAGTTGACTACGTCATAATAAAGGTAAATACCTCTAAATTTTTCTTACATATTATTAGAAAAAATGTAGAGATATATTTGCTTTTACTTCAGCTCGGTCAAGTTCATTCGGTGACGGTGGACAGCGGATTATGCACTTAGTCTAATCACCCATAATCTATGCAGTAGCCTGTTTATAAGTGCTTCATTTTATAAACTTACGCAGTATATATAAACTTACGTCTAGACAATGTGGAAAAACCTACCTTTTACTACATTTTAACCTCACTGGTGCTAGTCGCTTCACCATCAGGTCCTGGGTTCAATATATAAAAATGTACTTTTACTTTCATCTAAATCTGGACTAGCTAGAGGCTGCGAGCATAGCTTATGACCAACTTACTTAAAAAGATGTTTTGCCCAGAGTTGTATTCCGGTAGGACGCAGTATAGAAACTAAAATGATTATACATATATGTATATTACCTGTTTTCTGTTAAGTTTCAGGCGCACTAGCTTCCAAGACTGTATCATCGAGTGAGATTAAAGTCAGGCACTGTCAGCAGTGCCTAGTCAGCAGAACTACCTCATTGGTCTAGTGGTTAACATGTTCGACTACAGACATGAAGTCTTGGGTTTGAGTCCCGGGTCGGGCCAATTCGAAATCGATATTGAGTTTTCTATTAAGATTTTCTCAATATTTGCCCGAAGTTGGGAAGTTGGCGGTGTAATATACCCCTGTGCCTCGGAGGGAACGTTAAGCCGTCGGTCCTGTGCCTAATCTCTCTCTGATCGTGTCGGATTCCCGCCACATCGGACCATGAAAGTGAAGGAATAGAGAGTGCACTTGTGTACTATGCCTGCCAATCCGCAGTGGAGCAGCGTCGTGGGTCTGTGCTCTAAAAACCCTCTCTCATTCGAGTGACGAGGCCTGTGCCAAGCAGTGGGACGTTAATGGGCTGCTATTTTTATATTTTGATGTAGTTGGACATATGGTATCTCGGATTTTTTTGTAGATATTAATACGTTCTATAATATTGTAGAACAGATTTTTATTTTATCTTTAATAGTTTCCGTAGCGCACGCGATAACAGATTTTTTGTTTCACACCTTGGGTTATATTAATGCATTATTCTTAAGGATTCCTATTTTTGGTGAAAAACTAATATAATCTAAGTCAGTGGAACAACTTAAAAGCTAAGGTTGTTAGTGTCCCTTCGTGTTCTATTCTGAGAAGAACCCACAGCAAACTCAGTCGTGTACGTGTTTTCTTTACCTCATAAATGCCTATTTGACTATATAAAATTTGACATTGAATTTATTAATTCTTTGATAATAAATTATAACCGCTAAGCAATCATTTCAACGATAGTTGCATAATTAAGCAGGAGCATTATACGCTTATTATACAACAATAAACCCGATGATTGCTCCATTAGGTGCAATTTATGCGCATCTATAAAGCTTTATGTGCTACAAGTTGAGATTAGCTGTTATACGTTATTACTTAGCCTAATAATTAGTAAAATTAAACTTATAGCCTTTGACTCAAGCACTTCAGCGAGATACAGAAAATGTTACTTGCTTTTACAGATTTATATACAAGTAATATAAAAATTATGCGATTGACGGGATTTAGATAACGGATTTCAAAGTTTTTTATCTAGTAAGTTTAACTTCATACCGTACCCCTGAACAGTAGTTTTTGTAGGTCCATTCCTTAAATGGACAAACGAAATTAATGTACCTTTAAAGGACAAACGACATTTTTAATCTAAATTAAATAAAGAGGAAACATTTTTGTATTTGTATGTATGTATGTTTGTAACGTTAGACACAAAAACTTTTTCACCATTAGAAAGCTGCATTTTGACAAAGCGACTAGACTACGAGTATATTACTATCTCAAAAAAACATAGGGATCCCTAAGAAAAATTCATTAATGTAAAACAAAAAATCTGTCAACGCCTGCGCTGGGGAAGTTATTGATGAGAGAACAAATAATGTACTAGAATTATAGAACTTATCAATATGTATAAAAATGTCCGTCCATAATACCATGTGTCCAACTACTATAGTTATGCCACTACAACTACTCTTTTATATTTTAAAAATAAATAAAAGTGCCGACAATAATCGAACCATAGTATTTATACCTCTGTGTTAATCTTTATCCTACTAATGATATTTTAATAAAGACCGTTTCAATACATGTAAAATACTTTTTAAATTCATAAAATCGGACATCTCATTCAAAAGATTTAACGAATTAATAATCTCAATCTAAAGAAAATCCTGAGTCAAATGTTGTGTATAACGAAGTTCTGAAACAATGAAGTATTAAAAATAAATCTCTTTTCTAATTATAAAAAAAAGTTTTTTTTTTCATTTTGAATTCTTGTTTTTATTCTTAATAATTTAAATTTTTTGGTCAATTTAAAAAACTCTTACAATATGTGTAGCGAATTTTAAAATTGACTAATGTCGGACATTCTAAAGAAATGATGTTACGAATTTAAAAATGGTTTAGTTAGATACATATTCGTTGTAAAGTAAAATCTGTATATTGATTAGTATGAATGTAAGTAGATTGATGACGAGAGAGAAGAGTGATGACTACGGCTCTGAAACGTGGTCGCTGACTATGGGCCTCATATGAAAGCTCAGAGTCGCTCAGCGTTCGATGCAGAGGGCTAAACTCGGAGTTTCCCAACGTGATCAAATTAGGAATGAGGAGATCCGTAGCAGAACCAAAGTCACTGACCTAGCCCTACGAATCGTGTACCTGAAGTAGCAATGGGCGGCGCACATAGTCCGACGGACCGATGGACGTTGGGGCCCGAAAGTGCTGGAGTGGCGACCCCGCACCGGGCGGCGCAATGTAGGGAGACCCCCCACAAGGTGGACCGACGACATAAAGAGGGTCACCGGTAGCCGCTGGAGCCAGGCGGCGCAAGATCGGGCCTTGTGGACATCATTACGTGAGACCTATATCCAGCAGTTGACGTCCATCGGTTGAAGCAACAACGACGACGACGTAAGTAGATTTTCCACTGCCACGAAATCGGTATCTATGCGGGTGAAACCGCGGGGCGTTGTTAATAAGATATAAATAGAACAAAAAAACCAATTACGTACTCGGTTATGAGAATCATATTTCGTGATTGATATCTAATCGAAAAATTCAGTGGCATTGATAACAGGTCTAGATTTACTTTTATTTATGGTCATAGATAACGTTTTACGTGTGCAATGCTATAATATAAACATGTCGTTAATCCCTTTATTGCACCCGCTATCTGTTTTTCGTGAATATGAAAGTTGGCAAGGGAACATTAATTTCGGTTGTTTATATACGTAACATATTTTTAATATACTCTTATGTAAAATATGTAGCGATAAATAGTGGCATAACTATAGCGTCTGGGGCTCGTGATAAATTCTTTTGATGGGGTCTTACTGGGGATAAATCAATGAAACAAAATGAACAATTTCATTCCAATAAGGTAAAAAGACAAGGTGTGCGTTTTGAGTAATTCGATAATTTAAATAATGGAATTAACAGGCTATTAATGTCCCACTACTGGGCGCAGAGCTCTCAAATAGGTTTCCATGCCACACTTTTTTTTGCTTTTATTGCTGACAGATTAGCTTGGCTTTGATCACACCTGATGGAATAACGTCTTGTTAGTAGTGTTAGCTTTTTGTGTTATTCTTTTATGGCTTTTCAATTAATATTAGAGCGGAGGAATTCAGATGTTATTTGGTTATTGTTAAAGGAGTAAGTTTCAGGTTTGATTATTGATGTAACTTTGTTTAAGTGCGTATTTAACACTATATGGTTGAATTTAGTTTTATTGTTTATAAATGTATAGAATTTATGGTGGCTTGTTGATAATAAAGGCAAGGTAAGTAGCAGCCCATTAACGTCCCACTGCTGGGCACAGGCTCACTCATAGGAGAGAGAGAGGGTTTTTTAGAGCATAGACCTATCACGCTGCTCCACTGCGGATTGGCAGGCATAGTACATAAGTGCACTCTCTATTCCTTCACTCTCATAGCCCGATGTAACGGGAACTTGACACGATTGGAGAGAGATCAAGCCACAGGACCGACGGTTTAACGTGTTCTCCGAAGCACGAGGGTGGACCACACGGCCAACTTCCAAACTTCGGGCAAATATTGAGAAAAACCATAATAGAAAACTCAATATTGATTTCGAATTGGCCCAACTCGGGACTTGAACCCAGGACCTAATGTCTGTAGTCGAACATGCTAACCATTAGACCAATGAGCCAGTTAATTTTTAAACCAATAAGGTATTTATTAAGATAAATCTTTTTTAGAGCTATCTGGGCTCGTAGACAAGTCACTTTCGAAGTTTGCTAACGCTTAAAAAAATGTACAGAAATGACGTTTCGTATCGAAACATATCGAAAAATGGTACGTCATTCCCACACATTTTTTAAGCGTTAGCGATCTTTGAAAGTGACTTTGCTACGGGCCCTGTTTCTCATAAGTGTCTATTACGTGATCAAAGTTTAAAAATCGGGCCATAGGATTTTCAATACGCAGAATAGCCACGTCGCACAACCTGTGTTATCTCATGTGCTTCGAGTACCTCTTGGGCCAGAGCCTCCTTGGGCCAGGAGCCCGTGGCATGCTGCCAGCTCTGCCACCTTATAGTTAAACCACTGGCGATAAACGTTGTACAAAATATTATTTACACACTAACTACGTAATTAATGCTTCGCAATAAACCCAGTGCAACCCTGTTCATCTGTGAGACATCAGAAGTACAGCTTTCTCTGATGCTCCGGATGAATCCGACTGAATATTCACGGAGGCAGATGCGCAAATATAAGCCTAGTATCTTACCTTCTTCAGCATGTTTTGAAACTACTCAAAATGATTATTTTGAGTTTGTTTACAAAGATGAGCCATCATATCCCCTAAATTATACATTACCACATAGTCATAGGCAGAGTCAGTGGAACTTCTGTTATGTTGTCGGTTTAAAGGGCTAAAATTTTTTGCCCTTTCCCATCTTTGGCTACCGAGTCCCTTACTCAGTCAACGAAATTCAGCAAAATTATGTTGCCACTGTAAAAAATAAAGTTTAAAAGTATATGGCGACCTTTTTATAATACCTACGTATTTCAATTGTAGACAGCGTGAATCGATCAAAGTATTAATTTATTCTTCATAAATATTCATGACTGCTCAATACTCGTTTAATTTTCTATAATAATAGATAGAGAGAGAATAACTAGACGTTGTTTTGGGGAAATTGTACTCGTAATACCTTAGGAATCTTTTGCGAGGGTGACTATGGTTTATGAATATTTTTGTTTAAATAATCGTTTTTATACTACTTTATTGCTAAGAAAGTTTTTTATTGTGATTACACCTGATTGTTAGTGATGATACAATCTACACCATCAACTGCACCTATGTAATTATTTACAAGCTCTATGTCATGGTCTAAGGTGCAGTTGATGAAGGTGGTGATTATTATAATCGAAAATTGGTTGACCGATTTAAAGAATTATTTCAATACTTGTAGAGATTTTTTTAAATTTACCAGTGTCAGACATTCTATGTAAATAATGTTACGTATTTAAAAATTTATTAGTTAGATATACATTCGTCGTAAAGTAAAATCTGTATATTGATTAGATTATGAATGTAAGTAGACTTTCCACTGCCACGAGATCGATATCTACGAGTATGCTGGTGAAACCACAGGGCGTTGCTAGTAAGATATAAATAGAACAAGATGGAAACTGATTAATCTGGTAAGAGGTTTTTTACCTCTTATGGTTTCTACACAGCATCGTAAAAAAACGCAAATCTTTTTGCTTTGACGGCTTGTTACTAAGCAAAGTTATATTTTGGAAATGAAGTACTAACTTTAAAAGGTAATTACGGATACCTCAGATATGTTGTCCATGACTAATAATAAAATTGAACAGATAATAATAAAATGAAAGTAAATACAGACTTTTCCTCTACCGAGCAGAATTTGCCGTTAGAAATCGGATCTTTTTGTGTAGCTCTCTACTGACTTCCTGTCGTGATTAGACTTGTACCAAGCAAGTACTCCGACTTGAAAGTAATATATTAAAAATCTTAAATAGTGACGGCCTCATTGGTGCAATGGCGCGAGGACTCGCTTCGTTAGAAGAAGTCCTAGGCAGGGTTCCGGTAGAGCAAATTCAGAAAATTTCAAATTTAACGAGAACCTTAACTATGGCTAAATATCTACCTGTACCGTGCTGCCCTATTTGCAACTGCCTCCATTGGTCTAGTGGTTAGTTCGACTACAGACATGAGGTCCTGCGTTTGAGTCCCAGGTCGGGCCAATTCGAAATCGATTTTAAGGTTTCTATTAAGATTTTCGCAATATTTGCCCAAAGTTGCGAATTTGAGGGTGTGCTCTTCCCTCTTGCCTCGGAGACCACGTTAAGCCATCGGTTCTGCGCCTGATATCTCTCCGTTTGTATCGGATTTCCGTCACATGGGACTATGAGAGTGAAGGAATAGAGAGTGCACTTGTGTACTGTGCAGTGAAGCACCGTGGTGGGTCTATGCTCTAAAAACCCTCTCTTATACGAGTGAGGAGGCCTGTGCCCAGCAGTGGGACGATAATAGGCTGCCATTTACTTACCATGCGACCAAAAATATTGCACTGCGGTACGAAACTATAAGAGGTAAATTACCTCTTACTAAGTCAGCGCGCTTTCAACTTACACAGTATCGTCACTCACCGTCTGGTGACATTACTGTTAAACGCTAACATGTGCCCGCGTCTACCCGCAGTGTAGCATGGTGGTGGGTCTATGCTTTAAAAACCGAGCAACGGCACGTTAGGAGGCTGCTATTTACATTATCTAAAACACATAGTGTTTTTTCCAAATAATTATAAAACACCTATCCCAAGTAATAAAAAATGTTGGTCACAGTATAATTGTACGCAAAATCTTAGTTATTAATCATTTCATTGCTTTAATGAAGCAAAATTTATGCATATTCAAAACGCGATCACAATGGGCGCGATCTTTGCAAAAGGCCGGGATAAGGGCTTAGTACTAATTCTCCAGGGCCTCCTTTCACGATTCTCTTTATTTTATAAACAATGAGAAAGTATTGACAAACGTATAAATATATCCAACAAGAAATAAATACGTGCAAATATAAATATTTGGATATTTTGTGTACCTTTAACAGTTTTCTTGTCAAATGAATGACATAATTTGTATCAGCTTTGCTTAATTTCCAAGTCACACACGAAAAAACCAATAATAATAAGCTACTGTAAAATATAGTAATAGTAAAGACGTAAACTAATTCCAATAAGGAAACGTTTAAAAACGACAGATTAAAAGAGTATGTAAAAACCAATCAACTTACTGTCGTCGTCGTCGTTGTCATCGCTTCAACCGATGGACGTCCACTGCTGGACACAGGTCTTACGTAATGACGTCCACAAGGCCCGGTCTTGCGCCACCTGGCTCCAGCGGCTACCGGTGACCCTCTTTATAGCATCGGTCCACCTTGTGCGGGGTCTGCCTACACTGCGCCGTCCGGTACAGAGTCGCTACTCCAGCACCATCGGCCCCCAACGTCCATCGGTCCTTCGGACTTTGTGCCCCGCCCATTGCCACTTCAGTTTCGCGATTCGTAGGACTATGTCATTGACATTGATTCTACTACGGATCTCTTCATTTCTGATTCGATCACGTAGAGAAACTCCAAGCATAGCCCTCTCCATCGCACGCTGAGTGACTCTGAGCTTCCGCATGAGGCCCATAGTCAGCGACCACGTCTCAGAACCGTAGGTCATCACTGGCAACACGCACTGTTTATCATCTTATTGATTAGTACCTAAATGACTTTTGCTTACTCTTGGAATGGAAGATGTCTTTATTCGAATTTGTTTCGCTGTAAACCTTTATGGTTGCTACGGAACCAATTAAGGTAGCTCTAATTAAAATGCAAGAACACTTATAAACTCATAAAGAAAAATTCCTTAAAAGAGACCATTAAGTTATAGTTCCTATGAACTTTGGACTAGAATTCATCAACATATATAAAATTATATATTAGCTCTAAATTAAAATTTTACATTTAATATTTGCCAAGCTGCTTTCATCTTAAATATACTATAACAAATTTGATCAAATTGTGTCTTAGATAGGTAATACTTAAGAAAACGACGCCTGTAATTAAGAGGAGCACCTCTAAGCCTATGAAAACAGGACGGGTAAACAGAAAAATAGAGATGTGCATTATAAATAGAACCTGCAACGATAAATTGATAAAAAAGAAAAACGTTTTAATAAATAAACGATTTCACAATAATACTACTTTTAAAATAGCTTCGAAACACCAAGAAAGAATCGACATAGATATTTTTATATACAAGAATATAACAATTTTTTAGCTAGTGAATATACATGAGCAACAAGTTATAAAAAGTATCAGTTCATTATTTTCAACATCGTGGAAAACAATTAATTATGCATCTCTTCATTAAAGTTTAAATGTCGAAAATCTTACTATTATTGAATTAAGCAATTCTAAAATGATCTAAAAATGTTGGTATATAGTTATCGTCAGATTATAATAGTATAAGAATATGTGATATTTGTCTCTTAAACTGAAATAGAATTAATTTTTTATAAATAAATAAGGATTGATTTTGTTAGCTACCGCTATTTATATGGCACCAGTTAAAAGTTGAATCACTCTCTCGAAGAGCCTTTTGTAATTGTATAAAAAAACCATATACATTAATTATCCTACCAGTAAATTATTTTTGCAATTATTGGTTAAGAGTATGTAGAAATACTACACATTTTATTAGACTTATAAGTATATATATAATTCCTATAATATAAGGGGAAAAGACTGACTTTTAAGTCCTAGGTTGGGGGTTGAGGATAATGTTAAGAAACCCATGAAATTATCATGGAACAACTTAGGATTTATTATCATATAGTGTTCGCCTAGTGGTCGAATTTTGACCGTAATTAATTTAAGTACCTTAAACATCATTAGGGTTCTACTGTCAAACACTATACTTGTATAATCACAGATTTTACAAAGCAAAATAAGAATAAAACAAAAATGTTTCAAATGAGGAATATCGCTTTTTTTTATTGAATCATAAAATCATGTGGTAAAATAATTAATTAATCATACAAAACTTTTCATATAAAAACTCTTTCGTCGTTTGCTAAAGGATCTTAACAAAAAATATTAATCTGTTCTCAATTTGACAGCATACTTCAACAATAAATAAAAATATATATTAGCATTAATTATCATAAAAAGGTGTACAAAGTTTTTACTTTACGTATTAATCTTATTTCCTTAAATGTGTAGTTATCGATAAGACTGTCTCAACGCTGTAAGAAAGGCTCAAATTAATTTAGTCCAACGTGTCCCTTTTGGGGGCGTCCAGTGAAGTTCGCAAATTGAGATCTTATCTTTTAATTCGGTTTCGACAAAACGTACTTTTTCAAGTATCGGTTTTACTTCAATGTTACTTTGTCATTGGTATATTCTTCACATTATAAATTCTTTAAACTCAGTATATCTTAACAACGTTAATAGACTCTTGAACTTTTGACGTCTTTACTTTCATATATAATACATAAAACCATATAAAAATGTTTCTAGCTATGTTATACACTTTGAAAACATCTAACCGTTATGTCCTGAAAGGATCTGAAAGTTCTCCGTGTTATTAATGCCTGATCCCGTGGGAATATGGGGAAGTCCGTACATTATGACAGTCTATATTGCGAAAGGAGTGGTTTTCTAAAATTTCAAATCAAACGCGAATAGATTTTAAGATCTTGTGATGAGTAATTGAATTTAGCGGTCTAAAACCATAGCTGTATTATTGAATTTCTCAAAAAAACGTATTTGCGGTACTTCTTATATGTCATTTCTAAATGTATAACGAATATAGATAAACAATTTTTGTGTTTATTACAGGTAATGCATACTTACATAATATATAAAACGTGGGATTTAAAGTGTGCCGTCATTTAAACCATGCTTAGGTAACTTAATTGACAACAGAGCTCATCATTTTATTAAATATATATATAAATAAAAATCAATACCACTTTTCGTTGTAATTCTATAACTCAAGAGCGGGCTCCACTATTCAAACCAAATATTTAGGCTTTGTTCGGACTATTTAGTAGCTGGTTTATGTGAAGTTTGCATAAATCGGTGGAGCGGTTCTTCATTTATCACATTTTTTGTAACAAATTAATTCAATAAATGGCGGATCATTTTGTTAATGGGGATTTTGCTATCAAATTGAAACTTTTTTCATACTTACGAACTTTTTTCTTTCTCAAAAAGCACTTTTGAATCGTCAGTAGTCTGTCCGTTGGTAATAAATCTACAACCGGTTCGGAAAGATGATTGCACTGAGAAGCAACCGGCAAGAAACTCAACGGTTACTCCTTTAAACATCACACATTTATCTTGTCACAAAAATAATCTTCAATACGCTTTTTGACATATTTCTTAAAACTATATGGAGACAAACCCAGAAGCGATTCGGGCATCTTCTTCACTCTAAGACATGGCATTACAAGTTTGTTTTTATTTTTTTGTATAAAAATTGTGTTTCGCACCATCTGCTTAAAAATTAATATTAAATTTATGAACTTTACGAACCAGTGGTAGATTAGCAACGGAGACGATAACGAAACGAAATACTGACGATGCAAAACTGATGTGATCCCACTTGAATGAAGAATCCTTTGATTTGACTTAGAAAATGACAAATTAAACGCCCATGAAATGAAATAGTAATTCAATTAGTAGACACATGAGTAAAGTGTAATTACCGTCTCAAATCAATAAAACTAACTCTAATGGAACAGTCGGAGTGAATCTTACGGGTCGCATACCGCTAGTTCACCCTGCAGTTATTTCCACTACATATAATTACGATTCGATTTATGGCCCGTGTTCTGTAGCTTCGGTAGATTGAAACTATACACGTTTGATATATCTGCTATAGTAATGAAACAATCACGACTACTTTAAATAATTATAGCGTAATATATTTTCATTAAAAGCCAGACTTAGTAAAAAGGAGACTTGTTTGCTTGATTGTTTGTTACAATCCATCATCGTGAAGATACCTGCATATACCGGGAGTAATTCTGAGGTATGGAAGCCTGCCAAGCAGCAATGGAGTAAAGTGGTGGATCTATGCTCTGAAAATCCTCTCAATTGATGGAGGTCTAGCAGTGGGATGTTAATAGGCTACTGCTTATCTTTACTATTTTTAAAGTGAAACTTTTTTACATTGCCTCAAATTGTTTCGTTCATTTTTCGCTTGTCGCGTTACAGCAGGTCTTGGGGTAGGGGTAAAGTATAAACTGCTTATCCAAAGCAAATAAGGCTGTGTCAAAGGCTTGCATCAGCTGACCATTTAGAATTAATATTCTCACTTATTTGTGTAAAGTCAAAAAGATTCACTTGCATTGTGGTTTCATAAAACCACCCAATATATCTTTTAAAATTAACATTTTTTTAAATAAAGGTAGACAGACAAACACTAGAACTGTTTATGAGATATTAATGCGTCTATGGACCTGTGAAATTACTTCAAGTGATGATACAATCTAAAATGGGAGCGTGCCAATCTGGCAAGAGGTAATTTACCTCTTAACTTTGCTTGGCGGTATGTCTTTGCTGATATGGTGGTAACTAGTCGCTCCCATCAGTCCAGACCCAGTAAAATTAGAAAATAAAATTTCCTAAACCCCCCTTACCGGGGGTAGGTCCAGGGACATCTACTGGCATTGCGAGTACTCACACCACTGTTCCAGCGAGGCCGTAAAAATGTCGTGGAATTGGTTTCCTCTCCGATGCAACGTAACGTTTTTACTAACATATAAATAATTGTCCTTCCATTGCTTCTCTATGGAGGGACCAATTTTAACAGGTCTTTCATCAGGAAATAGCTATAAGAATAACATTCAGTTAATTTACAACGAGACAGAAATGTTTGGAGTTCTCTTTTGTAAATAATATATAGTATTAAAATAATGTAAAGGTACGCTGGTTTCAGCTTATAGGAGGCAATTATTGGAAAAAAGACATTAGGCCTATACAAAATATTTAAATATCAATATATTTATAAATTTTGTATAATTTCTTGAACCAAAATTTAATTACAGAGTGTAATAAAGCGATCTAACTTAATCGCAGCTCCTCACCCCGTACTTACTTCCACTACATATAATAACGATTGAATTTATAGCCTTGTCTTCTGAAACTACTCCTAACGCTCATCTATACCGATTTTACTGTATCAATAGATTAAATTTTATTTACTTTTATTATTATCTATGACATTCTCGTATGCATTTTGACGGGAATGGACTAAAGAAGACAAAACTGTTACAGTTTAAAATTTAAATCTTTTATTACATAATCAAAGTAGCGTCATCAAAATAGATCAGCGTTTGACTGTTATCTCAATTACTAACTGTTGATAGAGTCTAAGATGTTAACGCTCTAACCAGATTATAGGAAAATGAATAGTGTAAGAACTAGGCAACACTGAAAGTAGTTGAGTTAGGATCACAATTTTGCAACGGTTTTGTTGAAAAGAAAGTTTTAATTCAAGAATACGTGCAATAACGCGAATTACAAAACAATGTAATCAAAATAATAGTATAATAACTAAACAAAATAAAAATTATTTCGCTTAGGACCACAATACTTTAGTTGAAACTAAAAAGAGTTAGGACCAATGTTCTAGAACTTATTTTCAACTAAAGCGTTGCAAAATAGTGGTCCTAACTAAAATCATTCAGTATTGTCTAGTTATAATATTATGATTTTGCTTATATGTGTGAATTTTCATCTAAAGCGTTGCAAAACTATGGTCCTAAGACAACTATTTTCAATTTTGTCTAGTTATTACACTACCATTTTGATTTTATAGTTCGCGTTGTTGCACGAATACTAATTCTAAATTAAAACCTTATTATCAACTAATGCATTGCAAAATAATAACCTTAACTAAATAACGCTAATAATAAGCAATATAATTGAATAAAAGTTGTCCGGAGGTACCATGCGAAGTCAATACATACATACATACATAGCATCACGCCTCATTCCCATAGAGGTAGGCAGAAACCACGTCCTTGCACTTGCCACTCCTTCGCTTTTTTCATTCTCATTACACCTTTCATACAAGTTCGTCGGTTTAGAATACTCTTGACATTGTCCTTATTTAAAATGTCCCGGATTTGATTCAGGAACGCTCGCCCTTGGTCTTCCCTTTCCAACTGTCGCATTCACTATTGACTCATAAATCCTTTTTGTCAGTCTCCTTTTATTGATTTTCTCTATGTACCCAAACAATCTAAGCATACCTTTCTCAATTTTAGTCACTACATCTTCTTTTATACCACAACGTTCTCTTATCACACTCTTTCTTACTCTGACACTCAATTTTAATCCACTCATACTTCTCAACGCTCTCATCTCGAAATCAATTTTTGCCGCAAAAACAAAATTAGCGTGTAATAAATAATAAAATTGAAAGTACTTGATTTAGAACTACTATTTGGCAACGCTTTATTTGGAAATACGGTCGTAATTCAAGAATTTCACGAAGACATCTTTATAAATTTAAATATTGGTGTAAGTACGCGAATTACAAAACAATATAAACAAAACGATAGTATAATAACTGGTCAAAATTGAAAAAGGTTAAGTAAGACTAATATTTTGCAACGCTAAATTTGAAAATAAGGTCTCAATTAAAGAATATATCGAAAAATCTAGACAACATTGAGAGTAGTTGAGTTGAGACCAATGTTTTGCAACGCTTGAGTTCAAAATAAGGTCTTAATTCAAGAATTTTACGAAGAAATCGAAACAAAATTGAAAGAAATTGATTTTGGACCAATATTTCAATGAAATCTTTATAAATGGTAGAAGTCCTGCTACAACGCGAATTACAAGGCAATATAATTGAATACACGTTATCCGTACACACCATACGAAATCAATTTTTGCCCCAAAAACAAAATTAGCGTGTAATATTTCCTGTTTGAATTATAAAAGTGCCCGATTCTCTCGCCCAAAACGTTGTCACGAAATTGGTATTGAATGGGGTCCCCGGATGCGCGGGCGTCGGCACGCGACGGACACGCGACGGTCACGCGACGACTCGCCCTCGCCAAGTATTAAACGCCCCACGCCTAGTATTTATTTTACAACCATCCTCTCATTTTAAGCCTGTGTCATCCGACCGACGCAAATTCAGTTTAGATTTCATCTCTCACCCTCGTTACGTCATCGCTCGCTAAGCAAACAGATTCCCAGATTGCATTATTATTTAATTGTCTCGAGTGCTTTCTTTTGTGAATTTAAAATGAGCAACGTCTAGTTGAACTTTGATTAGCGTGTGTTCGCTCACACGAGCTCTGAACGACTCTTTTGTTATTTGTTCAAATGTTATTTTACATCGAGGTAAATAATGGCGAAATATAAGATATCAAAATATATTCTTTATTCAAGTAGGTTCAAAAAGCACTTTTAAATTGTCACTAGTCTGTCCGTTGGTAACAAATCTACCACCGATTTCCGGAAAAATCCGGCTAGAAACTCAACAGTTACTCCATTTTTGTTTATTTTTGTTCGGTTTTGTTTTTATCTTTCATGTGCAACATCATTGTCGCTTATATAATCTTTAACTTTATAATATGCTTTTTATAATAGCACGTTTTTAACATACACAACAGTAACTCGGGTATTTTATTTTTTAATAAAGCGTTGAGTATTCGCATTTTTACGCGTATACTCAATTAGTATTTCTACTTCAATAAGTATTTGCGTCTTGTATTTTTCCATTTATTTCGAGCCTTACTATTATAAATGCAAATGTAACTCTTTCTGTAGAGCGTTCACGCCAATACTACTGAACCGATTTAAATAAAATTTGGTACACAGATAGTCTAGGACCTGAAAAAAAGGACAAACACTACTTTTTAACATAGACAACGTCTCACTAAGAACGAGTTTCTCCATATTCCCATGGGATCCGGATTAAAGCGAAACTTATTGAGAGATTTCCTTTACCATTCACCCTTTTGATTTGACATTCGTCATAAATGTTCCTTTTGGTGAAGTAAACTTGCACTAATATCGAAATAATCAAGAGCAGCCAGTTACGAAATAAGGCTTTCATAAAACATTCAAGCTTTTATATTAGTTCCCCGGGTTAACAACTAACAAAAATCGTTTATCTATATGGTAAGTAGTCCCAATGTTGGGCACAGGCCTTCTCACTCATATGAGAGTGGGTTTTTAGAGAATAGATCCGCCACGCTACTTCACTGTGAATTGGGTGGAATAATACACAAGAATGCGGTTAAGGAACCTCTAGTGATCTCACTCGTGGATGAGAAGAGATCCGCTAAGTTTTAGTGGGTATTCTGGTATCTGCGAGTTTCCTACACTTTCGATTGGAGAAATTCTTTCATCGGAGTGTGTAAAGGCATTTCCCAGAGCAAAAAAAACACGNCACTGAGAACGAGTTTCTCCATGGGATCCTGATTAAAGCGAAACTTATTGAGAGATTTCCTTTACCAATCACCCTTTGATTTGACATTCGTCATAAATGTTCCTTTCGACGAAGTAAACTTGCACTAATATCGAAATAATCAAGAGCAGCCAGTTACGAAATAAGGCTTTCATAAAACATTCAAGCTTTTATATTAGTTCCCCGGCTTAACAACTAACAAAAATCGTTTATCTATATGGTAAGTAGTCCAACTGCTGGGCACAGGCCTTCTCACTCATATGATAGAGGGTTTTTAGAGAATAGATCCACCACGCTACTCCACTGCTAATTGGCTGGAATAATACACAAGAATGCGGTTAAGGAACCTCTAGTGATCTCACTCCTGGATGAGAAGGGATCCGTTGACTTTTCGTGGGTATTCTGGTATGTGGAGTTTCCTACACTTTCGATTGGAGAAATTCTTTCATCGCAGTGCGTAAAGGGCTTTCCCAGAGCAAAAAAGGCGTAGTACACAAATGCACTCTATTCCTTCAATCTCATAGGCCGGCGTGAATCCAACACGACTGGAGTGATATATTTAGTAAAGATGATATTACAAATATTACACAAAAATCCATTTTTAAAAAAAAAACCTAAAATCACATTAAGCGAGTAAAATCCCAACTCGCCCAACCTGGAGTAATACAAGCGGCCATACATCAGCCGCTTCCATTCTAATGGTAATGCGGGATATACACGCTCCGATATTGTACCGGTCCCTTCTGCCATAACAAATGTTTATTTTATACACAACGCCACTAACAATAGTGTGCAAATACCTAAACAGCGTAAATGGTGGCGATGCGATTTAGATGATAATGCCCGACAGAAATAATAATGGGCGGCCGTAATTTCGCGCGGTTTTGCCAGACCGCGGTTTGCAATTAATGAGACCGTTTTTCTGCTATACATTCGTTATTGTTTTATCGCGTACAGGTTATGGTTTAGATATAATATAAACTTTTAAATGAAGGATAGATAAAAGATAGACAGAAAAAAATAAAAATGCGTGTGTGCAAAGTGCACAGGTCAGAAGTATAACTTTTTTTGGCAAAGTAGTGTAATAAGAGAACATTTTGGTATAAAAGAAGATGTAGAAGTTTGGGCACGTAGAGAGAAGGAGTGAAAGAAGACTGATAAAAAGGATTTATGAGTCAAGAGTGAATGCGAAAGTTGGAAGGGGAAGGCCAAGGCGAACGATCTTGGACCAAATCCAGGACATTTTAATTGAGGGCCAAGTCAAGATTACTCTAAACCGACGAACTTGTATGAAAGGTTTAATGAGAATGAAAGAAGCGAAGGATATATACAAGGATCGTGGGAAGTGGAAGGACGTGGCCTGTGCCTACCCCTATAGGAATGAGGCGTGACGCTATGTATGTATGTAATTCTAAGTCCTGTTAATATTTATACAAATCTAAAACATTAATTTTCCGTGACTTAAAGGGAGGGAAAAAGGAAAATGTGTTAAGAATTTAATGGGATTCAATTGTCATTAAAATACCAAAAGTGTCGAAAATTAATACATATAATTTATTGAACGCTGTACATCTTCGTGACGCTAATCACGCGTTTCATCCATAAAAATGTTACCCCCATGCGCCTAAAAAATTTCACTTCACAAAATTTATTATACACCACACAGGAAACATAAAACAGAAACAAGGTAAAGAAAAACATTGCACAAAAAGGCGGCCTTATCGCTACACAGCGAACTTTAGGTTAGAAATATATGCTTAAATGTGATGGGGTAGATGTTGGAGGCTAAACATAAATAAATATAATAAACTTACTTTTATATATATATTTCATATAGACCATATATACACATACATAACATATATATAGATTAGAATAACCAAAAGTCTTAGGAATAGGATTTTAATAAGTGCACGTCAATTAAATAGCATTTTAAACACAAAGTGACAAGTAATGAGCTTTTATAATAATAATAAATAATAAATATTTATTTCAGGCATATAACAATGTTTACGTAGCCTATGTTAGTACTTATGCCTATAATCTTAACAAAAAAACTATTAATAATAATAAAATTACTTACTAGAAATACTTTACTTGCCTTTTAAGTATTGCCAAAGATTTCGCATTTCTAATTGAGAGTAGAAGATTTTTCCATAAATTAATAGCACTGATTGTGAATTACTGGTCGTAAAATTTTGTTGAATTACTAATAAAGTTTTGTTTCAAGTCTCCCTTATGGGCCTACAATCTGATGATTTAAAAATAAAATTTCTTTTAAGTAAAAAGGTGCTCTAGGATTGAACAGAATACAGTACACAATAGAAAGTATATTAAAATGATGTACAGTCTAAGATGTTAACGCATTAACCTTTTACCTTCATTTGACCTCTTAACGTTTATACACAGAATCGTACACGCAATTTTTTCTCGTTTTCTTTCGCGACATTTATAAAAACCTTTATAACTTAGCAGACATACGGAACAGTTACTGTAAAATTAAGAAACTTTATGAACTAGGCCTTATTCTTCAGAAAATCAGCAATTAATGGCGTTAATTAATTAATTTCAATTGCCAAAAATAAACCCTACCTCTCAAATATTGTCTAGCTACTGATAACTGGAAGTATTAATAATATAAAAGATAAGTGTTATTGCTAACTAACTGTCAGCTATAGTTTAGTCACTGATAACAAGAAGTCCTAGGCTTATTTCTGATCAGATTACGTCGGTCTGCGTAAAATATCAATAATTTTTCCGTTTAAAGGAACCGAAAACCTATACAGTTGGAGTAAAAGAAGACGCATGTAGTTTAGACAACCTCATATCCCATCCCATTTTTTTTTTCAAAAATCATGCTTGTCTGTTATGGTGCATATTTCATTCTCTAATAATTGGTAGTACATTAAGTTATGACTTAAGATACGTGAGATACATCTACAGTGGCCAGAGGGACCGACTCGCGTCGCCACAGAATGCGTAGCGACAAAGAGAAAAAGATTTCGTTTTTCATTTTCATTACGGTTGAAGATCAATAGGCCCAAAACAGAACATCTGTTCTGCCATTTTGGGGATCCATCCAGTTTCTCTTCGATTATCTTAGATGGTATATCCCTTCAAGTCTGCTCCGATTTCCGCTACCTCGGCTCTATCATCCCAAACAATGGCGGCATTGAACGAGATTTTACTAGCAGGATAAATGCAGGTTGGATGAAGTGGAGGCAGGTCTCGGGAACAATTTGCGATGCCAGAAAGCCCCTCAAACTAATGGGGAAAATTTATAAGAAGATTGTAAGAGCTGTCATCCTGTGTGGATCAGAATGCTGGGCCACCAAAGGTGAAAACAAAAAGGAAATTGCATGCAGTGGAGATGCAAATGTTGAGATGGATGTGTGGAGTAACAAAATTAGATAAGATAAGGAATGAGTATATTAAAGGAAATGTGAAAGTAGCACCAGTGACCGAGAAGTTAAGGAGTGGAAGGGTATCCTGGTATGGACATGTCATGAGAAGGGAGAATAGACATGAGTGCAAGAGGGCCCTAAATATGGTAAAATAAGAATCCACAGGTCTTAACATCAAGCCATCACGGAGTATACATAAAATGTGTACGAAATATCCGTCCATAAATTATTATAAATATATACAATGTCAAATATTTCAGCGTCTACATATATGCCCCCGTATAAGCGCCTACATGTTTAATTTGATATTTAAAGGTGGCCTCGCACCTGACAGCCCTAACACTCATGCATATTCATGTAGCGTGATTAATCATACCCTTAAACTAGGGTTGACACCTTAAAGAAAATTGTTATAGCTACCCGAACCCTTAGCACAGGTTTGTTAAGTTTTCGCTCATGACATCATATAGCTTTATTTTTGTTTTGGAAACATATAGTTTAAAAATTATTACTTTTAAAAACAAAATTAAATATAAATTAATCAACTTTCTACCTAAATATGTCACATACACAGAGCATAACTATATTAATGGAAAAAGAATTAAATCGCTTGACTTTAAGTAAAAATTAATAAAAATTGAATCATAAGACTAGGTTAAGATAGTACGGCTTTATCTGACCAACATGTTGTCATAAGATGCCTTTCCATGGACTCAAAAAAAAAAGGGAAGAGGAAGACCAAAGACCAAATGTTTTCAGAGGGTCAATAGAGACCTCACAAAGGCTCTCAATAGAGAACAGTGACGCCGGAAATAGTGATGCCGGAATCCGGAAAAGGCGAGGCTGATGACGAATTTTAATGATAAATGGTATCTTCTTAAATTTCTCTGATTTGCTTCTTAAATAATTAAATAAATCTAAGCTTGTAAACATTGGGTGCCATACCCAATGTTTAGATGAATCACAAAAGTAAAATTAATGCGCTAGAGATGAGAGCGTTAAGAAGTAAGTGACAAAGTAAGAAATAGTGTGATAAGAGAACGTTGTGGTAGAAAAGAAGACGTAGTGAATAAAATTAAAGGAGAAAGGTATGGTGAGATGTATGTTTGGGCAGGTAGAGAGAATGAATGAAAGGAGACTGACTAAGAGGATTCATGAGTCAAGAGTGAATGGGAAAGTTGGAAGGGGAAGACCAAAGCGAACGTTCCTGGACCAAATCCAGGACATTTTAAATAAGGGCCATGTAATTAAGAGTACTCTAAACCGACTAACTTGTATGTTTAATGAGGATGAAAGAAGCGAAGGAGACATGCAAGGATTGTGGCAAGTGGCTGGACATGGTTTCTGTCTACCCCTTTGCGAATGAGGCGTGATGCTATGTATTATAACCGTAATATTGTAATTATTACATGAGCTAATCCCTGATTCTTGGGCTTTATCTATTTCTTTATCTATTGGGTGTCTCTTTATAAAAACCTTATGTTTCCAATTTTATTTTAACTTCTTTGTTGCCTTTTTCGATAAAAGATAAAGTCACAGTCAAAATATCTTCATTCAAGTAGACCTATACCGGCAAATATTATTTAAATGAAGGACTGATGATGACACTAAAGAACGACTTACAATGTAAGGTTACGAGAGTTCCTTCGCGACCTAATCTGAGAAAAGCCCACAACAAACTCTGTCGGGTGTACGTTTTTTGTCATCATCTTTACAATATATATTTATAATTTATTCTATATCAACTTATATATAGAGCAACTCATTAACCTTGTATTCTAATTAGTCTTTCAAACAATAGAATCATTTCTCAATAAGCTTTCTTTTAATAAAAATTAAAAGACATCATTGTAACTTCTTCTGGGAGCTCGTTATTGAAACATATACAGTTTCACTGATCTGAATTTATTATATAGTCTTGGTATTATCAAATAGCAACATATTCCGGTAGCAGCTCTGGGTTATAGCTCGCCAACCCGCGTTAGATTAGCATGATATACCTATGCTCCAAAAAGCTGTCTCAATGTTACAAGGTCTCGTAGAAGTTAAACAAAGCATTGGTTTTTATGAAAATTGTCAGAGTTTGTGACATATACAACCAATAATCTTAATAATTAGCCACACAGGTATTAATTTTAAGTGTATTCTGTGAATTTAAAATATAATGTTATCGGAAAAAATTGTAAAAGCTGCCAACCCTACCAAAATACCTACAAGAAATATCGTTATTGTACGAATTTTGTGAAATATAACGAAGTATTAGTTATGCATGTTAGTGCAATTTGTAACAAGAGTTAAGCGAAATTGGTAGTAAATGTTTACCTTACACCGACCTCTCGGTTTTGTTATTTACCTATATACAATACCCGACAATTGCCGACAGAAAAAAGACATTGTTTTATAAATGATTCATTCAAGGGTAACTGTAAACTCCAAGAAGACGTTTCACTTATTAAATTTAAATAGTGATGAGAATAAAAGGGAACCCGATTAAGTTTGTTGTGGGCTTTCCCTAAATAGAACGGATATAGCGAAGTTCCCAGGTTCTATCCCTGGTAGGACGAATTTAGGAAATCGTATTTTCTAATTTGTCTGAGTCTGTACTGGTGGGAGGCTTCGGCCGCGGATAGTTACCACCATACCAGCAAAAATGTACCGCTAAACAAAGAGATTTGTGTTCCGGTACGATGCTGTGTTGAAACCATAAAGGGTATTCGCCTCTTACCAGATTAGCGCGCTTCCATCTTAGACGGTATCATCACTTACCATCAGGTGAGATCAGCCTGTCAGCCATAAAAACTAATATTAGATTCTATGTCATAGGATGACGTAGAATCTAATGTTGCTAATGTAATATACATTAGAAATGATATATAAAAAAATACAAGTGCGTCCGTACAAAGTACACATGTCAGAAGTGAAACTTCTTTGGCAAACTTGGGTTTTTAATGAATATAGAAAGAGAGAATTACGTTTTGAAGTGAAGTTTCACTTCTTTAGGCACATGTGGGTAAAATTTTTACGGATGAAACGCTTGATTAGCGTCACGAAGATGTGCAGCGTTTTTTATGCTAATTAGTCTGAATGTTAGATAGTTTTAATAGTTACAAATAACATGTGGCATTTTAATTTGCCACTCGTCATTTCATCATTTCGATCAAAATTTTCGATTCAAAAACAAATTAATTTGTAATATCAAAAAAAACACGTGGCATTTTTATTTACCTCAATTGAGATGTCAATAAATTATTTGTATTAATTTTCGACACGATATCTTCCTTTTTCCGCCACTAAGTCTCGGAAATCTAAAGTTTTACATTTGTATGAAATTAGACAAGTCTTAAAATTTGTTTGCCAAAGTAGTTTTACTTCAGACATTTGTACTTTGTACGCACACACTTTAAATTCGTTTTTAACCTGTTAAAATCGAATCCACAATATTTCAACCATACCCGCAAATCCATAAATATGAAAAAGAAACATAATGGCTATAATTTTCAGAGACAAATAAAAATTATTGTGCATTGTAATAAATTCGTACAAGTAATTTTTCATGTAGAACATTTTTTTTAAAGAGAAAATAAAAAAGATTTATGTACCGCAGTTGGATTAGGTCGCGCGTGCCCACATTTTTTTAAACATAAAAAATAGTATACAATGCATCCGAATACACATTTTTTTTTTATATTAGCATACGGAACACGTATTAAAGTCGTACAAGGTTTACATCTGTCAGTGGGCGGGTACGTGTAAGATGCATTCAGGATTTATGCAAATATACGATTAGCGAAAGCGATTACATACCATTTGTATAATTTTCGCAACCCCATTTAATATATTTATTAAACTTTATGGTATCAAAGTGATAAAACGACATTATTTTCTTAGAAAACCTATCACAAGCCAATCTAAGGCCATAAATATTATAATTACTGACTACAAATCCATTAAAATGATAACCTATCTTCGAAATTACTATATATTTTGAAGTGAATCTTCTTTAGGTGCATGAGGGTAAAATGAATGAAACACCTGATTAGCGTCACAAAGATGAGCAGCGTTTTTATGCTAATTCGTTTCAAGGTTGGGTACTTTTAAAATTTTCAAATAATATGTGGCATGTCATTTTGCCACTCGTCAGGTAATATACAGTATTTCATAAAATTTTATTAATAATTTCTAACATTGACAAAAACATGTGAAATTTTTATTATTTATATTATTAATATATGGGTCCAAGAGAGTCGCTAAGAAACAAATTCAAGGCAGTTAACATAATGACAGTTCACTGCGTATACATATTAGAAAACTTGTTGTACGTACACAAAAACATTGACTCTTTTAATAAAAAGAGTGAATGTATATCATATAACTTACGAAACAAAAACAAACTTGTTGTAAATTCTAGTAGGCTGCATAAAATTAACAACTCATTTAAGGGTAACTGTATACGTTTCTATAATAAACTCCCACAAGACGTTTTAGAAATGTCAATTAATAAATTCAAAGTCTTTGTTAAAAGAAAGTTGATAGAAAAATCGTATTATAAGTTGCAAGAGTACTTAGACGATAAAAACGCGTGGGAGTGAACGAACTGCTCTAATTTGAATTGAAATATATTAAACTAATATGATATTGTAATGGTGATGATAACAAAAAAAACAAAACACCCGACTGAGTTTGTTGTGGGCTCTTCTCGGATCAGGGCGCGAAGGAACCCTCGTAACTTTAGATTTTAAGTCGTTCTGGAGTATCATCATCAGACGTACATAGAATTAAAGTGTGGAAAAGAATAGAAAAAAAAATTGACGATTCAAAAGTGCTGTAATATGCCTACTTGAATAAAGATATTTTGATTTGATTTGATTTATTTACAATTCGTCATTTGAGATATCAATAAAATAATATTTTAATGACAGTTAAATTCATTAAACTCCTAACATATCTTCCATTTTCCCTCCCTGTAAGGCTCAGAAATCAACAGTTTTAGATTTGTATAAATATAAACAAAACTAACACGTGCACTTTGTACGCACGCACTTACACCTTTTTTTTTAAATTACTCTACATAATCAACGTCGTATTCATTTTAAATTAAAATTTATTGATTCTAGAAGGCTTTTATGACTTTTATAAGCTCTTTTAAATAGGAAAATCTAGACATTTTGTCATATTTACGAGTGATATAAAAGATTAAGATAAAAAGTCTACAGTTTCGTCCACAATCGACAAAAAACGTCAGTCGACTATCCTTTTCTAATTATTTTCAGTTCTATATCATTTTCCATTATTTTATTTAAGTTAGAGCAAATATAATATTCTTGCCTCCTTTTGAGAGTCTTTTAAATATATGTTTTTTTAATTTGCTTCTTTTTCATAAAGGTTTGATGCCTTATAGCTTCAGCTTTGTTATGGTTAAAGCTCTATAATAAAGGTGGTGTTAATATGTTTTATAGTTACATTTACAGTTTTATCAGTGCGGATATAAAATATTAGCGACAGATGTCAGTCAAAGGCGTGCGACGCGTCATGAGCGATCGAGCGGCAATCCGTCAGCGTTCTCTCCCCCGGGATTCGGGACGCGTGTCTATACGTTGACCTCGCTAATTTGTTATTTCAACTTGTCTTTAACGAGATAACGACGATTTTATCCTGAGATATTTGTTTACAAGATGCGTGTACACACATATTTCACCTAATCGCAGACAAGTCGATCAAAACCGCAAGGTTTTTGCAGACCATCACCATCAGAAAAGTTACGTACGTTGGTCATGTTTTCAGACGTGACAGATATGACCTGTTGCAGCTGATTATGGCCAGATATCAAGAGAGGTTGTCACAAGTGATGTCGAACCTCCAGCAATTGGAGAAGAACAAGACGAAGAAGACGTAATAACATCAGAAAAAGAGCAGGAAAAAATGTAATCAAAGTCGTTATAAGGATATACTTAATACAGTTGTTTACTCTTGGTTAAAAAGGATTTCTCTCCAGTTTCAATTATATAAATCTCTAGCGTTCTTAATTGTCTTGTCTGCCGTTTGTTACACCACAACTTTCTTTAAGTATGTAAAATAAAACCATTAAACACTAGATGTCTTATGTTAGCTACTTCTCTTTATTACAATAATACGTGATAATCTTTTCAAGTAATCAAAATTTCAACTAGAAATTAATTATTATGATACGTAGCAATTACACGTATATTATTTCTAGAAAAATTAGAATCCGAAACGATCTGAACGTAGGAAGAGAAATCTTACGTAAATGGGGGTACTCCACAAAACTATCGATCATCAACATCGTATACTTCCTTGCTGAAGTCGTACCTGCTTTGATATACCTTAGTGGCTGCATGGAAGAGCTCGTTATCGTATTTATTTCGTATGTCAAATGGAGCGACTTGGTAAGCGACACCTTGGTTTTTTTCCTTCGACCTCCTACTACCTGTTTCTCCAGATTATAAGGGTTTTAAGAGCATAGACACACCTCACTTCTCCACTACAGATTGGTAGGCATAGTGCACTCTCTATTCCTTCACTCTCATAGTCTGATGTGACTGGAGAAGAGATCAGGCGCAGGAACGATGGCTTATCGTGCTCTCCGAGACACGGAGGTAGATCACAACTTCCCAATTTCGGACAAATACTGAGAATTTCTTAAAAGAAAGGTCAATATCAATTTTTGAATTAATTGACCCGGGGCTCCAATCTAGGACCACATAAGCTGACTAATAAACCAATGAGGCAGTAGACTCGGTGGTAAAGTAACTAACTATATATATCCCACAATAAATTACCAGACTTACGAGAATAAGGTAAACAAATCTTCGATTAACGTGTAAAAAATATTTTAACGAACCTTTCAAAACGATCATCCAATAGGATTTACCAATATACGATCCGAGTGATAGCATTCATATTTTCCACTACGTTGAGTCAACACGCGACCATTCACCGGTGCAATGAAAATATTGCCCATTTATCTTTTGTTTTTCCTCCGTACCTCACGATTTAACTCCACTGTGAACGTGAATTGTGTGTGCAATGTCACAATTCATTTATCGGCTCGTTGATATGTGAAATCACTATATTGTTTGACGTCGACGTGTATTTTCAATTCGGTACCTAGTTATGTAAAAAAGAGTTTATTTTCTGTTACGGCTTATAAATAAAGTACGATCTATATATATATATATATATTATTCTTACGTGGTCATAAGACGGGGTTCAGTATTGATTCAGGCCCCAATTCGGAGAATTTATTAATATAAAGAGTATCTATATCATATAACTTACGAAACAAAAACAAATTCTAATATAGATTGCATAAAATGAACAACTCATTTAAGGGTAACTGTATACGTTTCTATAATAAACTCCCACAAGATGTTTTAGAGATGTCAATTAATAAATTCTTGCAAGATTACTTAGACGATAGAAACGCGTGGGAGTGAACGAACTGTTCTCATTTGAATTGAAATATATTAAACTGATATGATATTGTAATGATGATGGTAACAAAAACAAAATACCCCACTGAGTTTATTGTGGGCTCTTCTCGGGTCAGGGCGCGAAAGCACCCTCGTAACTTTAGAAATTATCAGACGTACATTAGAAATAGAGTGTGGAAAAGAAAAAAAAATATAGTATTTGACGATTCAAAAGTGCTGTAATATGCCTACTTGAATAAAGATATTTTGATTTGATTTGATATTAAGAGCTACAATTTGTTCTTCAATATGGTGTATTTCGCGATGCCCGAAATACGTTAGATAGTACGTTTTAAAACATGTTCGTTACGAATGGAAGTTTTTGAATTCGTCTGTAATTTCCACAGACTATGTTTACGTTCTGGGTTTTATTAGATTATCTTGTTGTGAATTCACGACACAGGTTAATAATAATAATAATCTTCATTTACATACATAGCATCACGCCTCATTCCCATAGCGGTAGGCAGAGACCACGTCTTCCACTTGCCACGATCCTTGCACATCTCCTTCGCTTTCTTCATTATCATTAGCCCTTTCATACAAGTTCGTAGGTTTGGAGTACTCTTAACCTGGCCCTTATTTAAAATGTCCTGAATTTGGTCCAGGAACGTTGGCTTTGGTCCTCCCCTTCAAACTTTCCCATTCACTCGTGACTCATAAATCCTTTTAGTCAGTCTACTTTCATTCATTCTCTACCATCCAAGCATACCCTTCTCAACTTTAGTCACAACATCTTCTTTTATACCACAACGTTATCTTGTCACACTATTTCTTACTTTCTCATTCAGTTTCAATCAATTTATACTTCTTAACGCTCTCATCTCTACCGCATTTATTTTACTTATGTGATTCTTCTGCCATACCCAACTTTCAATATCATAAATAGGTGTTGGCAGGAACACTCCTGCATGCACAGTCAGTCTAGCCCTTTGAGACACCATCTGGCTATTCATAAAGGCGCGCAGGGCACCATTTACCATATTCCCTGCATTCACTTTCCTTTCAATATCACTTTCGCATATTCCATCTTTTGTAAATTTAGATCCCAAGTATAGAAATTATTTCACCTCTTCCACTTGTTCCCTATCAATCAAAATATCCATTCTCATCTTTCTCAGGTAAATACCCAGTACAGTCACACATAATACAGTCTCAGTTATATTAAATAAAGTAATTACAAGGAATTTAAATAACTAAAATATTAATAAAAATTAAGTGATTAAAACTCAAACGAAATCTATTTATTTGGACTGTGGGGCACGGAATGCCAAAACTTAAAAATTGAACAATCCAAATTTTCGTTCAATTAACTATTGTTAAGATATTGAACCACAACATAATAATGGTGTCGGAGGTTCGTATTTGGTTCCATAATCTTGCAATCTTACAATACGATGTGCATTTTTATGCAATCATAAGTGATCTTATGATTGCATAACAATGTGGTACTCTGGCTTAAGCAAACAGCAGAATCACTACATGATCTATGTAATCTCATCAGAATGCGACACGCATTATTATATTGTACCCGAATGTTATTAACTGCACGTTTAGTATTTTTTTTGTGTTTAATGCTTGACTGTAACGCTTATATGAAAAGAAGTATAGTATAATAGGAGTAAATCTCCTATACTGATTTTTCAAACAGGTGAAAAAACAATTTGAAATCGTTCCAGTGGTCTTTGTGTGAAAACGTTTCAACCATATATACTTACATACCAAAACACAAATCTTTCCTCTTTATAATAATAGTTTACGACTAAATTAGAAAAAAAAGCAGTGTTTTGGTAGTGATTTCAGGGAAAGCAAAGCTTATAGCAAAATAAATAAACATTTTCCGCAGAAATAAGAATACTCATTCAATTTATATTAATTCAATATGAAGAAGTATTTACGTTTGAGTTAATGATATTAACTATTGGTAGTTCTAATTAACTAATGCTATATTTATAAACAAAAATATACAGAGCATATAGTCGTGCAATAAATGAATCCGCCCTCTGTTATTTAGTAGATAAACTATTTCAGATAGAAAGTTAAGTAAACTATTTGTCGCTAGATGGCACTGCAAACAAAGATTATATGACATATGTTGCCAGTTCTAAAAAAACATTAGACTTGTAATATTTATATTTTTTATACTATTAACTAACAAGATGCACTGATGCTGACCTCTATGTTTATAAAATAAAGTTCAATGACGTCAAGGTTTGATTTTGATTATTCACACATCTTTTGTGAAATATAACTACAAGTCATAACTTGCGACGTAATAAACTCATAATTAAGAACGTTTATTAAGTTAGGCACTAAACCTTAGATTATTATCTTTGAATAAACTATAAAATTCAGCAGTTTTATACGTTAACTATTGTATAATTATTGAGACAGAACAATTTGCCGATTCAACTAGTTAAAAATAATTATCATACATCGACAAAAACAGATCGCCTTATTGAATAACACATAAATGCATTACACGATTCGTTCTACCCAATAAATTTTATATGGATATCTAAGACTCTCCTGGGTTCTTCTCACCTTTAGTTGAGGGCTGCGGGCCTCGAGGCAGTGCCTCCTTGCCCGGGCAACTTCCTCAGACATCAATTTGATGCCTGGTATTTTGTTTTGCCCGCATTCATACGGGCTGGTTCCCGCTGGCTACGCTAGCGGGTCCATCCAGGTCAAGTCCGGGTATTGCCACTGATATTGCGTCGTCTTCGCCGTCATCATCGCCTACATCAGGAGGCGGTGACAGCAGAAGCTCACGAGGCAGGGGACGCCCAGTGTTTCCTGCTCTTGGGTGCTGGCTGGCAATGCCATGGAGATGTATGTGTGGGGAGTTGTCCGCGTGGCGGAACATACTCCTCGCCAAGTTTCGGACGAACACCTCCACGGTGGGCGTCCTGGTGTCACGGTGGATGACGTCATTTCTGACGTACCTCGGAGCTCCTACTATCATACGTAGGCACTTGTTCTGCTGGATCTGCAGCCTACTCCTCTGGTACCCTGAGCAGAAAGAGTACCAGGCAGGAGCCGCATACGTCAGTCTGGAGCGGACGTAGGCTCCGTAGACCTTCAGTTTGGCTTTTATTGGGAGACTTGAGGTAAAAAGCGGCCGCAGCAGCGACCGAGCCGCCGCAGCCTGGCCCACGGCGTGAGTCACCGTGTCCGCCAGACGCAGCCCGCGATGAATGCGGCACCCCAAGTAGCGTACCTATGTCTGCCACTCTACGTCCTGCCCCCCGATATTCAACTGACGTTGCGGCTCATGACGGCCGAACATAATGGCCGACGTCTTATCAACGTTGACAGACATCTTCCACCTGTCCAGCCAGTCCGGCAGCAGATCCAGCAGACGTTGTAATTTGATAACAGCGTGTTGTGTAGTGTAAGACCACGCGATGTAGGCGCTGTCGTCGGCATAAAGCGACAACAGCACGTCCGTTTCCCTCTGAGCCAGAAGATGATCGCGGAGGGTAGGGATATCATCCGTGTACGCCGCGTACAGGCTTGGTGACAAGCAGCTGCCTTGGGGAACTCCAACACGGATTTCACGGGGCTGTGATTTGGCTTCCTCCACGGCGACGTAGAAGTGGCGATATCTAAGACTAAATGTATTATTGGATTTCAACTCTTCGCTAGCGCATTGATGCGAGTAATCGCTTTGCTAACAGAGTTTCTCGATTAGATAGCCAGCAGGGCAGCTTTAGCAAAGTGCATTTTCTAAATTCTCTGAGTTCAGACCGATCGCGGGCTTCGTCCATGGCTAGTTACTAACCTACCAGCAAGCAAGAAATTTGTGTTCTAGTACAGTGCTATGTAGAAACCATGAGGTAAATTACCTTTTATCAAGTTGGCATGTTTCCATCTTAGACTGTATTTAGATTACCATGAATTGAGATTACATTCAAGTTTTAACTTGTGACAATCTATCTAATATTCCGGATACTGATGTGCTCGTGCAATAGAAAACAACGAATATTTAATATAAAAATTAAAAAGTCGGTGATAGTAAATTCACATTGACAATGTCGAATGAAAGCCTGGAAACACAGATAATACCTATATACTGGCTACCTGAAGCGGAGGAAACTTCAGTGTGACAAAAAAAGCTTTTGTGGCAAACAAATTTTTAAGTCTTGTTTATATTTATACAAATTTAAAACTTAACATTTCCGAGACTTAGAGGCAGGGGAAAAGGAAGATAAGTTAGGAATTTTATTGTCATTAAAATATCTAAAGTGTCGAAAATTAATATAAATATTTTATTGAAGTCTCAAACGATGAATTGTAAATAAAAATGCCGTTTTTTGTCAATATTAGAAATTATTAATTAAATTTTGTTTTTGAATTTAAAATTTAGAAAAGAGAATTCATGAAATATTTTTCTTTTATATTTTATGAAAAATAATATATTAAATTTTTAAATGACGAGTGGCAAATTAAACACACGTTATTTGTAAAATATAATATTTTACTACCAAACCTTCAAACGAATTAGCATAGAAAACGCTGCACATCTCCGTAACGCTAATCACGCGCTTTATACATAAAAATTTTACCCTCATACACCTAAAGAAGTTTCACTTCAAAAAGTGCGGTCGGTTTAACAAAATCATATTTCATCATTTAATTATAATAAAGCTGCCTTGTATACGGTTCGGTGAAGGTAAGTGTGCTTGGTATTATTTTTATAAAAAATAAATGAATATGGAGGTTAAACACAAGAAAAAGGAATCTCAATACAAAAATATTTTATTTTTCATCATTGCTAATTTACATCATAATCCCGTAAATAAAAGTAGAAATATAAAAAAAAACAATGAGCACTTTAAAAAAACATCACAGTCAATAAAATAAATGCTATAACGTCAGATCTATGATTAAAATTCATTTAAACCGTCGAAATAATAAAAAATAAAAGTTACAACTTACAAACTAGAGGTGATTTTTTTTTGGGAAATATATTAAATAACATATGGGAAATAATAATTTTACAAAAACAATCAATATTTTATAAAAACTCGAAATCTTCAAAACGACTCTTAAGTTTTTATTTAAGATTAAGAATATTATTGAATGTAAAAACGTCTTTAGGGGAGCTGCCTACGGTTTTATGTGGTTATTGAATACGACTGAGTCGTCACGCTCGATGATGTAACGCGTACGCGTAAAGTACTCTATGGTCGACTTAAGGAGTTAGAAACTTACAGTTAACGTGTTACTACCATATTTTAAATCATTACTTAATATTTCTGACAATTAGCACCCATTTTTTGGCCATTTTTGATTTAGAATCATTTACCGAATTGCTAGTGTGTATACAGTATATAACTAGAGTCAGTAGAATTTTTTTTATTGGTATGAAAATTAATTTCACTTATAGAATTGTAACTATGACTAATAAATTATTTCCCAAATCTTGCAATGGTTTTAGCCACTTCGCAAAACTTGATTTTATTACAAATAATTCAGTCGACAATGAGGACCGTTCGCTGCTTTGAAAAAATAATGACACAATTCGAAGAAGCTCATTTTACAGGAGAGCCATTTGGATATTAAACAAACTGTTTGAAACAACCATTGACATTATGACAGTTTGTATTTTCACAATGCCATTTTTGGATTCTTATGCAAGAGTAATGACACAATTGAAAAAAGCTATGTGTTGTGAGACCCGTTTAAAAATTTAACAAGAAATTTGAATCAACATGACATAATGACAGTTTTTGGTGGCACAGTGTCATTTTTAAAGATTTAAATAAGAATGATTGACAGAATAGACAATTCTGGATTTATTGCATGAATAGTGAAACAGTTCATTAAAAACTATTTATACGGGAGTGTCATTTGAAAATTTATTTGAATCAACCAATGACATTAAAATCAAAATCAAAATATTCTTTATTGAAGTAGGCTCAAAAATGAATGAGTTTTTGACACAAGAACAAGCTATTTAGGATTTTATAGTAACACATCGTCATTTTTATGGGTTTCAATGTGCGTTTATAAACAAGAATGGCGTATTCTGCTTTTTTTATAGGAGTTGGTACATAATGAAAAAAATCCTAAGCCATTTTAAAATGATACATAGTATTATATTGACATAATGATATAGTAACATAAAGTATTTTTTTACAATTTGAATATGAGTTTTTGAAACAAGAATGGACTATTCTGAATTATTTGTCAGATTGCTGACCCGATACAAAAAGCTTATTTAACAGCATAGCTACTTGAAATACATCAAAATTACATAATGGCAGTTTGTGCTGATACAACGTCATTTTTGAGTTAACATGAGTTTATGTATAAGAAAATTCAGTCTATATTCTGGATTCTTCTGGGTCTGTAACTAAAACTTAGAAGGTACATATTGGATTGTGTTATTATTCATACAATACAGCAAGAGTTTCCATGGACAACCCTCAATCATCTGGGTTATTCTAACATTCATATTTTGAAGATCTGACCAGACAGAGTATTTTTCATGCAAATATCTTTTGCACATTTATCTATAATATATAACAATTTTTCTAGAGAGTCCTATGAATTGATTAGTTAACTAGAATATTCTCATGGTGTTAGCACAGCCGTGGTTCATACGGTATTGTACGTAGATCATTGCTGAATTGTGCCAGTAGTATAGGGCTCCCAGTACTAGGATATGCCACCACTGATGGGAGTGACCAATATAATCAACCTTCCCAGGGAACCATCGTTCAGGTACCTGTAAAAAAACAAACATAAAACTTTTACATATGTCGACAGCAAGGCCAAAATCTAGGTAAAATGTACAAAAAATTTACAAAATTACGAAGCTATTATTGTTATTAAGTTTATTTACATATAAATATAAGTATACGAATTTGAAATAATCTAAAATACATTAAAAAGAAAGAAATGAGCATACTTAACCAATCTTAAGCGCAAATGGCCTATTTTGAAGAGGGTTTTATCTTATCTCAAGAATTCATGTTTTTTCAAAGAAACTTACCTTGAAAGCATAAATTGCAAACGCAGTCCCACTGATGACATACATCCCTATCACCCTAGGGAAGAATATCTGAAACAAAAGGAATTGAAACATTTTAACACATGAATCTATTGGTGCGTGCGTGTGTACGTACGCGCGTACGTTCGTGAGTGCGTGCGTTTATTATTTTATTATTTAATTTGTTGAAATCCTGGACTCAAATGACAATAATAGATACAATTCGTTAAGTAAAGATCAGGATTTAAAAATATAGCTAAAAATAAGTCAATAACATTTGCTATCTATCTTCAACTTTGACTTACCATTCGTCAATAATAGGTTTTCGAATAACGTCTTTATAGAATTACGGTATAATTTGTATTATACATTATGGACAGTCCTAGGAGATTTTGAAGAATTTATAAAGTGAAAAGTACGTTGTATTGAGGCAAATTATAATAAACATTGTATAGGGAAAGTGTGAAGTCATAGGAATTGAAAAACGTTATTTTCTGGGAAGATTTTAGTAAAGAAAGCGTAGCTCACTCACCTGTACCATGGGATTATCAAAGCCTCCCATAATATAGGTCCAATGCAAAGTTGGCAACACACCATAAGCCGCCCAACCAATGAACACGCACATCTTCACCAGGTAAGGGACCTGGAGACGAGGAATCTGCAGCACCATCGCCACTGTGAATATCACCGTCACCGTAAGCATGTAGAACATCTTCCACTCCTGAAAAAATGATACTTTTCTTACAATACAGTAGAATTAGCTGCTGTTGCTCGCTTTCTGAATGGCGTGGCGTTTTTATTTACAATTCGTCATTTGAGATTTTAATAAATTATTTGTATTAGTTTTCGACACTCAAGATTTTAATGACATTTAAATTCATTAAAGTCTCAGAAATCAAAAGATTTGTCTAAATATAAACAATACTTAAAAATTACTTTGTCAAAGATGTTACACTTCTGACATGTGTAGTTTGTACGCACGATTTGTTTTTATTCAACACATGAGCTTCATGAGCATGTGTATGTCACTGAAATTTTTGATGGATTCTGTCGAAGGTTTTTGGTGTCATCGGGTGGTATAGAGAATGCTTTAGATTGACAATTCGATCTGCTAATAAATTTACCCATGTCTTCACCGGATCACCAACTACGCGAGTGAAACCGTCGGGAACAGTTAGTGTATATAAAAATTACCAAGGAACGTACGTATAAACATGTATAATACTCACAAACATCGGTATGCACCTGCTACATATACAATTGTAAAAAAACGTCAGCATTGTCAAAAACGTATTTGTTATTTTAATGCCAATTGAAAATCAAGGTCTTTATGAAAAACAAACGCTCGTTACCATTCATATATGTACCTTACCTATTCCTGAATAGATAAATTGACAAATTCCCGTAGAAATATCGAGAACTTTAGTAGTAGCCGATAAATGATTTTAGAAAAGACACCGAATTAAAGACATCGTGGAAAAATTTAAACTCATAACGCCTTTAATTTCAATATTTATTTAGAACAACATTTAACGATTAGGTAATTAAAATAACTTGAACTCGTTTAAATTATTGCTTTCAGATTTAAAAAAAATCCTCAATATCACCGCAGATGTAAGTAAAATACGTAAAAATCTAAAAATATACAAAAAAAAGGGAATACGCCATCTAGCAAAAACTTCTTAAAATCGTTACATAGAAAGAAACATATGAATTTACTATATTTTTATCGTAAATACCATGGATTAAAATATTTTAATATAAGAAATTAGTATTTAAAAAAAAACCCTGTATAAATATCTAGAGTAAACACAACAACTTAAAAATATAAATGAGTTTGAGTGGATAAATAAAAATAATTTATTAATGATTGAAAATTCAAAAATATAGGGAGATAGTTACTAGTAGATAAAGAATCGAAGTACATACTTAAAGGAACTTTTGATTCAGAAATAGGATAACATTAAATTTTCCTGAGATATTATATAAATTTCCTCGCGATGTTCACCTTCACCGAAAATCATGATAATGAATGTTAAATATGAATTTAAATTCATATGAATATTAAGCAGATTTGAAGGTAATTTCCTAGAACTTGATCTCGCGACTCATCAGCACGTTCTAAAGTAGGCCACCACGATAAACTCTAATTATTAAAGAAAATGCATTAAGTAACCTTTTCTGTTTATATCTTACTAGCGGCCCGTCCCGGCTTCGCACGGGTAGACATAAAAAGGTACAGTTATACGCATGATAATTAAAACGACCATGAATTGACAAATATTATGAAAAAGTGTGATTCCTAATACTAAAACTAAGTAGCTCTGAAAAGAACTTTTTAAGTGAAGCATAAAAATGTGTTAAAAATCTCCAAATATTCAATGTCGCTTGCGTCCACTGCGTAAGGAGCCGACCGGCTACCTAGTTCATAATGGTGCACCCCCTACTCCCGCACTGTCCCTCTCTCGTCGAGTTAGTTACTCGATGCGCTGCGTAGCGGCCGCCGCCGGCATGTATTTTAATTTTAATTTAATGATATCTTTTGAATGTAATATCCGATTTCAATAATTCAAAAAGTAATCATGAGATATTGAGACCGTCTTGAATATTAAATTACTTATTTGGATAAAATTCTATAAATGATATGGACAACAAAGTCTGGTTTTGATCGGCATTTCTATCAATTTGTTAAATGTAAAAAAGTAGTTATAGTGACGTAACTACAATAGTTAGACATATGGTCTCGTGAAGTTTATGTAGATATTGATATATTCTATAATATTGTATGTCCAGTACTTCTAGAGTTTATTCGTTACATACAAAAATACAAATCTTTCTTCTTTATAATGTAAGTGATTATTTGTGTATTTGTAGATTATTTGTACTGCACTACTAACGATTTTACTACACTACTTACTGCCTCATTACTCTAGTAATTAGCATGTTGGACTACAGACCAATTCAAAAATCGATATTTAATTGTCTATTAAGATTTTCTCAATATTTACTCGAAGTTGGGAAGTTGGCAGTGTAATCCAACCTCGGAATGCACGTTAAGTCCAGCTCTTGCGCTGGATCTCTCTCCGGTCGTGTCGCATTTACGTCTCATCCGACTATGAGAGTGAAGGAATAGAGAGTGCACTTGTGTACTATGCATACCAATCCGCAGTGGAGTAGCGTGGTGGGTCTATGCTCTAAAAACTCTCTCTCGTAACAGTGGGTGCCCAGCAGTAGGACATTAATGGGTTGCTACTTACCTTTTATCAAAACTTTTCGTTAACCAGAAAGGTTGGCTGATAGTACACAAAAAAAATAATGTTAAATCGGTAAGCTGTGAAATTGGTGTATTATTTAAATTTTCAATGGTTACTACAATTTTATTCATTCACACAAGTTCAAATTTTATACTTTTACAAATAGTTCTAATTTTACAAATTAATAATTTGTAGTGTTACACTGCAAAGAGTTTATTGTTCTTTCTTATGATCTAACTGTGTAGTACCAAATTCCATTTAAATCGATTCAATAGGTTTGGCTCGAAAGCACGGCAGACAAGTTTCTTTCGCAAAAAAAAATTGAAGAAGAGAGAGAAAAAAATAGTAATGCCCCGCGGTTTCAGCCACGTAGATACTAATCTCGTGGCAGTGCAAAGACGGCTTTATTTTCTTAGATTAACATTTTTAAATGCTTTATCTTATGAATGGAATGTCCGATTTTAATAAAAATAGTTTTTTTTTTGGATGAAGATTAATGTATAGGTGTGAATAAATTGGTTTGATTATTATCGGCACTTTTATAAACTTTTAAAATGTCAAAAAGTAGTTATAGTGACATATGTGGTTGGACATATGATATCATGGACTTTTTTATAGATATTAATAAATTCTATAATATTGTAGAACATCTTTTCGTTCTATGATCGGTCTCCTTACCGCACGCGATAACAAGTTTATTGTTTCACCTGTTGGGTTACGTTAATGCCTTTTTTAGGGATCTCTATTTTTTTTGAGAAAGTAATCTAGCCTATGTCGCTCAGTGAAAATGTAGCTTTTTAATGGTGAAAAAAAAATTTTGAAATCGGCTCAGTATTTTTTGTTCGAAAACGTTACAAACTTAATAGACGAGAACTACTTAATCTGTGTTTCTTATACAAAATAGTGCAAAACCAAGTTAAGTGCAGTAATCTACTCCACCGAATGTTATTATTCGTTCCGCGGGAACACCCGCGATATTACATTTAAAAAACCTTAGAACACATATTGGAAGACAAGCCCTAATTACGAGTCTGTGTGCAAAATATAACAAATTATCAAGAACAATATAAATATATAATATATAAACAACACATATAAATGGGTTATGTTGAAATGGTCACATTATATAGAACATTTGAAGAGACTAGCGCCTAAGTGACAGGCTCGGACTAATTTAGTTGCTAGTGCTCATTCCTAGTTGTATACAAAATATGGCTAATATATTTAAGTTCATAGTTTTAAGTACCTATTGTTTATCTGGTGTCAATAAATGCATTTTTATTATTATTTATAATACCTGGCATCGATATATTCTCTAACACTTTTTAGGTTTTTAAGAAGAAACTCTCCGACCATTGTTAGCAAGTAGTAAATAATATTGTAATTTGTACCATATATAATATAGGCTCTTTTTCATCTATATTCAAATTTGGCTTGTATATGTGACGTCTATGTAAGTGTCATGTACACTTGTTATTGATATGTATCTCAGTGAATAGAATAGTTTTCTTAATTAAGATATACCTATTGTTAGTGTACTTACATACAATAACACAAATGTTTCCTTTTTATAATATTAATTTAGATATCGAATCAACAGCCTCAATATAAGTCTGAGGCTCTAAAAACGGCGATAATTGAATCCCTTACAATCCTTTTTTCGCATTAAAATGTCCTTTATCTGGCTCTAGACTATCTGTGTACCAAATTTCATTTAAATTGGCTCAGTAGTTTTGTTGTGAAAGCGCGATAGACAAAGTTACTTTCTCTTTTATAATATTGGTAAGGATAATTCATTAATTAAATTTATTTTGCCAAAAATTTTACAGCGTCATCTACTGAACACTATCATCAAAAGTTTTAGAGATTTCTTTCTATGTAATGAGTTTAAGAAGCTAGATGGGGTGGGGATCGACCTCACTTTTTCACACTATTAAAATATTACCGCAGAAAAATAACATCTAAGATAACAAATTCCTATTTATGTGTGCCCCAGTTAAGTGTTCATTTTTCTTTTTGTCTCTAAATCATGATAAATAAAGATTAAGAGATAGGTATATAGAAAATTCAAAAATACGATATTTATCCATTTTCATCATTGTAACGTTTATTATAATGCTTAATATGGGCGAAACTGCGTCGATATTAAAATCTGATATTCGCCAAGCTTCAATTAAACTAGGAAATGTACTCGTTATTCCAACAACAATGTAATTACAAGCAAATTAAGTGCGTCATGCTTATTAACTTGTTCACTGAAGAACAGTCTAGAGAGATAAGCTCTATAAAAATTAAGTAAATTATATTACTTAAAAGATACGAAATAATAAAAAAATAAGATAATTCTACTTTTCACCGCACATTTATTTATAAATTGACATAAATTACATTTGGTCTGCTTATTTAATACCTACTATTAGTTCAACACTTTAGTTATACAATATCTTGATAAATACTTTTTCTTTCTGCCATTCCACTTATATTTTTTAAACTTGTAGTGGAAGATACTTGATGTCAACACACAGTTATTTCAAAGGAGATAATTCATTAATAAACTTTATTATTCTAAGTGCCAGATAGTGTAGGAATTAACTTTAAAAAGATGTTTTTTATATACTAATAAATGTTTAATTTTTATCTTTAATCTTTGACAAATAACAAGTCAAGTAAATTTGTAAATTTGTTGAGCTATTCTGTATTGAGAAATGTAGTTATTTTATTTAATTTTAAATAAAAATAATATTAAAATAGTTGACAGCCTATGGTGGTGAAGGTAGGCAAGTAGCGGCCTATTAACGTCGCATAGCTGGGCAGAAGCCTTTTGCCTCATAGAAGAAAGGGTTACTAGAACATAGACCAACCACGCTGCTTCATTGTGAATTGGCAGGCATAGTACACAAGTGCACTCTCTATTCCTTCACTTTCATAGTCCGATGTGACGGGAATCTGACACGACCGAAGAGAGATCAGGCGCAGGACCGACGGCTTAGTGTGCTCTCCTCCTAGGTACGGGGGTGGATCACACCGCCAACTTCGCAACTTCGAGCAAATATTGAGAAAATGTAAATAGAAAACTCAATATCGATTATTGAATTGGCCCGATCCGGGCCTCGAACCCAGCTACCTAATCTATCATAGACCAATGAGGCAGTTCCAATGATGGTATCGCGCGTATATTGTTAAAGAGTTAATTTATCTGTTAATGACTTTTACACAATGCTCACATTTTGCTGCAAGAGTGGTAACTAGCCATGGCCGAAGCCTCCACCAATCTAACCGTTCAAAAATTTAAACATACAGTATCTACAAACAAGTTATTGCCACACATAGAAATTTAACGGTCTCGCTGGTCTACTAATGAAAGTATTTTGGATATGCGTGGACAGGTGCGAGGTTTCGGCCGTGACTAGTAACCATCGTACCAGCAATAACATGCCGTGATGCAAAGATTGACTTTCGTTACGCTGCTGCGCAGGGAGGCCTTGGAAATAAGGGAAATAGGCCGATTAGAGAGTGGGCTGATGACATTAAAGAAATTGCAGGACACAATTGGACGAAAGAGCGCACCAACAGGAATGCATGGAATGAGATGGAGAAGGCCTTTACTCTAAAAAAGAAGTCCACATCGCAGACAGGATATAAACCAAACTAACAAATAGACTTGAAAATTAACCCTACTAATACGAGGTGTGAGGAGACCACCTCCGCAAACGAAGACAGACGATAGTACTAATGACACCTTTGATGGTGGAACAGAAAAAATCGACACTGACACAAAACGTATTTATAAACGTTTAACGCGTCGAGGCCGTACGTTCGTTGATCATTTTATTGAACCGTGTGCGAGTACCAGCTGATTTTGTGTGTTTCATTGCTGGTTTAAGCTGGGTAAAGTTATATTACAAAATTTTTATGAAACTATCGTTTCATTTAGCTGTACTAACATGATCAAAGGTGTCATTAGGATTTAACGTCTGTCTTCGTTTTCGGAAACGATCTCCCAACACCTCGTATAAAAGTGTACCTGTAGGGAGATGTGGAATAAATGTGTTTATTATATTATTATTAAAACGATGCTGTGTATCATTAATTGTTTATCAATGATAACTTACCTCTTAGCAACGGAACAAACTATTTTAAGCCGTGTTGGCAGATGATTCAATATACACCATTATGAGAAAGAGGCTATCAATAAGGCAAAAACAACGCAGATACATATGAAATTATTAGGCATTGTTGTATTCGAACACGACACCGTTTATTCCAAAGTGAGTATGAAAATTGCGGATGTTTTCGCGCTGCAATACAAACGATCAATTACTGGCAACTGGACGACAATGGATTTTGCTTGGGGCCTTGCCGTTGTTGCGTCAAAAAGCACAAGGGACATATAAAATACACTGCAATAGATACATGGTCTAGTTTAAGCAATACCAATATGTATTTAAAACATTATATATATATTTTAGCTACCTTCGTCAAAGTACACTTAAATGTGGGACGTAAAGATGTAACATAGTTGATAGTAAAATTCAACGTCTAATTTTATTTTTCATATATAAAAACGAAACCTATTATTTAAAACGGAACAAATCCACCAAAAAAAAATATATTTTTGGTATAACTTGTTTTACGTGTATCTATCTGATATATAGAAGAATAAATTAATGTGAAATCAAAACGGGTAATATTTTTTTATTGCGTACAGGTTAGCTTTGACTCATATGAAACAGCCTAAAGGGGCCCACACACTAACACCGCCATTCATACTGGTGCTGCCACACTGCTGTTTAAAAATATTTACAAACATTTTCAAATGTTACATGATGGTTTTTTTTATTGTTTATTTATCTTTTACTGCCAATATTTATTGTTCGGCATCTTTTTGAACTATTCTATTTAAACCTATTTATACATTTACAAACTTACTATCTACTTATTCTACAAAATCTATCCTTATTTTATATTTACAATCTAGCAATATCTAAACTTATATTTTCTCTCTGCTTATTCTATTAAATTGTGGCTTATTATAATAAAATCTATTCTTATTGTGTATGTACAAATAATTATATCCCTGTATTTTACTTAGCATAACATTATGTTAGAAATTGTTATATGGTTTGAGTGCTCCTTTACCGATGAACACTTGAAAACATGGCATCGTCTCGCAGTTCAATAACAATTTTGTTAGAAAATGTATATAAACATTTGTAAACAGCAGTGTAGCAGCACCATAATGGCCATCTAGTTAATCACAACGAATCACTCACTCATAGTTCCGTAACAGTTATAAATTTTCCAGAAGAGTGTACGTGAGTATGTTACTAACTCCTCCTAAACTGCTGGATATATTTTTATTATTTTATTTGTGGTCAGGTCAATTCAAGGATAGTTTAGATTGACAATTCGATCCGGACTTTTTCAGCGTTTCCACGGAAATTTAAACGAGTGAAACCGCTGGACACAGCTAAATAGATATATAAAACCATATGGCAAATAATTATAAGTAATATCACACGTTAAAGATCATAACTTTTCTTCTACATACAGTCTTCAATTAACATCGTCTTTAGTCATGTATAATCTTGTTTGAATTAATATACACACGGCCAGGTTGAGAAATATACATAAAAATAAACATTTAAACAAATGCAAATTCATAAGTTAATGATATCAGTTTTTTTTATTTCCGGCAATCTCTCATTATAAACGTTATTTTTTATGTAAATCTTTGAGATCTTTGATATCTGAAGTTAATATATCGCTTATTTTTGTCATTTTGCTTATTAAGGCAAATACATCGTTTTGTATACCGCTATACTAAAATGAAGGTCTTTGCCTCAATCTACCCAGATTAAACAAAGAAAGGTTTTCGTTGTTGTCTTAATCTTGCTATTCATATAATTATTTCGAACTCTTCAGACATATTTCGTTACATTAGATTAAAGTGTTCACTAAACAATGTGGTTATAAAAAAATATTGAAATAAACCCATTCATATGTAGACAAAAATATGAACTTAAATCTCACGGGTGCCATTAAAGTGTTGTATCTAGATATTATTTACAAAAAGCATACCAATGATAAATAATTAATTATAAAGATTACTAGTGCACACGGACCAAGCGTTGCTATGGCTTAATCTGATATTATTTATAAGCTAGTAATATCGACACCCATTTATGTTTAGGTTCTCAACGAATAATACAAAGAATTGAAATAAATTTCTACAATATATTCATACAAGGACAGCTTTAAAACCTTTACGTGGGCTCTTTTTCTCAAATACTGTTAATAATTAATGAATTAATAATTGAAAAAGCTGTATTAGCATCAAGCGTCATCCACAACAAAATTAAAAAAATATATATTTAAACTAGAGCGGATTAACGAATAAAAATATCAACAAGATATATACATATTGGGAGATTGTGAGCTAATGGAATTAAAAAACAGGTACTCTAGGGTTAGCGTTTTGGTTGATAACTAGCCATGGCCGAAGCCTCTCACCAATGCAGACTCGAACAAATTAGAAATACCGGCCATCAAACTGTACATGTACGGATTATAGAATTACATAAAAAGCATTATGTACACATACAATTGTTTGCTGATTCAAGCAGCTAATTGTTGAGTAACTTATAACGAACTCTTGCGTTACAGTTTACTACGCCATTGACCTTCGCGACGCCTGTTCTAGCAACATCTTCTGTGAATATAGGTACCCAGTGATATTCCAATGACTTAATATGTGTATGTTGTTTACAGATATCCTAAAACATTCCTTGCATGCCTCGAACTTAATAGTTTAAACGCTATATAGCGAAATTAACTTCCAATTTGATGGCAATATTTAGTCATTGTTAAATGGAATATTTATATAAGAAATCTTTTCACAAAGACTTTCAATCTCCTTAAATACTAGATGGTAATCTTTTAAATGTAATACGGCTCTTAAAATCTATAGAAAGTTAAACACTAAAGCTCTCCGTCAAAATCTTAAACGTATACAAAAAATGCTAAAACTACGATTCGTGTAATGTTAAGAGAAAGTACAACAGTATTTCAGAAAGATATAATGACATTCTAAATTGGTAATAAATACATACATAAGTGATTAATGATAATATTAATTGTACGTCGTACGTTAATTGAAGACCAAACTAAAAAGTTATTATAATGTCATTGATATTAATAATTCATATATTAGAATAGAGTAAATATCAAAACATTTATTTCATTGTTTGATAGCTAAGAGTTCTGATGATAAATTTGTAAGCAAATATTTGATAATACCTCTATTATATATACCTCAAAATATAGTAGGACAATTTTGTTTTTAAATTATTGGATTGGTCATTGAAAAGTATACAACAACAGTTCAAGTGAAACTGACGATCAAAAATCAAGTTCAATGATTCCATTACATACTTAGACAAATACAGATGGAACTGATAAAAGCGTGTTAAAAATCACATCTCATGTTCTATTTATATGTAAGATACTAATCAACTTGAAACGATTGATAGAGACCTTGTTTATTACCCACAAAAAAGGCCACTCATAACGTACCAGAATTTACTATGTCACTATACTGTTTATAAACATTCTGTCTCAGTGTTTGACCGCGATGAACAGCGAAACTACTGAACCGCTTTTGATGATATTTTGATATCATTGAAAAAAAAAATTGAAATTTTTCTAAACTAAGAGATTTTTAACTTCTGCTATCAATTATGTTATAAATTTATATCAAAAAACATTTAAAGTGTATGCAGGCTATGTAATCAAGTAGAGTATATACACTAAAGTTTATATATGTATTGGATAGTGATGAGGTGTAAGGAAAATCAAGTTTCATTAATCAATTCTGCAGAATTTTGTCGAAAGAAAGAATTTGGAAAGTTAACGGTAATTAAACGTAAAATTTCGACAAATCACTAAGATAGACGTCTTGAAGGTTGGAAGCATTTTATTGCTTACTATTATGATAACTACAAAACTAAAAAACTGCCTCCTTGGTCTAGTGGTTAGCATGTTCGACTACAGACATGAGGTCCTGGGTTCGAGATCCTTTTTTTTCACTTGGAAATGCTGTTATGCACAAATCCCGACCCATGGGTCAGGAGTGTGAGACTACGAGGGAGGAGAAGCTCGCAATACCCACGAAAACCCAACGGAACCCTCTTCATCCATAAGTGGGGCACTAGGTGTTCAACTTTCGCATTGGTCCCTGGTACCTCAAACGAGTCGAACCGAGAGTTTAAGGCGAAAGGAGGGGCGCATAAAAAACCCGGGTCGGGCCTACGCAAATATCTATATTGAGGTTTCTGTTAAGGTTTTCTCAATATTTGCCCGAAATTGGGAAGTTGGCGGTCCTGGGCCAGATTTCTCTCCGGTCGTGTCGGATTCCCGTCACATGGTACTATGAGAGTGACAGAATAGAGATTGCACTTGTTTCCTATGTCTGTCAATCCGCAGTGAAGCAGCGTGGTGGATATATGCTCTAAAAACCCTCTCTCATACTAGTAAGGAGGCCTGAGCCCATTAAAGGTTGCTATTTGCCTCATGATAACTACAGACTTAAAACTTGAGTTTTTATATAATTTCCTACTAGGTAATACCGGCGTTTACAAAAGATTTGAAGGCCTCGCTGGCATAACGAATACAAGCTTCGCTAGCAAAGGTCCTGTAACAGAGCGAATTGCGCAAATTTCATTTTAATTTATCCAGGGCTGGACTTGTGGGAAATTTTGTCAGAGGCTAATCACCACGGCAACATGGCAAGTAGAATGAATGAAGAGTTATTACAACTACATCTTTCCAGGTGAGCATGTATAAGATAACATCCAAATGTTAATCTGCAGGCAACAATAAAATTGCAAATTCCTCAATATTATACAAGGCAGTAAATATTGCATATAAAGTAAAATTGTTTACTGATGGTAACCCTAAGTGTCATAACGAAAGCAGCAGTGTAATAGTGGCTTCGACCACCTACCCAACAAAGAAGTTTCGCAAAGCAAAAAAAGACAAAAATGCGTACGTACAAAGTACACATGTCAGAAGTGAAACTTCTTTGGCAAACTAATTTTTATATGTTGTTTATATTAATACAAATCTAGTTTATATTTATATTTAAAGGAAGAGAAAATGGAAGATATGTTAAGAATTTCATTGTCAGTAGAATATTAAGTTTCGAAAATTAATACAAATAATATTTTGAAATCACAAATAACGAAATCTAAATAAAAATACTACGTGTTTTTTCAATATTAAAAAGTATTCATGAAATAGTTTTATTTTATATTTTATGAAAAACAGTATATTAAATGACGAGTGGCAAATTAAAATGCCACATATTATTTGTAGATATTAAAACTACCTAACCATCAAACGAATATCACAAAAACGCTGCACATCTCTGTGATACGGATGAAACGCTAATCACGCGTTTCATCCGTATAAATTTTACTTTCATGCGCCTAAAGAAATTTCACTTCAAAATTGTGATGTGTGTGATGACACCCCTTTCCACCTAGACATAGTGTAGAAATAGTGTCCTTAGTAATACAGTCTAAGATGGTAGTGCTAAGCAGCTTTCGCTGATGCGCGTATATCAATTTTAGTGTATTCGATTGTGCTTTTTGCCATTTCTGTGCTTGTCCAGTCTATTCTTGAACTGATTAAGCGATCTAGCAGTCACCACACTCTCAGGCAATTTGTTCCACTGGTATACAACTCTATTACTGAGAAAGTGCTTAAATGGGTTTGATGATGCTCGCTTATACTCGAGTTTAAAATTGTGACCTCTTAGGTTGGGGTTACACTTTTTATAAAATACTTCATCAAACCCTGACACGTTGTAGAAACCGTTCATGATTTTGTAAGCTTCTATGAGATCGCCTCTTTCTCGCCTACTCTTAAGGTTGCTGAGTCCAAGTTTTGCAAGCTTTTGCTCATATTATATTTATAGACTGCATTATCACTTAACATAAAGTGACATCGAAGCGGTAACTTAACAACAACAAAAAAAGGAAACTCTTCAATTCAAGGCTGTGAAATTTAGTATATTGAATAGAAATATTTACAGTTGGTAACCCTAATTGTCATAACAACGAAAGCTGCAAATAATAATGACTTCAAGCAAAGATAGGAGAGATTTGCCTTTCACTGTCGACAACCATGATAACTTTTACTTGCGTGCAACCTGCGTGTCACTCGAACTGACACCAATTGCGCTTATTTTTACAAAACCATAGATCAATGTTGTAGATCAAGGTTAAAACACAAATTGCGTTGTTTCAAAAGAAATTAAGAAGGAAAGGAAATGTTTCAATCTGCGAAATATTTGTTTTCGTGAAAAGGTTAGGTTTTTTAGAGACCTAAATATAAACTTTTAAGTGTTAGGAATTGTATTAGCTATTACCCGTAACTTTCCGTATCCAGATCTCATAAAAAATGGTGTTTTATATATAAAGATAACATTGAAATTCACCAATTTATTTACATTTTACAATAGGCTTGAAGGATTAATCGCAATTTTGAATTCCTATATTCCTATGAATGAATTTACTAAGCCTACTTGGATATTTATCTTTATAAATTTAAAATGACTTACAAACCAACCACATATGGAATAAACTCTGAAGGTTACATAAAATCAATACATAGTTCAGATTAAAATGCCGAGTCTATTTCAATGAAACACTTTTTTTAATATGAATTTTTGCGGGGAATCATAAATTTTATGCAACGATATGTACTTGTTAAGTAAAGAGACTAATAGTATATCAATTTGGTAAAAGGCGCTAATCTCGGGAACTACTAGGCGGATTAGAAAATTTCCTTTGAGTGGTAGATAGCCCATTTACCAATAAGACTAATAGGAGCAGAGCAATAGTAAAATAAGTAGTAATATTGGGGAAATTTATTACTGTTGAATGCTTCCGTTGCGTGCGCTGCTTAAACGGTTTAAGTTACGCACCAATCATGTATAATGAAATGATTCCTCTAAAAAGTGTAAAAAAACAGGCTGGCGATACCACATGTCCTTAAAAGATTAAGGATGACCCGTTATAACCTTTTATAAAGCAATGAAATAACTGGCGCAACGGTGCGAGTTCTCACTTCACTAGCAGAGGTCATGGGTTTAATACACAGGAAGATGAATTTAGGAAATTGCATGAAAGTTACCACACAACCAGCATAGCACCAAGCAAATAAATGATTACGGAACAATGCTGTGTAGGAACCGTAAAAGGTAAATTACCTCTTACCAGGTTAGAACGCTTTCATCTTAGACTGTATCATCACTTACCACCCGGTGTGAATAGCCAAACAGTAAGCTGTCAGCAATAAAATAAAAGCATGTGCTTGCAAAGTACATATGTCAGAAGTGATACTCCTTTGGGAAACAAATTTTTAGTTCTTGTTTATATTCATACAAATCTAAAACTTTAAATTTCCGAGACTTAGACAGAGGAAAAGGGGAAGATATGTTAGGAATTTAATTGTCATTAAAATATTAAGTGATGAAAAATAGTATATTAAAGGACGAGTGGCAAATTGAAATGCCAAATGTTATTTGTAAATATTAAAAACATCTAAACTTCAAATGAATTAGCATAAAAAACGCTGCACATCTTCGTGCCGCAAAACGTGTTTCGTCCGTAAAAGTTTTACCCTCATGCGCCTAAAGAAGTTTCACTTCAAAAACCATTTCTCTGTTCATCATAAAGTAGACAAAGTTTTGCGAGCTCACAATCGATATATAGAAAATGTATGATTACGCCATCCGATAAAAACTCGGCTATGCGATATGCTTCGCTAGACGAAATGACGATATGGCTTATATGGCATAAATCCTAGTTTTATTACACATAAATAATTGCGACGTCGAGAAAAATCTATGTACTGCGTCATTTATTCATAAATTATCTATATATTTTCGCATACAAAATACTTAAAATTTGAGCGTGAAAAAGATCACAGGCTTGTAGAAAATATACTAAGTACATAAGTTTAGTGACTTGTCATTACAAAAAATTAAATCAAAAATTAAATGAATAATAATTTTAACAAGAAAAAAGAACCGCCTTCAAAACGAATTATTCCAAACAAATTAATATAATGCGTATTCTTTTTTACAGTTCTCCTAAGTAAAATCAAATTAAAAATATTGGACGACTTAAATGTCTATCAAATTATTACGATAATATAATGCAGTTACAATTATTATTATATTTGGGGTCGGTGTCAGCCACTCCGTTACTTTGGCATGGATCACATAAACCGAACCTAACCAAACTAGCATCAAACAACCCTTGCAGTGCTTCTTCTCCAATAAAAAAAATGATCATCGAAATTGATTGGCGTGGTATTGAGTTATTCGTCCATTTGTCGCACATATACTTAATGCAAATTTAAGACTTGTTGTAAGGTTTTCTCACTGATACCATCATCAGAACCGGATCAAAAGAAGATAGGACCCTACGGAAAACACAACCGTTTATATAAAAAAAGAATCATCTAAATCGGTTCACCCAGTCGAAAGTTATTAGATAACAAACATTCAAAATAATAAAAATACAGAGGAAATAATAACCTCCTCCATTTTTTGAAATCGGTTAAAACTGCAAACGTACCAAATTACACTATGTTGATGATAAAAATATGTCTTATTTCAATTTCAACAACTATTTTACTAACCTTTTTAACCTGTGTATTCTAAAGTAAGTTTATAATTTATTGCTACACGTGTAAATTTTGCAAACAAAAAAATACCTACCATAAAAATAACATTCCGTACAAAAATATTCGCTTAATGATAATTATATATAAACATAAAATGATTTTATGGTAGTGTAAATTTAATTTTTTAATAATAACTCGCGTGTAAACTTTTTAATTTTATAAAATTACTCAATTGGTGAGTGTTAGGAAGAAACAGAAAAAATCGGATGATATTTTGGATGCGAGGGGGACCATAATAATTATGTAACGATTTCTAACGATTCACTTTCTGAAAACTGCGTACTTTGTTTTAATAACAGATATTTTAAAATTGACAACGAAAAATCTATATACTCGTAACACTTTAGACAGTGAATCGGTCCATCTAAAAACTTTACAGCAAATTGCAGGAAGTTAAAGACATTAAAGGCTTAAAAGAATTTGACCCAATGAATGATACAAACCTCGAAAATGGAAAGCTCTCGGCAACATGCGGTAAAAATACTACATCATTACTCGCTAGCAGTAACTTTGCTACACAGTAATTAGGCTCAGTAAAAAAAACCAAGCCGAGCTAAGATGGCCTATTTCTTGCTAAAACGTCGCGTCTTGTAATCTTGGACTGGCACAAAGTTTTATAGAAAAACCGGCATCAATTAGCTTAAAACTACTGCCACTGACTGTCTGCTAGATTCTCAAACTACTAATTTTGATTCTTACAAAACGAAGTTTGTTCCTTTTTTATTATTAACATGTTTAACGGCCATCGAAAGTTTAAGAATCGTTATCACGTGCTTATCAAAGGGGACAAGGTTTTTAGTGCATAGCCCCACCAAGCCACTACAATGCTGATTGGAAGGCTTCACAAACCCCAAAATAGTGTCGAAATAGGGCACACAAAACAGATATTGTATACGAGTATAAGTTAGTTACGTCAGTATAAATTATTTCCTGAAAACCAAATTAACTTGATGTTCCAACAAAATGAAAGCATCAAAAGTTAATTTTAATAAAATATGAAAGAAAGAAAATAAAAATAAACGTGCGTGCGTACAAAGTACACATGTCAAAAGTGAAACTTTAAACTTTTTAGGAATTTAATGAATTTAATTATCATTAAAATATTGAATTTTCAAAATCAATACAAATAATTTATGTTTTTTTTTCAATATTAGAAATTATTAATAGACTTTTGTTTTTCAAGTTAAAATTTAGAATAGAGAATTTATCTAATATTCAATATTTTATGAAAAATAGTATACTAAATGACAAGTGGAAAATTAAAATGCCACATGTTATTTTTTAAATATTAAAACTACCTAACCTTCAAACGAATCAGCGTAAAAAATGCTGCACCGTTTCATACGTAAAAAATTTAGCCTGATGCAGCTAGAGAAGTTTCACTTCAAAAACTGTGTAGCGTTTATAAAACCACAATTCAAGCGAAACAGCTAATTCGAACCATAGGCGCTGTCATATTGGGCTTAGGTGCTCTGCAGAGTGCCTATAACCTTACCCATACTCCGCGGCCGGCTGTAATGCGACATGCCATAAAAATTAAGGCGATTGAAAAGTTTCAATTAAAATTATTTGTAATAATGTTTCAACTCACATGATGACACCAAAATGCGTAGTACACGCCGGAGGTGTAAATAGCAAGCAATGAGAGCGCGATGCCAAAGAGATCGTACATTAGGAATGTGTTGTAATCGTGTTCAGATCGACATGAGAATGTGTGGTATAACGCCGACAACGCCATGCATACCTGAAAAAAATGTACGTTAATTAGTACAAATTCTTTTCATAGCCTCTGTGGTGCAATTGTGCGGGAACTCGCTTTGCAAGCAGAATTCCTGAATTTGCTTCCCGCCTGGATGAATTCAAGAAATTGCATGTACTAATTTGTCTGAATCTGCCTGGTGGAAAAGTCTTCCGTTCGTTCCGTTCGAAAGCAGAAGAGGTAAATTACCTCTTACTTGATAAACACGCTTCTACCTTGGGCTGTATCATCACTCACCGTGAAATGAGTGTACAGTCAAACACTAATCTGTTTGCTAATAACAAAAAATGGGAGAAACACTTGTTAACATTACAAACAAATAAAATTGAAATATTCTTTATTCATGCTGGCTAACCAAATTGTTTATTCTTTTCAATTGTTTAGTCTGTTCTTAAGGTGATTAAGTAAGTAAGCAGCCCATTAACGTCGTACAGCTGGACACAGGCCTCCTCACTCATGTAAGAGACGGGTTTTAGATTATAGACCCACCACACTGTTCCACTGCCGATTGGCAGGCATAGTACGCAAGTGCGCTCTCTATTCCGTCACTTTCATAGTCCGATGTGTCCGGAATCCGACACGACCGAAGAGAGATCAGGCGCAGGACTGACGACTTAACTTGCACTCCGAGGCACGGGGGTGGAGCACACCGCCAACATCCACCTTCAAGCAAATATTGTGAAAATCTTAATAGAAAACTAAATATCGATTTCTGAATTTGTCCGATCCGGGACTCGAAACCAGGATCTCATGTCAGTAGTAGAACATACTAACCACTAGACCAATGAGACAGTCAGTCTGTTCTTATTCTTTTAAAATCCATTTTTATATTATTTTGTTTAAGCTCTAAGGGGGCCTTTTGGATGGCTCCCATATGGCAAGACTTTTTTCAACTCTTCCAACAATTATCTTTATATTTCAACCAATTTACACAAAACCTAGATAAATTACATTCATACATCTTTCTTAAGAATCACTCTATTGGTGAAAAACATTTAAATTAGTTGAGTAGTTTTTTAGTTTATTATGAATAGACAGAAAAGTAATAAGTAAGGTGTAAGAAAAAACAACAAGTGACATGGAGTATTCTAGCAAAATAAAGACACATTATTAATATAATTTTTTGCTCCGAGTCGTCATACGGTCCACAACAAACACAAATATTATAATCATCACCTCACAATGACACTTTAATTAAATTCCCATGAGATTTTATCTTGTAATTATTTAATTATCTTCATATATAACCCTATTGTAATAATCTATAATACACACATACGTGTTCATATAAATATTTTTCTATGATTTAATAGGCGTTTTAATCTTTTAGCGCTATGTATAAATCAAAAATTCAAAACATAAGTTTACAAAATGTTGTCGGTCTATTTGTTCATTGGTGATAATCACCATAACGTCTATAAACTCTGAAAACACCTGCTCAAGTAGCAGTTTGTAAAGAGAAATATTAGTAGTTTTAGAAACCCATTTAAATGGAAAAAAATTATAAAAATTTAGATAATAATTTTTTTTATATAAAAGCAAATTAGTCCACTCAATCGTCATGAAATTGTACTATTGATATTATATAGCAGTAATACCTTAAAACAGGTTATAGAACTGGTTTAGTAATTACAACACAATCTAGTTACGCTAGTTTGTAACACTTCCTAAAAATCAGTTCATTCATAAATCTCTCTCGGTATGAATGAACTTTGTTTATTTCTAATGAAAATGAAACGAATCAATGTTAAAATTATGACATTCTTGATGGCGTAATAATTGCCAGTGCTCGCTTGTTTTAGCTGGTTTCTTTACAGAATCGTGTCGGAATGTAAATTGTTTGTTTGGAATTCGGTCTTTGCTGGTTAGGTGGCAACAAGTCATATCTGCAACCTCCCAAAAACTTGGATCTAGACTATCAGGAACTGAAGCTAGGACCTCTGCTAGCGAAGCCAATATTTGCAACATTACGCTAACGAGGCCGTCATAGTATCATTTACATTTAGTTCCTACTGTTTTGTTGATCTAGCAGTCACATTAAAGGTAAAATAGCAGACCACAGCTGGGCGCAGGCTTCTTCACTCATAGGAGAGAGAGAGTATTTAGAGCATAGACCCACCACAAAGCACTGAGTACTATTTCTGGATAAAAACATTGAATAGTCGCATTTAATTTTTGTTAAGAAACTGGTATGTTACTGTAATAGTATTTAGGTAATTAGTTCTTCGCCTGAATGAATTCGGCCGTCAGTCGAATTTATATTTTATGAGATACACACGCTCATGCACCATAATACCTTTCATACATGTTTTAAAGCTTTGATCACTAGGTCACATTTGGTGTTAGTAAATAGGTCAAAATAAAAACCATTTGTCGTAAATGGAGCGCAAAAATATGAAGCATTATGACGTGGAAAAACCTGTTACAATTTATCAACAATATGACGTACGGAGGCGCGTTTCATTTGAACAAAACAAACCGGTTTCGCAAAAATGTGAAATCTTCCGTTTGCTATTACCACTTTACATTTGAATATATCTTCATAGCATTTAAAAATGTACATATTTCTTCTTACAACTTTATTTGCAAACGGAAGTGCAGAAGGTCTAATCTAATATTGCAATTAAATTACAAAGGACATCGAGGCATCATACCAATGTTCAAAAGGACGGCTCGATATGTACGACTTTAAGGTCAATTACGTGTGCGTAGTATAAAACAAAATAACAAACTAATCTCACAAGCGAATCTTCTTTTCACTGCAGTGTTTTTAATGAAAAAAATAACTGACTCCAGTACATTACTCGGGACGTCAGAATTAAGTAAATATTTGTTGGATTCGCATAAAGAGATTCATTAATATTATTTAAAAAACCGATAATTGCATATAAAATTTTCAATTGTGTAATAATCGATAAAAGACTATGACTTCTTTTTCTAGGTGCCTCTTCCCTTAAACTAGAGAGATCACCCTAAAGAATGATAATTTTCTTTAGAAACCTTCATAAATAAATAATAGTGGCTGTTATAATTTTTGAAATGCTGATTTCCAACAGATAATATAACAATTTCAAGTCTAATCAATCTAATTATTGAAACGCAAAGCGATTAGATTTGCTTAATTTTAATTATAAACAATTAAATATTTTTAAATGCACGTATGTTTCAACGAATATTATGCTAGGAACAGAATAACTGTTAACACAAACAAATGCCATTTCATATCTTTGACTCGTAAGAAAAACAAAATAAAATTTGACTATAAAATCAATGGTATTTCAATATCCGAAGTGAACGAAGTAAAAGATCTTGGAATCTCAATTGATACTAAGCTATCTATGAATTATCATATAGACAAGGTAGCTGATAAAGCCTTTAAACAACTGGGATTTATTAAGCGCGTAACTCGTAACTTCAATGACATTGAGTGCATAAAAACTCTATATTTTGCCTATGTTAGAAGTGTTCTAGAATATGCAAGCAGTATTTGGTCTCCGTATTTTATTACTCACTCTCATAGACTTGAATCTGTACAAAAGCAATTTGTAAAATACCTAGCATTTAAGGAATTCAAGCAATTTAGTAACTACCAGGAAGCCTGTGAATATTATAAATTAGATACCCTTGAAAATAGAAGAAACCTCAGTGATGTTATCTTGCTTCAATCTATACTAACGGGTCGTACCGATTGTCCAAGCTTACTATCAGCTCTCTCATTGAATGCGTCGTCATTTAGACCTAGGAAAACTCACTTATTAGCAATACCAAAAACTAATACATTTTATGCCCAGAACTCTATCTTGATACGATTAGCACGGAGTTATAATAAGAATTTCTCGCATTTAGACCTCTTTCACCTAACTAAAGCGCAGTTAAAGAAAGCAATTGCTGCACATCATTCCAACCTAGGGATGGAACTAAAAGGAAAAAATAGTAAACACAAGCTTTAAATACATTCAAACACACTCACACACACACTTATACACAGACCCCCCCTCCCCCTCCCCTCAAACGCAATTGCGCACTCACGCACACGCACACACATCACTCACACAAATTTCAGTTGTGACTTTTTAATTTCATATTATATAATTACATATTATTAACTTTTTATTATCTTCATATGTCATATTGTCAACTTTTTATAACTTATTCTTCTTTTTGTTTTTATCAATGTGTAATCTGAAGTGGCCTTATTTTGTATAATATCTCTAACTGTACGTATATTTGTAATAGTAGCTGTTGATTACAATAAAATAAAATAATAAAAAAAAAACGTAATAATTATTGTTTTTGTGCTATTTATATTCCATTTAGTGTTACAAAAGGCATGTTAACACTATAGTAGTGACTTATCATCAGCGTGACAAGACTTCGAAAGAGGTGCGTTTAAATTGTTTTATATTATCTCTCCAATTACCATTTGGCTAATAAAAGGTAGGATTTATTAAAACTGGCTAAACATGTTAAGGTAGGTAAGAGTAGTAGAATTTATGAACTAATTATTTTGTTTACATATTTTCTTGTAATTATCATAAGAGTTGCGCAATATGTTATTAAACAAGTATGTACAAAAGGCCTTGACGTAAATACATATACCTTGATAGTTAATTAATGCGGAATTGGAATGATTTTTGACGTTGATTTAAATTTTCTATTGTACTCATTATTTTCTTCATAAAGTGATAATATTTAGATTTACTTTAATTAATGATAATATTGCATAAATAGGATAATATTCTTTTATTATGTATTTTGATTTAAAGTTTATAAATCTCCTTTTTTCACTTATAATCCATAATATATCAAAGCACTTAAAACGTCGAGCCCTATTGTAAATGTTTACAAAATATAATTAAATATAATCTGAAAAATTGAAATCTATGTATTTATTAATATATTAAATTAAATAATTAAATTAGACTTGCAATAAAATGTGATCCTGCTATAGCATCTGTGATTTTAATTTAAAAAAAAATAGTTTCCAAAGAAAAATTTCAAAACCATCAAACATAGGTCCTAGATCTAAAATACGAATGACGTGAAAGTCACGATTTCTCTATTCTCTTCCAGTAAATATTTCAAGATTGAAGTTCAACGGCAAACGCATATCACAAGTATCACCGTACCATTGAGAGTGAAAGTATATATAACATTTTACTTAATGACGCAAAATCAGCTGATACTCAACACGCTACACGTAGATTTACCGAAATCCAATCTCCCAAAGTTTGAGCCAATCAAAATCTTAAACCTGATAGATTTAAATGCATAAAATATGGCACGATATTAATAGATCGATAAGATTATTCTCAAATAATGCAACATAGAATTTTCAAAAATCTAGTTAATGACACAGAATTCTCTATATTTTCTTGTGTAAAAAAAATATATATATTCAAATCAGCTAAAATGAAGCTATGGCTCCACAAACAGTCATTATGTCATGGTTGTTTTAAATAATTTGATTACTTTTCTTCTGGCTCTCCTGTAATATATAATTTTATTACATTGTGCAACTAATGTTTCAAAGAATCCAAGGTTAATGTATAAAAACCACAAAAACTATGTTCAAATGAGTAACCGTTGAGTTTCTTGCCGGTTTCTTCTCAGTGGAATCAACTTTCTGAACTTCCGATGGTAGATTTATTACCAACGGACAGACAAATGACGATTCAATAGTGCTTTTTGAGCCTACTTCAATACAGAATATTTTATTTTGATTTAATTATCATTAATATATTCATATTACAAATGCATACTTCAAAGTGTATAAAATGATGTATTGGCACCACAAAATGTCATAATGCCATTGACTAAACAGTACTCCTGTAAAATTTGCTTTTTTGAAATGTGTCACTATTCCAGCGAGATGTAATTTATCCTTAAAACTTCAGGTACGATTCTTGCTTAGGGGCACATATTTATTGGTAGGGTAAAAGGTAAAAAAGGTAAGTAGCAGCCCATTAGCGTCCCACTGCTGTATACGAGTACAGGCCTCCTCACTCATACAAGAGACTCATCACGCTGCTCCACTGCGGATTGTCAGGCGTAGTACACAAGTGCACTCTCTTTTCCTTCGCTCTTATAGTCTGATATGGCGGCAATCCAACACGACCATAGAGAAATCAGGCGCAGGATCAACGGCTTAACGTGTTCTCTGAAGCACGGGAGTGGATCACACCGCCAACTTCCCAACTTCAGGCAAATATTGAGAAAATCTTAATAGAAAACTCAATATCAATTTGGCCCGACCCGGGACTCGCACGCAGGACCTCATGTCTGTAGTCGAACAGGCTATCTACTAGACCAATACGGTAGTTATATTGGTATGGTGATAACTAACAATAGTCGAAACTTTCCACCAGTCCAGTCCTAGACAAATAAGAAAATGCAATTTCTTGAATTAGCCATGATGGGAATCTTCTACTAGTGAAATTGTAACTCGTAATATTGCGCTAACAAAGACGTCTAAAATTTCTTTAACCTACTCTATTACTAAGACATTCAAGGCTATGAAACATCTGATCTTCTATGAATAGTGAAAGTCCAATGGTTAAAGTAAACCACAGTACGATAAATTACACTTGACTAACTTAACGACGCGTGACTGACTTACTGTCTAAAAACAACATTTATACCTATGCTTATCATTACACTTTAAAATTACAATTTTAATTATTGCTTTTATCAGTTTTAGCAACCTCATAACTTATAAGCACAAGTGACTCTCACTGACAAATTGTTTGAACAATTTTCAGCATTTAGTAAGTTTTGTAGTAAGATGTTTTGTTCTGTTAGGCCTAGTGTCTGTTAAAACGGAAAGGTGACAAAAGCGGAAACTACCATAGGAGAAAACAAGTTAAATTGCCCTAAAGGCCTGTGTATATCGAAGGTCCCTATGTATAAACAGTCGAAGATAAATAGTGCAGTACTGTTCTACCTTTTTAACTAATAGTAAGTTTCTTAATAGCTATATCAGTTAAAAAAAACGGTGACCTAGGTTGTAAATGTGACATCGGAAGCCATCTATAAATGGGCTTTTCGCTTTTTAAATTTTTCTTCTAATACAATATAACAAAGTCCGATAATACAAACTCATAAAAGCTGATTTATAATATCACGTTGTTTGTTATATACACGCATATAATTATAAGTGTATTCGTATAATATTTATATATATAAATTTGTGAGTTTTGTTACAATTATAAAACGGTTTTAAAGAACTTGTTTTCTTACCCTTGAGTAAAGAAATAGATTGGCTATTTACATATTTATACACATTTACAGAATGCAAGCGAGTTTTACTTGAAGAATACGGAAGACTTTAAATTATTAATGTTTAAACCTGTGGTAGTTGGGCGGAGGGCATTTCGGTGCTTTGAATGAATGAACTTTTAAACGGCTCTTCTATAAAATTATCTTTTATGAATTGTGTCACTAAACTTGCAAAGAATCCAGCATAATCTACATTTTATCGTGTAAAAAACTCATATTCAAATCGGCAAAACAGAACACAAAAATTAATTACGTCATTAGTTGATTTAAACGTTTTATTTAATTTTTGAATTTTACAGAACGGATCTATAAAATTAGCTTTTTAGAATTGTGTCACTATTCTTCCAAATATCCAGTTAAATCGAAGTAAATAGTTATATTACAGTCGATATTTATAATAGTTTAATTTTTATATATAATTGAGGGGATAACATCAGATTTACTAAACTATTAATTTTAGATTTCATTTCGTTTTTTATTGAATGAAGAGTTTGAATTGAATAAATTATCAATAATAAAAAGCTGTTAACTATTTATGCATACGTGACCTTACTTTAAGCATCGAAAATTTAAAACATCAAAATTATTATAAAAACTTCCGATATCATGACAAAGCTAGCCTCTGTCAAGGGCAAATAATTAATATATATGAAATGATTTATATATAAAACCATCAACTTAGTTAAGATGAATTTTGGATCTTGTAATCTTCAGCAAAATAAACTATATAGTTTATTATAAACCGAGGCTTATTAAAGTAAAAATTTGTAATATACTACTAAAGTTTTATTCATTTTTTAGTATATTAAAAATTAAGGAATTTGAATCGTGTATTCTGTTTCGAGTTGCATAAAATTACGAACTTTCACTAGAGCAAGCATGTTGGACATGACATGAGGCATCGCCTGGAACCGACCAATGGTGTTCGAAGCACCGAGCTCATATGTCGTAACTCGTAACTTGTAAATCAACATTATGTATAATTCACCTTTTCAGATGTTAATGCCATAATATCGCAAGCGGTCATATGTTTAAGGCAGTATTTAAAGAACTCGTTACAACGTTTGATAATTGAGCTGCTAGCTCTGAACTGAGAAATCTTAATTTATTTCAGATTTCACAAAAAATATTTTCTATTACTTCCTTTATAGTGGCGTAAAAATTTTAATACATATATTTTAGAATAGTACAAGGCTAATCAAGGACACATACACACATATGCACGTACACTTTCATATATACACACACGCAACCGCACAATCGGTAAACACAATGAATTCGTCACCATGGGGTTATGTCTGAAATCCAGCGCTACAGTCATCTGCCTCCTCCTGCTACCACCTCCACCTTTGATGAGCAATTTCTTTGAATAATTAAACGCTATTTGCCTCTGCTTTCCGCGGCATGTAAGGCATCGTAGAGGGGTGTTTGTAATGTAGTGCGGATCTGATCGAACCAACGCATTGGGCTCCGACCTCCTGCTCTTTTGACTTTTCAGTCATCTGACTGCAGCATTTAACCTGAGACGCCTTTTTCAGCCAATAAGTAGATTAATTTAGGATAACATAAATAATTTTGTGTCTTTTTTAACATTATGTTAGCTAGTAAGTACTGTATTTAGGCTAGTTTCTTTTTCCATTGGCTGAATAAATGATTTATATATATATATATATATATATATATATATATATATATATATATATATATATATCTCTCTTGATGTTACTATCGCAAAGCCATAAAGTGTAGAGACTATATGCGTTATTTATACACATTATTTTTTTACCTTTGCTAAAAGTTTAATTAACTAGTTACGGCACTTTGTCTGTATTACGTGGAGTTTTGTTATATAATCTATGTAACCATAATTTGAATAATATTCGTTCTGTAACAGATATGTTTTGGTACATAATTATAAGAGCTCGTCACAATCATGGTTACGGATATAGTGGGACTATGAAACACCCATTCATAGTGGGCGTCTACATCGGGAAAGGAATATGTGTGTCGAATTTCAAGTAAATTGAGCGAAAGTTTTGGAGATTTCGTTGAGTCAAGAGTGATTCTTTTTTAGTATTGTGAATTTTTTCCAGTATTAAGTTCCCATTCCAAGTGAATATGGGAATCCCGTTCATAGTAAAATTCGGTCAAGCGAAGCCAAGCTCGGGAAATTTAGTCTATCAGTTAAGGATACTTAAAAATTTATATTTTGATATTTAGTCATATCTTATGAGATTGTTGAACAATTTGTTTCTAAGTTACGTAAAACTATTACACAATATGAATAATTGAGTGTAATTTAATCGATTATCAATTAATTATATTTTTTTCCTATCACGAAGATTATCGAAACGCCCGCAATAGCTATCAAATGTTGTATTTTTTATACTTCCTTGATCAAATTGATCATGATAACATTTCTAATTAAATATCTACCCTGATAAAAATTTAATCGCTAAAATATCCGTAGAGCAATTAACAAATACGGTATACCAGATTGATACATACAACAATAGGACATTTTATAACATATGCAATTTTAATGGGGAAAATTGAACTTGTATTGATTGAACACTTGATTCGTCCTAAACAGTGATATATTTTGATTTTATAACAATTTGATCATTTATATAAGCAACACTTTCATTAAATGGTATCAGAACGCACAATCGAAAGCTTATTTCATTTCATTTATTCATATGCAATAATATTTTCTTAATTTTGAAGCTTATTTACAATGTTTCTTGCCTGCGTTATTTCCTTGCCAGCGCTGAATTGTGCGGGGCAGTTAAGGTTAATATATTAAACCAGTCCATTACTTTGAACAAAAGATACCTATTAAAAACAGTACGAACTCGACACATTATTAAGCAGTAAAATAACATTAAACTTGACGTAGTTTAGACAAATACTTCGTAAGTGCGTGTGTACTTTTTATTTTAAATGACAAAATGGTTTTATGCGAAAATATTCCATAAAATCTTTTAACACAGTAGGGTAAATATTACGGTAGTAAATGATAATATATGATAATCTCTACCAAATATGTGAGAAGTTTCTTTATCAAATTTAAATGGATTGATTGGTCAATACAGCATTTTAATAATTTTATAGACGATGGCTTTAAATCCCGAATCAATCACTTTAACTGGGTACATAAACAATAACTACTTTCTTAAATATGCTACTTAAGTGAACACGAATGTCATAACGTCACGTTTGTGATACTCTACGTGTAAATAGACCCACACATTAAAAGTAGCAACAATAGCGTAGCCAAAAAATACAGGGGTATTCCTGACAAGTCTCAAACATCATCGCTTGAAAATTGTGGGGGGCTCCCCTGTACTCTTAGGCTGGTATATAAATATAATTACAAGTAAGACGAATCTGGAGTATTTCGAAATCGAACAAACGATTTTACATAGTTTAATGGGGCCCCTACTTTATTTTTTCCCTAGTGCCTCTGGTTATCTGGTTATACTACTGGTCAGCAGTCTCTCGTCATATAAACTAATATACTTTAACATGTGTGATAATCAGCACCTCATTCAAAAAGTTCCAACCGTTTATAATTATTCTTTGTATAACAATATCCTAAATTCAATTTAAGATATTATTACAGCAATCAAATGCAGACGCATAGATAGACACTTGTATAGATGTTATAGCAAGACACATCTGTAGAGAGATAAAGAGACACAAAATAGGACTGAAGTTTTAACGTGGGACCCATAGAAAGATTTATTTATATGAATATTTATATAATATTAAAGAATTCTAATTCAAGAGTCGATCCCCGTACCTCATGATATTTAGCCGAACGAGCTGACTATATTACGAACACTATGAAATATGTGTAACTTACGATAACTGTGTACGGGCCATTCATAACATACGATTGATCAATACATCCTAATTTGTCACCATTAAAATTTCTTAGAAAATGAATCGATATAATTAAAACAACATTTGTAATGTTGTTCCTGCATGTAAACTGTCTCATTGGTCTAGTGGTTAGCATGTTCGACTACAGACATGAGGTCCTGGGTTCGAGTCCCGGGTCGGGCCAATTCAAAAATCGATATTGAGTTTTCTATTAAGATTTTCTCAATATTTGCCCGAAGTTGGGAAGTTGGCGGTGTGATCCACCCCCGTGCCTCGGAGAGCACGTTAAGCCGTCGGTCCTGCGCCCGATCTCTCTCCGGTTGTGTCGTATTACCGTCACATATTGGACTATGACAGTGAAGGAATAGAGAGTACACTTGTGCCATGCCTGCCAATCCACAGTGGAGCAGCGTGGTGGGTCTATGCTCTAAAAACCCTCTCTCATATGAGTGAGGAGGCCTGTGCCCAGCAGTGGAACGTTAATGGGCTGCTACTTACTTTGTAATGTTGTATTCGATTATAAATTACTATGTACAATGCTTTACGCATGTCCTCTAATTAAAAAATATAATATGATTACATAAGTCAAAGAACGCAATATAATTTCTTTAAAATCAAAACAAAATGTGTACTCAAGGTTGTCGATAATTATTAAGAAATGAATAATAAAATATATATATGCGTAAAAAATTCTAAATTCACTGACATATGCACATTATAACATATTTGCATTAAAACACGATTGCACTCTTCTGCATACACAAACACTTTTATTTCGTTTTCTAAAGACTGTAGTAAAAGCTTAAGTAAGCTATATTATAAATATATTTTACGTTAAATATTTGAGAACTGATCCCTAGTCACAGTATTTCCAAATTTAGGGGTGAGCATCTTGTCAATATTGTACCATATTATTATCAATATAATAACAATTATTATATATTATTTTATCAAAAATCTTGCAACATTTAAAAAATACTTACTAGAAAACACGAGAACAAGATGGCTGCAACTGTCCTATCAGTCATAGTAGCATGTATGTTGATGATGACAAGGTCATTGATAGTAAGAAATAACAAGAGGAAGAATCCAAATATGTGCGTCCATATATTCATTGTCTCATTGGTCCACCAGAATATGCTGTGAACAATTCATTATGTTACTAATTTGATTAGAAAAGCCATTATTTAGTAATTTAATATTACCACTTGTGAAACTTTAGAAATGTCAATAATACTATGAAACAGCTGCAGATAAAATAATAAGTAATTGCAGATATCAATGTTTTAAATCCATTTTTCAATTACCAATATTACTTCACACACTCCTTACATAATCTTGTTTAATTTTCTATTGTTAATAAAATATGTTATTATTTACCCTCTTTCAATTTTCGTTTTAATTAATTTTTTTTTTTAACTGTAGCGGATGAAACTCGATGTTTATATAGTTTTTTAGTTATTTAAATTTAGTTAATTAATAAGCATATTTGTGAAAACTTGTACAGCATCATCTATTGACACACATACAAGATTTTAAAGTTTATTTTCATATAAATCTAAGAAGTCTATGTTAGACTTTTTTTTTTTATATTACTTGTTAATGCTTGAATATACACACCTTTCAACTCATAATAAATAGCATATAGCAAATTTCAAAACATTTGCTCACAAACTTCTTATTCTTAAAAGAAACATTTTTATTGTATTTAAGATATTCTTCATAATTACATTTTCCATACATACATGCTATATTCCACATATAATTCTTTCTTAACAAATTTTTAGCCATGGCGGTCAACCTCGTGGAGGGAATAGCCATTTGCGGTAATCATACATGCACTCTCTACCCTGCGCTCTCATAGTGAGATGAAACAGAAAGTCTAACATAACTGGAAAAAATCAGAAGCGGGCCCAATTGTATAACATACCCACCCAAACATGCCTCAAACATCTACTGAGACTTTCTTGACAAAAGACTGAATATCTATTTTGAATAGGACCAATGCAGGACTTAAACCTAGGATCCTAGGATTTATAGTGGAACAATAAGGCAGTTACCAATCGAAAGAGGTATTCCATATATAAAAAAACCAACCAAATCACTTAAAATAACAATCAATAGTTATAAATTACAATATATTAACATTTGTGACTATACCTACATGTAATGATACTATTTGCTCTATTTCCTTTTATTTATTAAGTATTTACAGAGGATCTGATAAAATTTTGTCTCTTTCATATCTACCTTTATATATACTCTTGCTGAAGAAGGTACTTCGAAAATCTTCTAATTTATAAAAGTATGTAATGTAATGGTTGTCAGGAGAATATTTTTGAGGATTTGATTGAGATTACTATAACATTCTTAAGCTACTAATATTTGCATTATAAATAGCATACCTTTCCCAACATAATTTTGTTGGTAATAACTTTCTGTACCCATCTCTTATATAGGGATTATGTTGTAAGTACTCAGGGGCTTCTTCATACTTGAGAAGCTTTCTAAAATTGATATATTCTACATCCTCTTTTGTCAAATTATTATTGTCCTCCAATTTTTTGCCACGTCTGAGTAGTGTGTTTCCTGCACAGAATTGCTTTTCTTGAGTGCAATCATCTTCTAGCTAAAAATCATATACCATATTTAAACACTTTCAAGTTAAGTATAAAACAAAAGTAAAGTAAAAACTACACTGTCTAGCATGAATTTCTTAAACTCATGACATCTAAAGAAACCTTTAAATCTTCTACACAGGCTTCCAATAGAGGGTGCTGTACAATTTCTCCCTTATATTTGTTTTATTATTCCCGACATGTTAGCGCTTGACTGTTTTCACAGCTGATGGTGTGTTAATCTTTTAGGAGGCAATTTACCCCTTATGGTTTCTACAAAATTCTTCTACAATTAATATATGTAAAAACTAAATTAAAATCAAGTGACATCCACTACAACTTAAAAAATATTTAGTGGATGAATATAAAACATCGGCGATTGGAAATCTAAAAAAGATGCATACAGGAGCAGTGTAAACTAATAGTAGGAATTGTAAAAAAAATATTGAAAAACTGTCATCTAGAACTTTTTAAGTTTAAATTGTTTTGTATGTATACTTGCTCTGCCTTACTATCTTTTAAGACCTACAAAAGTTCATCTTGCAAGAGACTGATACTTACTTTTTGTACAGGCAAAAATTGAACAGTCTCCGCCTGACATTCGCTCACTTTTCTCGTCATGGTGAGCGACATGATTTAAAATTTAATATTTTTTGAAATGTTCACTTTAAAATATGCGCGTTACTTAAAACAATCAATTATCACAGACACCTAATGAGAATGTTTGTATATAGTTTTATTCCAAATACTTGTAAATTATAGTTGTATGAATGTAAATCGTAATCAATCGCCACTTTGAGGCGTTAAACAAAACACACAACCACACATACTACGATGAACAGTAAACTGCCAAATTGCATACTGAAGTTTATATTGTGAACTGTGAAGTGTGAAGTATAAGAAAGATTAACTGTCAAGTGACAATGACATTTCTTTTAGTTTTTATGTTACACTTTAACAATAAGGGCAAAAGGCGTACGTCACACGGCCGCCATAATATGATTGCTATGAGAAAATATAAATCCAACAAACGCTTTTACATTAAAAACTTTTGAATACACTAATTAAACATTTCAAAACATTTTTTAGAGTACAAAATATGGTAGTAAATTTTGAGAATGTTAAGAATGTTATAATTGTATGAAATATTTTTTATGAGAACAATAAATGGCACAGGCAACTTGTTTTGCAAATATTAAAAGAATTAGAAGCCTAACATTTTATCCCAACGGTGGCTTACCCTTTAGATAATAATGTTAATACTGTATTTAAAGTTTCAAATAACATTTTTTAAATTGAAATTAGATTTTAGCCTAATATAAAAATCTTATTATAAGAAAAACGGTAATACTTGTTTCTATTAATTTGTCTTAAAAGTCAATATACTCCAAAGATACTACAGCAAGATTTAGCGTTACTTTAGCCATGTGAAAAAATGTTCATTACAGGACTGTAACTCTTCGTCAAAAAGCAAATAAGTTCAGTCCGGTAAAATTACTTCAGTTGAAAATTTCTTCATTATTCATTTACAACACATGTTATTTATGTATTTTATAAAGGATACTGAAAGAATTGCAGTATTACCAGAGAAATTAATAATAAATCATATTATTGAACGAGGCAATGTTCGCGACATTTAGTATTAGAATGATACAAATATATAAAAAGTATAATTATACAGTAACAAATATCAAGATATATTGTCACAACTTGTTGGTATAATTAAATTACAAGACAGTTTTTTTTACAACTTTTTATACTATTAAAAATATATATTTTGATAAATGAGACCTCGTATATACATTTTCTTGACTGGAATGAATTAATACTAAATATTTTTCTTTGTTATAAAGCTTTTAAGAAATATAATTTAGAATAAAATTTTAAATAATTCATTGTAATAAATTAGATTATCTCTTCCAGGTAGGTAGTTTATAAACGAATTCTGTCATTAGCACCTGGGAAAGTTTCAAATTGCAAAAATGTGCTTGAAAATAACCTTATACCTATTTTGTTATCCAAAAATAGCGCCCAGAATTCTTTAAAGTATACGTCATATCCGAAGTCATAACAGGATGTTGCCATATAAAAAATCTAGTATTGATTTTTAAGTTTCTTTCACAAAAGATTTTAATAAACATATTAATGCAAAAGGATAACAAAATTTATTAATAAATTTTCTTATATTTTTTTAATATAGTATAAATATTACAAATGAAATTACAATTTTTAAAATTGTAATTCAATATCAAGGAAACATTTAAAAAAAGAAAAGTATTCATGAACGCTCTTTGTAAATGGTCGATTTTCCTGTTTGCTGTTCTCCATTCGTCGCGAGTGTATTAATTTTGTTGGAACCTGCGCTCTGTTCTAATTATTATTATTTCTTAATATTAGTTAATATTATTTTTTACTTAAGTCTTTGAAGTTTTACCTTAATTGTTATTTTTTCATTATTATTGCATAAAACGACTTATGTGGTTCTTTTGCGTTTAGACGGGAGCCATCTTGCAATCTCTAATCAAAGGTCCTTGGCTCACAGTTTCGTTGTCTAGTTGAAAGTCAGTTTATTCTATCATAAAATAATCAAATGGCGTTAAAACGAATTAATAGGGTACGTATTCAATGCTTAATTTGTTTATTTTAATGATTGATAAGTTACAAGTGGTGTGCTATTAAATGGTAACAGACTTCGTAGTGAATGTTTCGTCATTGTGAATACCTATTATCGAAATTTCTTCTGGATAATTCTGTGTGCGTGATGATTTATTTTCAGTTCTTGTCGCTATTTAAATTATAATTACTTTTATACTCTTGAAAGGGTTAGTTGCTGTTTGTTATAAAGGCGACAATTTTATGCACACGGCGTACATAAAATGTCGGAAATATGTGCCAATTTTAAGTATTTCTTGTCATATAATTGCGATGGGGACAGATGTTGAGTTAAGGAAAATTGCATGTTCGATAAAAAAACAACAGTTATTAATTATAAACCTTTCATTGTCGATACTTTGTTCATACCTCTGCCTGGTTGATGATGTGTTTGACATATCGCTCTTATGTCCGTATTGTTTTCTGAATCATATACAATTAATAATATGTAATGTAATATTTCAGGAATTACAAGATCTGGGTAGAGATCCTCCAGCACAATGTTCCGCAGGACCACACGGAGAAGATCGTAAGTATCCATTGCATACCACTAAATACGTTACAATTGTGACTCATCCGTTATGTACAATGAGGATTTCAAAAATATAAGTTTTCTTTTTAGCATAATGTTGTTTTACCGTAATACAATACTTAAGTGAATATATTTGCTTCTTATTATTTGGCATTCACGATATCCAAACAGTGGTTGTTCTATAACTTAGAATCAGCTGATATACTGAATTATATGAAATAATATTCATTACTAATGAGAGCTTATTTCAATTTACAGTTTTCCACTGGCAAGCCACAATAATGGGCCCAGTAAGTATAAAACCATTTAAATAAAGATTTATACATTTTTTAATCAAGTTAAATATCCTATAGCACATCTTCATTCTTGTATTTCAATGAAGCCATAGGATCAATGAAGCAAGTTGATTACATAGTCTTGTACATAAATAGACTTGAAACATAACTTATATAATGTTGTTATTTCCAGGTCGACAGTCCTTATCAGGGTGGTGTCTTTTTCCTGACTATACATTTCCCTACAGACTATCCATTCAAACCACCAAAAGTTGCATTCACAACACGTATTTACCATCCCAATATAAACAGTAATGGTTCTATTTGTCTTGATATTTTGCGCTCACAGTGGTCTCCAGCGCTTACTATATCCAAAGGTATATATATCTCTTTATTATTAAAATATGACCAATTTAGCATTTGCATTGGTTTTATTTGGATATTTGTTTCAGTGTTGCTCTCAATCTGCTCACTTCTATGCGATCCAAATCCTGATGATCCTTTGGTGCCAGAAATTGCTAGGATCTACAAAACCGACAGAGAAAAGTACAATGAATTAGCCCGAGAGTGGACGAGGAAGTATGCCATGTGATGAGTCGTATGTGACATCAGCAAAACATATACACACAGATCGCCACAGCCCGGGCTATACCCTTCCTCTGTTTCCGTTCCCTAGTCCCTTCAAAATCCTTATCGTGTAACTAAATTACTGGCATACATGTTTGAAACGATAATGTCTTTTAGAATTTCGTCTGATTATAGAATTGTCTTTACATTTAAACACCAATTATTACACCTAAATGGAAAAGATAATCAATCAAACATATGCAAATAGTTTCTGTTCATCTAATGTGTAAGTAATGTTTCCTATAAGAAAAAAAATTGATTTTTGGTTTAACTTTGATGTGTCTGTAGATGTTTTATCATGTACACTTGTTTAGTTAAACATTAGTTAAATTATACAATTATTTCAATTTGTGTAATTCCTGAAGTGTTTGTACTTTAACTAGATCTAAATTGCATTGTGGAACTATATATGTAATAGCCATCCATTTAGATCAGAGATACCCAAACCTTTGTTGTTCATTGACCCCTTGTTACATTTTATCATGTAGAGTAGACTCCTTAGTTGACTGACTTTAATTATGTTTCACCTAATTATTAACTATTATAGTAATGCCATTCATTTACGTTTTATATTTTCGGATAAAGCTAAGCAATAAACCGTCTGTGTAAATGGGTTATTTTATTGATAAAAAGACACTTGTGAAACCCTATTCATAAGGTTGAGTTATAGTGTGAGTACTTGCTTAGCTATAGGAAGTCCCGGGTTCGATTCCCAATAGAGCAAATTTAGAAAATTGCATTTTCTAATTTGTCTGTATTTGGTTTGGTGGTATGATGGTGTCTAAAAACAATAAGAGGTAAATTATCTCTTACCATCAGGTGACTACACAGTCAAGCTCTAACATGTCAGCAATGTCTTACATATGTTGCTAACATGTTGACAATGTCTTGGACAATCATTTTTAAGGTTTACGCAGATCTTTTATAGGTTGTCCCATACCCTTTGGGTTTATGGCGGTTGATTTAGATAACTTTGTTGGGTATCTATGGTTTAGATAATGGAGCGTTTAAATGCTTTAACACTTCTCCTGTTCAATAAGAATTGATGAACTGTGTATGTATAAGCTCATGTGTTACAAACATTCTGGTTAATGTAAGTAAATGGAATAACAAAATGAGCTTGCTGTCTGAAAAGAATGTTTTTTTTATTGTAAACAAACATGTTTTTTTTTTATTAAGTTAGTAAATATGTAGCGTGCTGCGGAACAGACTGACAGCGATTATGATGGTCAGTTTTCTTTCATCCACAATATCTTTATATATGTTTGGGTAAAACGCTCCAACAGTTGCATACATTAAAACTATTTCAATATAAAATTGCAGTGTATCTCATATGATAAGTTAAATCTAGATTTTTTCAATACAGCAATCTTTTATTATAATTTTGTCTAATATATATTGTGGTTGTAAGGATACCTGAGTTGTGATTTCCACGAAATAAATCCTATCCACAGCCTATCCTTATTTTCCCCCACATTTTGATTATTATTCAGTATGGCAAGATGGTGTCATGGCTTGAGTGGCTGAGTATGTTGTGTTAACCTTACAGCTGTCTAAGAAGCTTTTTTTCACTTGGTTCACACAGGGAGCGATAGTGAAAGCTTTTTTTCAAACTGTAATCAATCGACAAGATGTATTTTAGCTTCACTAAATTGTAAGAAACAATAAATTATTGTGTATGTAAATAAAATCGTGAGCTTTATTTAGGCTACTTCCTAAGTTGTATACATTGAAAGTTAGGCAATATGAATTCCTAGTGATGAATATTTTCACACAACCATATTGGAGGAGTTGTGGAATTTGAGTATCTTTTTTAAATTACTGTTACTATTTAACTCTCGTACAATGAAACCCGTTTAAGCTGGTGGTTTTTAATTGTTTATAGAGGGTTCCACTGAGAGATCAAAAGGATATTGGAATATCTTTAAACTCCCGCTATTAGTTAAAACTCGCTAGACAATGGACCTGGATTAGCTGGAATGGGGAATACGTGGTTTTTTTAAATCACTTGTTTATCGGAAAGGCGAAAGGAAATATTTGACAATCTATTTAAATTCCCACTGTTAACACACGCTACACAATGGCACCTGGATAAGCGAGAACTGGGGATACGTGGGTTTTTTTTATCAATTGTTTATTAAAAGTTCCAATATGTCAGGTCGAAAGAAAATATTTGAGTATCTTTAATTACCTACAATTAGTTAACATTCGCTACATAAGCGGGATCTGGGAATAAGATTGATTTATTTTTACCTGCCGAAATATTATATGTAACCTAAGTAGTACTGACAGAAGTAATTAGCCTGTAAAATAACGTGTCGCTCTTAACTAGTCTCAACTTGATAAAAATCGAAAAAAGTTATAAAAGCTTGAAAATATTTATTCATTTGAAATATAAATTTATAATAGATGTTATATCATGGTAATTGTCAATAACTGAGTTTTTGAACGTGTCCAGGTCCCTCTTAATGCAGCTTTCACTGTGTCATTCAAATTTTCCAATAATGTATACACTTGTGGATGGCTATGTTATTAGTTTTAATGTAGGAACTGACTTGAAAAGTTTTGTTTGTATGTCTACATACATACAGTGTTTATCTATTTCCTGCATTATTACTCACAAAAACTAATTTTATCTTGAGTTAGAAAAAGGACACAAGGTCGTTCTCCTTTTTTCAGGTCACATTGTATGTTTTCATCAATGAGTTTGGTATTTTCTATGAAACTTGTGCCAATTTTGTTTGAAAATACTGTCGCTGGGTTGTACGTCAAAGATTCCGGTATTTCTATGAATGATATCATGTTGCCATATTATACGCCGTAACCAAATATTAAAATTTAGCTATAGCAAATAATGGGGTATTCATTTCGTTGTAACTTTACTATCCCGCTGGCGCTATGGTGCAAATATTTGCTTTGCTGGCAGACGTCCCTGGTTCGTTCACTGGCAAGGCGAATTTAGGATATTGCATTTTTAAATTGTCTCAGTCTCGACTGGTGAAAGGCTTTTGTCGTGGCTAGTTACCACCCAACCAGTAAAGACATACCGCCAAGTAAGAGATTTGTGTTCCGGTTACCATGCTGTTTAGAAACCATTAGGTAGTGAATTGTCCCTTACCAGAATAGTGCGCTTCCAACGTAGGCTGTATCATCATCTGCCATCAGATGTGGTCACAGTCAAGCGCTAAGCTTTCAGAAATAAAAGTGCGTATAAAGTACACGTCAGAAGTGAAACATATTTAGCAAGTCTTTTGTACAATATGTACAAATATAAAAGTTTACATTTCCAAGACTTGAAAAAGGAAGATATGAGGAATTTCATTGTCATTGAAATATTAAGTGTCGAAAATTAATACAAATAATTTATTGAAGTGTGAAATGACGAATTGTAAATGAAAATGCCACGTGTTTTTGTCAATATTAGAAATGTAATTTAATTTTGTTTTTGAATTTATAATTTAGAAATGGGAGTTTATGAAATATTTTTATTTTATATTTTATGAAAAATAGGTATATAAATGACGAGTGGCAATTTAAAATGCCGCGTGTTATTTGTTTTGTTGTGGCCTCGGCAGAGTTTCTCAACAGTTGGGCCTGAAAATGAAATCTCAGCTCAGCTCTTGAAATTGTTGCTGAGTACACGTACCTGGGACATATAGTCCAGCTAGGTAGGTCCAATTTCGAGAAGGAGGTCAACTGCCGAATCTAACTCGGTTGGCCGTGCTGTCAGTGATGACCTACGGTTCTGAGACGTGGTCGCCGACTAAGTGCCTCATGCCTCATGCACAAGCTCAGAGTCACTCATCGTGCGGTGGAGAGGACTATCCTCGGAGTTTCTTTACGTGAAGAGATCCGTAGTAGGACCAAAGTCACCGAACTAGTCCTACGAATCGCGAACCTGAAGTGCCAATGGGCGGGGCACACAGTCCGACGACCCGATGGACGTTGGGGCTGGAAGGTGCTGGAGTGGCGACCCTGCACCGGGCGGCGCAGTGTAAGCAGACCCACACAAGGTGGATCGATGACATAGAGGGTCGCCGGTAGCCGTTGGAGCCAGGCGGTGCAAGATCGGGCCTTGTAGACGTCATTACGTGAGACCTATGTCCAGCAGTGGACGTTCATCGGTTGAAGCGAGAATGACGACGACGAAACTTCAAAGAAATTCGCATAAAAACGCTGCCCATCTCCGTGACGCTAATGACTCGTAAATTTTTTACCTTCATGCGCGTAAAGAAGTTTCGCTTCAATAAGATGTGCTTAATTGCTATTGATATAGTTATTTCGTACTTTTAACAAAAACGGTAATAGGTAGCAGTAGGCATGCACTTGTGGTGTCATGTTTTCTGTTTTTGCAGTATTAGTATTTAGACACTGGTAATATGAATCTATTGAATTTGCTATCCAAGTACATTTAGAGAGCATGTACAGATACATTTGATAGCTACAGGATTATTAAATTAGTTATGATTTTGTTTTATAAGACATCGTTGATATTATAGATGAATAAAGTTTTGTACAAGTATATACTTGTTCCAGATTGTTAGTTTTTGGGGCGGAAAATCTAAACTAATCTTAATTCCACCTGAACTTACAGTTTCATCAAAATCACTTTAGCTATTAACAAGTTCATACATACTAACATATTAAAAAATAAAAGTGTTACATTTCTCTAGAGTCCAATGAATAGTCGCGTGGTTTCTTGTTAAAAGTAACATGATCGAATCTAGGGTAGGTACCACTTCCGTGGCAAAGCATCGCCACGACGCCTCTCTTCTCATTGGATTCGGCGATTCTCCATCACTCACCGCACCTAGCTGTTGTAGTGTTTTGTATACTCCAAAAAAGTGTTGTTAGAACAATTTTTGGCAAGAGACCTCAAGACTTTAAGGAAACCGTTATTTTGACTCCTCTGTTAGTCAAGAGGAAAAGAAAAGTTACATCTACATTAGATTACTAACACAAGCTAATGCTTTATTAAATATACCGATATATCAAGTTATCCATTGTCCGGCAATAAGCGATGCCATAGAAAAAAAAATTCTAATTGTTTTTGTATGTACCGGCTAAATTAATTTATAAATTTAAATTTCTTAACCAAAGAGGAGATATTTCAAAGTGACCAGTACGACAAAACGCTGATTACATATGTAAGGACCTAATATGTAAATCATTTATCATCTGTGATTCAAATGTCCGTAGTGACCTTTCGGTGGATATTCTATAACGTAAAATCTTGCTATGGATTTAGGTAGTTCCCCGTTCGTTTACATATTTATAAGATAACGCTTTATTTGCAGTTAGCAATATAATGTTCTCGTAATAGGTACTTATAACTACGGTTACATATAATACAAACTCGAACAACAAATTAAAGTAGCTCGTATTAATTAATTACAATGGCAACATTAGTTACAATAAATGCCATGGATTAATTAAACGAGCACCTTAATTAAGTGTATAGGTATTTAGACTTATATCAAGAAAAATAAATTTCCAATGATTTTTTTTATTCACGCAGGCTTTTAAATTATTAATAACATTTAAATATATTAATTTTGCCACATCATTTTAATGGATAACTGATGATATCTATATATGTGTAAGAGATATCCAGGTATCTATTGACTCATCACGATGTCTCTAGAGCCATAAGGCGTAGAGATTTTAAATTTGGTAAGAATATTCCTTTTGCCGAGTAGAGGTCAGCTCAGAACGGATTTTGCGAAATTCCACCCGCAAGGGGGTTGCGAGGGTTTTAACTATTGACTCATTGACTCTGCACGATATCTCTGGAACCATAAGGCGCAGAGACTTGAAATGTGGTAGGAACATTCATTTTGCCTCGTAGAGGTCAGCTAAGAACGGGTTTTGTGAAATTCCACCTGCAAGAGAGATATTAACTGTTGACTCATAACGATATCTCTGCAAGGAAAAGGCGTAGACTTGAAATTTCGCAGGTATATTCCTTTTACAGAGTAGAGTTCACCTAGAAATGGATTTTTACAATGGATTTCACCCGCAAGGAGGGCTGCGGGGGTACCCAAAAACATTCTACGCAGACGATGTCGCGAGTTCAGCTAGCTATAATATAAATGACTTTAAAATCCTAAGTTACGAGGATTTCTTCACCGTGTTCTGAGGCACAACAAATTTAGTTGGCAAAACATAACGAACTGCACATATAGGTATGTAATTTATAAAGGCAATCATATTTTTCCTTACTGCGGTCTGAAAAGTTCGCTGTTCGGCCCCTGTATGCTGAACAAAAGTGCGTCGTCTCTCCCGAATAGACTCTTTTGGCGCACATGCATTTAACTTACTTTTCCTCACAGTAACCTAGCCACCATGGTTTTATCAAAGCATCAAAGAAAGAAATATTTATTCTGTAATGATGTTACAAACAGTATTCTTAACCTAGCTTTGCGGCGTTACTGTCTGTAACACCACCTGGAAAAGGTTTACAGCTCAGTCAATTGTCATGTGTTGTAGGAACACATAGTAATAGTGGCATAACTACAGTAGTTGGACATGATATCACGGACTTTTTTATAGTTATTAATACAATCTATAATATTGTGGAACATTGTTTTGTTCTATCATCGATAGTTTCCCCAGAGCACCCGATGACTACGACAGATTTTTGGTGATTATTTTTTTTTCACACCTTTTCTGAAAAAGTAATATAGCCTATATCACTCAGTGAAAATGTAGCTTTCTAACGGTGTAAAAAAAGTAGTTTCTCTGTGAAAACATTACAAAAACAAGATGTTTTCTCCTTATAATATTAGTTTAGATAGAATTGATACGGAAGTTATAAATGCTTTTATTTCTATGAAAAGTGTTTTGGTTCTGATGAATAATTTTGAATTTACCAATTACCACGTGTTTTCTTTTCAGCATCGATATAAAAGTGATGTGAATAATGGTAATAGATAAAACAACATTCAATCGAATAATTATTTATTAATAACTACACATATAAGTACATAATTTAAAAAGGCACAATATATTTAATCTACAGCTCAGTCGTTTCCATGTTTTTGGCGTTTTTCATCTGTTCTAGTTGTTGGTAGAAATCGTAGTTGACTGGGTTTGCTTCGGCCTCCATTTCAGTGGACTGTATGGAGGGGAAGGAGGCTGTGGTGATAAAATATGGTTTTTCGTTTGAAATGTCTTGATCCACTGCGTTTTCGTCGAGGGAATCCCTTTCTGAATGACTCAATTGGTCGTCGGATTTGTACCAGTCGTTTTCGTATGCATGAAGCCATATTGGATTGGACCCTTTAGTACTGTGTTTATTGGTATTGGGAACGCGTCCACCTGAACTTCTTATAGTCATATCAGACTCACCAGGAGTTGGGGAAGCTAGAAATAGTTTTTTTTATGTTATTGCTGACATTGTACTAAGCTCTCTAATGATAGAGGCTGTTTTATTCCGATTTCTTGACACAGTTTAAAAAAAAAAACTTTAAATAAGGAAGTATCTTTTTTATAGATGGGTTAGTATATAATAATTAGTAATTTAGCTATAATGTTTCTCACAAAATATTGTATATCGTCGTCTTTGCCTAACCCTTTCACTGTGGTTGACCTATTATTACGTCTTACGTAAAACGTCCTGTTCTAATAAAATCGCAAATCGGAAGGGTTATTAACAAAAGGCACAAATCGTAACTTTGTTTTGAACACAACATGCGCTATGAAACGGGACAAAAATACTTATCATATATATATGTAACATGTTAGTAGTTAAATAACACAACACGTTAAAACCAGTTGTTCTTTGTTTTGTTAAATGTATTGAAAATTACGTAGAAATTTGTGTAATTTCGAAACATTCTTTGCGCTGCTCTACGTATGCTAAAGTGTTAACATTATTATTATATCATAATACAATATATTACAATTAGAAGAAATAATATTTTTTTAGAATACATTAAAATGTGACGATTATTTGTGCTATTTTTCAAAAAATATTTTGTACTGCCCATCAAATGATTACAATACAAATTTGAAGTCACATTATTACGCTGTTCGCTGTGAACAAACATTTTTGTTGATACATAGATAGATAGATAGATAATAATACCACATCAACAGTGAACGAATATTTCTGTTAGAACGTAATATTACTATAGAACGGTTTGCGTAAAAAGTTGTCTACAAAGCAAGAGCGACATAGTAAACATTGCGCCGCAACGAAAGGGTTAAAAAAATACTTTTTTTTTCACATTCATTGTATAAAATTTTGGACTGATGTTATCAAACAGCGATTTAAAATAATATGCTTTACTTCGCGTCGTTCACTGTAATTCATTTTTCATACTTACAATAAGCAGCGGCTGTTGCTGCTTTGAGTTTTCTTACGAAGTCAGCTCTTTGGGATAGGCACATCATGATCGCCAACACCAGCAACACTCCTAAGAACAGAGTCGTCCACACCAACCAGTATACCGTCTGATTAGATGATAGACCGTCTGCTGTTAACGGCTGGTACTCCGCCGGTTGTGTGTCCAAAACGTTAAATTCCTAGCATAAAAGCAAAACTTTATCACTAGAGCACTTTCAATTCAAAATTCTTACGGTATGTAACATTTGCTTAACGAAACAACGTTATGACTTTTATAACGATAAATAGAGAATACATTTTATGAACTTAATAGTTTATTACGCAAATAGGGAGAAAAATAGTGAATAGAATAGAATATACTTTATTGTACATCACAAACATTATACAAATAATACATAAAACAAAACTTAGCGCGTAGTACAAATAGGCGACCTTATATCGTTCATTAGCGATTTCTACCAGGCAACCTTAGGGTTAGGGAGATTATTTAAAGTAAGAAGGGTAGGTGGTGTTCGTTAAAAAATATACACATATATAAAAATAGTCGTCGTCACTAAAAACATAGAGAAAGGTAGTGATTCTTTACTTGTTTCTTGAATATGTCCAATGACTCAGATTCTCTTATACTCATGAGGCCACTCGTTCCATAATTTTATAGCCTCAACCGTGCAAGATTCCCCATAGAACTTTGTTTTATGCGGTATGGACCTAAGTTTCAAGTCACGAAAGGACCTTAAACACCGCCCATCAGAATCGTAAATTTAAAATTTATTGCCTAACAGTGAGTCAGGCGCATGCGGCGCATGTGAAATTTAATCAGGAGAGAACGCAGCACTTTTGTCTCAGATACAAGGGCCGTAAAGCGAACTTTTCATCCCGCAGTAAGAAAAAAAGACGCGTGCATACAAAATCACACATGTCAGCAGTTAAACTTCTTTGGCAAACTAATTTTTACTTGTTAATTTATACAAATCTAAAACGTTAGATTACCGAGACTTAGAGGGATGGAAAAAGGAAGATATGTTAGGAATTTCATTGTCATTATAATATTAAGTGTCGACAATTATTACAAATAATTTATTGAGATCTCAAATATTGAGTGGCAAATTTAAATTCCACATGTTATTTGTAAATATTAAAACTACCTAACCTTTAAACGAATTAGCATAATAACAGAAGTTTCACTTCAAAAATACTTTGTATATATTCGTAACAAATATTCTCGTCGTAATAACTCATGCATGTTTCTATGAAGAAATTCTATTATGTCATTGGACATTCTTTCTATAACAAGTGAAGAGTACCGGAATATTTTGACGTAAATAAGATTTCGGGAGAATCATGAGGTTGATGCAAAGTTTGGGGTGAATTATGACACCAAGATATTGCATATAGCAACCTATCTATGCGTCTTTTATTGGTTTTTAGTCGGGTTTGAGTGATACAGGTAAAAAACTTGTATATGGATATTGAAAGTGTCAGAAGATTCTTCGGTAAGAAGCATAAAAACGGGGATTTCAACGTAAAACTTTGGATACGGGCAACGGGACCAGAAATGCCGGTTGATTTCATGGAAAAAGAGGGCCTCTATATAATGCACTCCTCTTTCAGGAAACGGCCACATAGGAAATCGACTTGACTTAGTTCTGATGGTTCAAAGAAACATTTTTTATTTATTTTATTATTTAATACAGTACACCAGGAAAAGATTACAAAAACCAAAATATAGAAAACATACAAAAGCATGCAGAGCGTAAAAGGTGGTCTCGTCGCTTGGTGGCAATCTTTACCAGACCACCTTATACCAGACATTCGTAATTGTAGCCCAATCTAGAAGACTAGCATCGCTACTCAGGCATTCTTTGTCAAATCTAAATTGTGCTTTAGGAGTTTGGATTTTATAGGAGAGATAAATCAGGTCGTGACATGAGAACTCGGCAGCTGGGGATGAGACCATCTTAAGGTACAGGCAGGAAATTTATGCTTAGCATTAAAGGGTATATTAAAATAAGTGATTCTGTTGCTAATAATTTTCGCTACGAATGTCGCCTTTAATTAAGCATGTATTAAAATCTCCCATAACTATATGGTTGTAAGCAGTAATAACTTGTTCAAGTAATGTTTCCAAAGCTTCTAAATAATTCGGAACAGAGGGGAATAAAATACTCCTAGTAGAATTTTACTTGGAGATAAGACAACTTGAATCAACAAACTGTCAGCTGCAACAATTAAGATAAAAAGGAATGTGAGATCGTAAATAGATCGCCACTCCACCTCCCATCTCACTAACACGGTCGTTCCTGATAAGTTGAAATCCTGGAAGAGAATAGGATGTGGACTAGAATTGCATGTATATTACGGGAATCTAAAGATTAAAGCATGTCAGGATAATGAGCCGGAATACTTTGCGTATTAATATGAATGTCGTTAAAATTTTTCAGAGAATCTGAGAAAGAAGAATCTATGGCGACATTTACGGGAATGAATGACGTACTACGAAAGCTTTCGTCACTAGACTGTTCACTACTAGATGAGAATGATAGCAATTGATCACTGCTGCTGAACGATATGAATTACAATAAATATGTATATTATATATAAACTTGACAATAAAAAATCCTCCATGTTACAATATTAAAAAAGTACACAATTTAAAGAATGAAAAGAAAAACAGTAATTTTAAACGTGTAAACAATAAATAAATTACATTTTTACAGTGACAATTAGGGTGTGTGTTTTTATGACGTGATTCTGAATGAGTTCCAAAATGTCATAGACAATTACCGCTGTCACTTGTATTATATTATTTACAAAAAGTATACCTACTAAGGGTCACTTATTCAATGCAAATCAAATCACTAACTATTTAAAAAGCAATTAATATAAACAATAAGGTGCAACGGCATATGTGATTACATTGACGTTAATCGCTAAACACTAAGGAAAGAACGTAGACAGCTATTTTTTAATCAGTCTCCTTGACCAGGGGATGGTGGTTTTGTTGTCTTTAGAGACCCCTGCTACCACCGGTATTGTGGAGATTGGTACGGGCACATCTTGAGCTAAGCACAGAATGGCTCTCAGCTCTGATACAGTTGTAATACGATGCAGAGTACCATCTGAACCTTGCACCACTATAGTGCCATCTCTAGTCCAGCATTTTGTAACGCCAAAACGCTGACGTGCAGCAAGGTAAATGCTGTGGCGGATTTTCGTGAGGAATTCAGAGATTGTAATGCCACTGCCTTTTAATTTAGTCTTGGAAGCCCATACTTTATCCCTTAAAGAATACTCTTTGAATTTCATCAAGATGGAACGTGGCTTGGCAGGAGCAGGTCTTCCTAATCGATGACATCTACTAATAGAATCAGATGATAACTGCGGTATTTTTAAATGCTGCTCCAAAATCTGGGATATGCATACAACAGTATCTTCATTATCTGCTTCTGCGACACCATGTACTAAAAGTATTTTCCTCCTGGAACGGGTTTCAAGCACATCATACTGACGGGATAAGAACTCTACTTGGAATTGCAGGTTTTCTAATGCTGTCAATACAAATGAGCGAAAGGAGGTAAACTGCGAGTTGATAGTTGAAGTGGGGGTAGTTGCTGGAATAGCCCCTTTCAATTCTTGTTGAAATTCAGTCATCCTGGTGTTGAAGTGCTCAGTTAGCTCATTTATAGTGTTTTTGATATACTCCATTGTATATAAGAGTAAGTGTCACTTGAAAAGTAAGGTTAAGCACACGGTTTGTCACTAAGTTTACTGATTCCTATACAAATTTTGTAAGGAGCAAACTGGCAGGTTTTGGTAAGTGGCATATACATTTAAATGTTATTTATAATAAGCTTTCTATTTTTAATAAACATTTCAGGGAGAGCACAAAAATTTGACTGTCCTATTTAACTTCTAGCCTCCAAATAAGCATTATGAAAGGGAAAGAGAGTAGCACGGTCCTATTACTGATCCACAGCTATATTTTGCAATATTTACGAATTTGTATAAACTTTGAAGCCCCACGAGGCTTGGGGTGAAGTTGACTTTTACGCAAGCAAAAGTTTCTTTCAACATTGTAACGTGAGGCGTACGAAGGAATTATTTTGAGGCTTACATGTTTTTGGAACAACACCGTTCAGACCATTATTTTTCTCCGTCGCTATGAGTAAACGTAATTTACTAAGGTTTTTTGATATTTGATAAGTTATGATATCGTGTCTATCGATTCTACAAAAGAAGTAAAAGGAGCCAATGTTGGCAATAATTTTTCTGTTTGCCACGTTGGCTACGTTGGCAAGCAAGCAGCTTTTATCGCTCTCTTTAAAAGAGGTATATTGAAAACATTCGATTCGATTCGACAAACAACCTGGCTTATATTACCAAGGATAAGCACCTTTTTAGCAACATCGTACAAGAGATTTTTATTTATTAAACTGGCAATGCAATTCGGTTTCGCATGGGTAGTACAACATATTATGTCTACATATTTTATTTGTCTTAAAACAGCATTACTTTGATGCGACAATTTCATTTTGCGCGTCGTTTTATTGCGATAAGTCTTAAGATAATCTTTTAAATTACATGGTACTAGCCGTTCGTCGCGGTGAATGGTAAAGGAAATCTCTCAGTATCCTTCGCTTTTATCCTGATCAAATAGATTTATAGCGAAACACGATCTTAGGGATTGTCTACGTTGAAAATTAGCTTATATCCTTTTCAAGCTCACTCTGTGTGAGTATCAAATTTTATTCATATCGGTTCAGAAGTTTTATCGTGAAAGTGCGACAAACAGACACGAGTTAGTTTCGTATTTATAATAAAAGAGATATCCAGATATCTATTGTCGTCACGATATCTCTGGAACCATAAGGCGTAGAGACTTGAAATTTAATAGGAATATTCATTTTGTCGAGTAGAGGTTAGCTAAGAACGGATTTTGCGAAATTCTACCCGCATGTGGCTTTGCAGGGGTGTTAATTAAAAAAAAAATCAAATTTTCACATTAAAAAAAATTCAAACTTCACATTTAGTAACTACATCTTTTATGGTATGTAAAGCTTGGTCAGATTTTTCGCGTAATGGAAACTATCAAAAGTAAATTTTAGGTAGGGAAATGCGGGTATGTTTATTATTTGCAAAAAATTGCCTAAATTAAAGATAATGCTACCGATAAAAAATTAAAAAATTTTTACGGATGAAAGGCGTGATTAGGGTCACGAAGATATGATGCACTACTCTATATGCTAATTCGTTGGAAGGTTAGATAGTTTTAATATTTACAAAAACCATATGGCGTTTTACCTCTCGTCATTTAATATACTATTTTAAATAAAATATGAAATAAAAATATTTCATAAATTCTCTTTTCAAAATTTTAGATTCATAAACAAAATTTAATTAGAAATAATTATGAAAAAAAAACACGAGGCATTTTTACTTACAATTTGTCATTTGATATTTCAATAAATTATTTGTATTAATTTTCGAGACATTTAATATTTTTATGACAATTAAATTAATTAAATAAGATATCTTTCTTTTACCCTCCCTCTAAGTCTCGGAAATCTAAAGTTTTAGATTTGTATAAATATGAACAACAATTAAAAATTAGTTTCACGTCTGATATATGTACTTTGTACAATTATCGTTATGTTTCAATCAATTTACACAAACTCCTTGACTAATTATGTACCTAATACTATCTAAAGAATCACTCTATCTATTAGTGAAAATTGCATGAAAATTAGTTCTGTACTTTTAAGTTTATCGTGACCAGACAGATATACACGGAGGAAAATTTTGTTTTATATTATATATGGATTATTATGAATACAACGTCACTTATATTTGTAAACAACTTATGAACAGTGAGAATGACGTCAAAACGATAAGATTATATTACAAATGAATAGAAAGTTGCAGATAATTTAAATATCAATGAGCAAAACAGCGATAATACGATGATTATAATAACACTTGGCCAACAAGTACTGTAAATGTTATGTTATGATTGTGAAGCAACAAATATATCAAGTGCTCGTAGGTTAAAAATATCGACGGACTCTACGTATAAAGTGATAACTGGCATTTTAGACATTTTGACGTTTTCGTATTTTCAATGACTTTCTAGCACCATTTATCAACCTAGGTCATCGTTTTTTTTCAATATAATCTTTAATTAAACTTCTTGCTTAATCAACGAGAGCAAACGAGCGTTACATAGTTCTAAATTACCGGTTTTGTAAAAAATCTTTGATAAAATGGTTAAATGATTTGGATTATAATGAAATTGAATCCTTGTTACAAATTAACTCGTAATTAGATGTTATATGCATGCTAACATGTTTGCATCACACATGCACACACGCACGCACGCACCCACGCACGCACACACAGACACACATGCACACACACACGCGTGCGCGCACACACACACACGCGTACGCGCACACACACACGCCCACACACACACAGCCATACACGCGCACACGCACAGACTTATTTTAACTAGTCTTGCTCATTTTATGTTTTTATTTAGTTTTAAAACTCTTAAGTGTTACTTACGGAATATAACTCGTAAATTAAACAATATATCCAGGAAGAGCGGTGTTTTCTGGTACAAGTATAGTCTCACTATACTTAAAAGAAGACACCAACTCATTATGTAGTTACCTTGTACAAGTTTTGGAAATAAATGAATTTTGAATTTTGAATAGTGACAGCTCAGTCGCATTCAACACTTACAAATATATATCAAGCTAGGCCATTGTTTTTTTTATAATCTTATCCTATTAAATAAACTTCTCGTGACGGCTCATTCTGTGCTTGCATTCAACACCCACAAAATAAAGTTCACAATCAAAGAAATTTTCAGCTTAAGAGAACAAAATGAGGAGGGCTTGAGAAGTTAGGATCTTAAATATTACCGAAGGCCACATAGTCCAGCGTGACGGCTCAGGCTCATTCAACAGGCCCTAGTTAATGTTTACAATAAACCTAAATAAAATTACCTCAAGAGAAAAAATGGGCTAAGTTTACAAAGTTCTAAGTATCATCGACCGTTACATAGTCGAGCGTGACACGTCTTATTCAACATCCACAAATAAAGTTTACAATCAATGTAAGAAGTTTTAAGATCAAAAGATAAAATGAGCTGAGCTTAAAAGTGTGGGTTTTAAATATTACTGAGCGTTACATATTCTAGCGTGACATCTCAGTCTCATTCAAAAACCAAAAATAAAATTTACAATCAACGGAAGAAGTTTTTAATTCATAAAAAGAATTAGCTGAGCTTATAAAGTAAGGGTCTTTAATATTACCTTAAACAATTCATCCAGTTGTTCAATGTTCTTGTCAACTAGTTTCAGTACTTGATCCACTTCCAATACAGAGTGGTCTTCACCATTAACGAGATGGAGATATAAATCCGTTTTAGTATTATCCACTGAACCATCTTTGTTTTCGTGTACCCTCAAATCGTCGATGTTCACAACTGAATCCGTTACACGTGCGAGTTGCTCGCGGAATATGTTGATTTTATCGCGTATCTCGGAAGGATGGGCGCGTAAAACGAAACGCACTCTTTGATCCTCTCTAAGAAGATATATAAATACGTGTGCCTCGTCTTGTAGACCATCTGTATCGTTTGCTAACACCTAAAACGGAAGCCCATTGTCAAAAAAAGTTAGATATAGATTAGTTAGTGTCCGCAATTTAATCTGAATTAGATTAGTACTCAAGTCTGAGATATCTACTAAGGGAAAAAGGTACAAAAAGATTCCCAGAGGTAAAATTATTTTACCACTGATTTACTCGATCAAAGTACTCGATTTAAAGCACAAGCTTAATATTGCACCAGTTTCTAAAGCTATTTAATATTGAACTATATTATTGTATTCACGTGATGACGTCTTTTAAATCGATTGTTATCAGCTGTGCACACGAAATAACATGACTCATTGACATGTTCCGCCTGAGACGATTGTGCAAGGAGAACAAGCGATAGAGAGGCGCAATCAGTCCAAGCGTCCAGCTTTTGATGTTTCGGTACTTTAGTAATGATAATTTTCGATTTTGAAGTGAAACTTCTTTAGGCGCATGAGGTATAATTTTTATGGATGTAACATGTGATTAGCGTTACGAAGATTTACAGCGTTTTTATGCAAATTCACTTGAAGGTTAATATATAGTATAATATATATAGGTTAATAAAATAAAAATATTTCATGAATTTATGAAATATTTTTATTTTATTAACCTTCTACTATTCTTTTCATAATTTTAATTCATAAACAAAATTTAATTAATAATTTCCTATGTTCACAAAAAACAAGTGGCATTTTAATTTACATTTCGTCTTTTGAGATTTCAATAAATTAATTTTCAACTCTTAATATTTTAATGAAAATTATCTTGATGAAATTCCTAACATACTTTCCTGTTCTTGTGAATGAATTGCTCTATATGTATAAAGATATAGAATATTTTTTAAATTAAATATTGTGATGATGATAACAAAAAAAAAACGTACACCCGACTGAGTTTGTTGTGGGCTCTTCTCAGATCAGGGCGCGAAGGAACCCTCGTAACTTTAGATTGTAAGTCGTTCTTTTATGTTATCATCAGTCATTCATTTAAATAATATATAGAAAAAAAACGATATTTGACGATTCAAAAGTGCTGTAATAGGCCTACTTGAATAAAGATATTTTGACTTTGACTGTGTTTCCCTCCCTTTAAATCTCGGAAATCAAAAGTTTCACATTTCTATAAATATAAACAATACTTAAAAACTAGTTTACCAAAGGAGTTTCACTTCTGACGTGACTTTGTACGCACTAACTTTTAATTTATTGATCCCTTTTATTCTATCACCGTCTTTGCCCTATCCTTTTTTGTACTACGTTATAATAGTTACAACACTTAAAATAGATAAAAATTAACATTATATTATCTGAATATTGTAAACGACTATAATATGTTGTACCTTAAAATCAAAATATCCTTTCATTCCTTTCTGTGGGTCGAAGTTCAGCGAAACAGCTCCGGTTTCGGCACCCACTAAAAATGGAGACACTGCCAAATTTTCAAGACCTTCAGTCAATGTTTCCTTCACATCTCCAATAAGATAGTATGTTACTTTTGCGTTTACACCTTCATCTTGATCTATGGCCTTAAAAGAATCGTCATATTTATTTAAAATTGTCCTTCTTAATTTTACGTTTTCGTTCGAGCCAATCGTAATGCGAAAATTTTACATTATCTAAATGTTTGAAAAAACATGGTAAAGATAAATCAAAAACAGTTTCCACTTCGGACATATGTTCCCTAGTAAGTAAGTAATTAAGTAGCAGCCCACTAACGTCCCACTGCTGGGCACAGGCCTCGCTCATATGAGAGAGAGTTTTTAGAGCATAGACCCACCACGCTGCTCCACTGCGGATTGGCAGGCATAGTACACAAGTGTACTCTCTATTCCTTCACTCTCATAGTCCGACACGACACGATCGAAGAGAGATCAGGCGCAGGACCGACGACTTAACGTGCTCTCCGAGGCACGGGGGTGGATCACACCGTCAACTTCCCAACTTCGGGCAAATATTGAGAAAATTTAGATAGAAAACTCAATATCGATTTCGAGCTGGCCTGACCCCCCTCGAACCCAGGACCTCATATCTGTAGTCGAACATGCTAACCACTAGACCAATGAGGCAGTTTCATATGTTCCCTAAATACGAACAAACAATTTTTAAGCAACAAAGAGTAAATAATTATACAAACCTTAACATGCATAAATTCTATACCAAAGTCAGCTTCAGTTGTAACACCACCAGTAAATATTTTGCTTACAAATTGCGGACTATTGTCGTTGACATCGTTCACTATTATATGGACTTTAAGCGTGCTTATTCCATCTAAGTTTTCATCGTACACTGGTTTTGATAAACAATCTTCAGTCGCAAGGATAGTCAGTAAATACTGAGTCTTCTCTTCTCTATCCAGAGACTTAGATATCAATCTGTAATAAATCTTATATTAAACCTACAGTATTAAACTGAACCAGTTGCTATATTGGATTAATACAACACTGTAGTATGTGATCTTAAACACAGGACCTTTTCCCTCATCAAATTGGCCAAATTATGACCTTGTTTGTAGATTCCAAGCAATTTATAGTGTATGTGGGTAAAGGTGTGTGATGCATACAATACAAAATTTGTTTCTAAATATGTCCGTTGTAGATTTTGAAACCATCCAACCTGTGAGTCCTAAATCGGTTTCATTAGAAAGTCAATGAAGCTTGTTTAGAGCACTGAACTCACTGACATATGACGATATCTTTCAAACTTGAAATTTAGCTAAGTGACGTCTTTCGCATTGTAGACGGTCATTAAATTTCCATGGATCAGAAAAGTATAAGGACCAGGGCGTAGCGCGTGGAACAGTTTGTTATTCATAAGACAAAGACGTATGCCCGATTTCACTATGATGCCCTTAAACATCACAAAATTAGGTGACCCCTTAGCTCTAGAATAATCCCTAAAATGGTCTTGAGAGACACAATGTTTATAGAAGGCTAGTTAAATCGAACAATAGAGATTCTGAACGGTCTCACTGACGTAAGCGTTCCTTTAGCAAAAGTCCTGAGTTCGATTCTAGCTGGATTTAATTTAGAATATTTTATTTCCTATTTTGTCTATGACTTGGCTAAGTAAATTCACGCCAGTCGGGCCAATAGCTTTGTAGAATAATTTTTGATTTTTAAGTATTCATGTATTTGACCTTTAAATACCTTTAAAGGGCAAAGTAATTTTAAAAAGGAAAACTATAATTTTGTATGAACACGTAATATTTCACTGACGTGGCGTTAGTCTGGCTAGCATCAAATATATTATTCATGTAATCGATGCTAGTAAATATAACCAGTGTGTTGACAAGTCTTGACTACTTATTGATTTTATTAATTCGGAAATATTTTTAATAATTGACCTCAAATAAATCTAAAATAATATTAGAAAGAAGAAATATTTGTGATTTCGTATGTATGTTTGTAACATTTTCACACAAAAACTAGTCGACCGATTTCAAAAATTTTTTCACCATGTGAAAGCTGCATTTTCACTGAGCGACAGAGGATATTAAATTCTCAAAAAATAAATAGGGATCTCTAATAAAAATGCATTAATGTAACTCAAGGTGTGATAAAATTGGTCACATAAAATCTGTGATCACGTGTGCTGGGGAAACTATTGATGATAGAAGAAAAAATGTTCTACCATATTATAAGACGTACGGATTTATATATATATATATATATATATATATATATATATATATATATAAATCCGTAACACCATATGGTCAACCACTGTAGTTATGCCACTATGAGTACATTTTTACATTTTAAAAGTTAATAAAAGTGCGGACAATAATAAAACCATATTATTCATACCTTTGCATCAATCTTTATCTTACTAAACGATATAACTATACTGTTTTAATTTTTATCGAGTTCCAAATTACTGGAGCGAAATAAAAAAAATCTTTCATTACTAATCACTCATCCTTGAAATCAAGAATTTTTTCAATACCTGTAGAGTATTTTTAGCTAATGTAGGGCATTCTACGTAAATGATGTTACGAATTAAAAAAGTTTTAGTTAGATATTTATTCCTTGTAAAGTAAAATCTGAATATAAATTAGATTATGAATGTAAGTATTTATCTAATAATGCAAGGCAGTAATTATTAAGTGTAATAAAACTTTTACGTTAACGGAAGTAAATCTATAGTCCGACCGACACCAACTACAATCGCACCCCTGTACCTGGGTGCTGGATTCAGGCCAGTGGCGCATTCTTACCTACCACCAGTGCTGAGCGGCAAACAGATTTAATAGCTAATAAAAGATTCCTTTAAATAGTCTTTTATTGACCCACACTGTCTGCCGCGTAATAAGAGCTAGATCGCGACAAGCTTAAAGGCCGCCGTTTTAACTTTGTGCCACAAAGTTTATAATTAAATAAAACCTTGAAATAAAGGCAAATTCAGTTTGAAATAGAAAGACATTAGCTCACCTATGTGTACTTCTGTCCAAGTCAAACATCCCATCGTCATTTCCCTCCACAATATAATAGCAAACAGGTAAAATAGGCTCATCCCCACGGTCTATCTCGTCCCTCTCGATAACACTTGGTAAATGTGTGCTATAGTCTTTAACGTTCTCAGTGATATTCAAATGTATATGTTTATAAGGAAACCTTGGACGATAGTTGTCCACATTTTGTACGTATATTGTGAGATCTAGGTCTGAGCTAAGCGGAGTCGGTAGACCAAGATCGTATGCTTCTATTCTAAGCTGTTTGGATAAATACGATGATTATATAAAAAAAATGGCATTATTAAAATGCTTTAGATAAATATGAGAATATACACATATCAAAAGTGAAACTTCTTTGGCAAACAAATTTTTAAATCTTGTTTATATTCATACACTAAAATTTTAGATTTCCGAGACTTAGAGGGAATATACACGTCAGGAATATAATTGTCATTAAGATATTAAATGTGTCGAAAATTAATACAAATTATGTATTGAAATGTCAAATGACGAATTGTAAATAAAAATGCCAGATGCTTTTTGTCAATATTAGAAATTATTAATAGTGCAATTTAGAAAACAGAATTTATGAAATATTTTTATTTTATATTTTATGAAAAACAGTATATTACATTTGTAAATATTAAAACCACTACTTCAAACGAATTAGTGTAAAAAACGCTTCATATCTTGGTGACGTTAATCGCGCGTTTCACCCGAAAAAAAATTATCCTAATGCGCCTAAGTTTCACTAAGTAAGTAGTTTCACTTCAAAAATGCTCTTGAAAGTAAAAAAATAAGCTTTTAGCATTTAAAGCTGGAATATGAACAAAACAAGAAAATTACTTTAATGACAGTATTTTAAAGAAATGCGGTCTCTTATGTTTACAACTTACAATGTTTTTGGACTAGGTGTCGGTCCATTAAATAAAGATAATAAATAAGGATAACTAGAAAAGTATTGGTTAGGTGTTGATTACATTTAAATAGGACCATATGGCAGATACCAACCAGTTTTTAAATTAAAATTCGATGATTTTAATGGAGGTTTATTATTAGTAGCACTTGTTTATTTTACCTGATAGGTTGTCTGTTTGTCTCGATCAAGTGATCTAGCTGTCCTTAAAGCACCACTTGTAGCGTGTAATGAAAAGGCTCTCCAGGATCCCTGTGAGTCTTGTCGCAGTCTATACCGAACTGCTCCATTAGGTCCTATATCAGCATCTATTGCGCGAACCTCCAGCACTGTCGTTCCTATTGTTGCGTTCTACAAGTGAGTAAATCGATAGATAGATTTTTTTATATTAGGTCTACTAACGATTATTTACATTAATACAAAGATAGTTTGCAATGCTCTGTTTTCTTTTAAGACACTGCATACTAAATGCAATGTCTTAAAAGAAAAAGAGAACAAGAATAGTTTAAAGCGTCAGAATTAAAAATAATCTATTGTCGACATTAATGTCCGTAAAGTTAATTATATTGTTTTACACAATTTGTATATAACCATGTTTGTACCGAGGCCTGTTTTGCGAAAATGAAACAGTGATGTAATGGGCTTACGTAGACAAATAATTAGGACTTGGAATTTAAAAGTTATTAATAATTGAGTTTATATAGGAACAGCAAACCTGTAAGAAAACAGCGATTTTCCCAAGAGTAAATTAAACAACAAAATAATTTAAGTGAATAGATAGAATAAACGCTTTATGGCACATAGAAAAAATGCATGAATAACAACACATTAAATAGCAGCTAAAAAACAAAAATGTGCAGTGATAGTGTTATTGTAGAAACAATTTCTCAATAGACAAGCTGAAAAATAAACAGTAAAAAGGAGTAGGAAATGGACATGAGTACATAAAAGAAACTACAAAAATACACATTATAAGAAAATAAAATAGAAAATCGACTCGAAAACTTCACTTGTTTAACACAGTGAGTTAGAGATAAGAAAGATAGATAAAGACAAAAAGAAGGGAGATAAGGTTAAGATGTCAACGTTAATATTTATTATTACATTGCATTTTTATACTATAACAATAGAAAATATATTTCAATACATTGAAAACAGGATCTTTTTTGTTACATTTTATATGATATGCAAAAAATTACTCACTTTTAGAGACTATTATATTGAAATAAGTCAAAAGCAAATGTAATGTCAATGACACTTACCTCAGGTACTTTGATGGTGACATTCTGTGGAGGGTGAACGAATATAGGTGCGTGGTCATTGTAGTCAGTGACACACAGACGCAGTTCACCTCTCACTACATTAGAGGGTATACCAAGATCTCGTGCCTCAACAATCAAGGTGTAGTTTCCGAAACGGTCTTTCAAAGGTTGTTTTGCAAACAATCGTCCGGTATTCGCATCACCACCTACTTGCTCGAATCTAAATAAATCTAACAACAGTGACAAAAAATAAAGTGATTTGATTGTTTGTTTTAAAATATCCTGTTTTATTACAAATTAGAGTTTTAGAGTGTATTATGGCGACATATTTTATGTGGCGTTAGATCGAATCAGCTTGATTTGCCGGATTAGATTTATTTAATACACTATTTGACCTTTACAGCACTTTTGAATCGTCAAATATCGTTTTCATATCATTTGTAATGATATATGGCTGATGATAATATTAGAGAACAACTTACAATTTCACGTTACGAGAGTTCCTTCTCGCCCTTTACTAAGATGAATGCACACATTATTTTACTATCATCATTACATTAAAAAAAAATTATTATTTCTTCTAAAATGAATAGTTCTACTATTTATTAAATCCCACGCTTTTTTCTCGTCCAAGTTAAGTATTTTATTAAATATAAAATAAATAATACGATCGAGTGGTGAGGAATGAGCTGTGGTCAAAGTAATATACGTATGGGTTGAGCAGTAGTCTGATTGAAGCATTGAAGTCTCTCTATGAGGGTTTTAGTGCTAGTGTCAGAATAAATGGGGCGTACACGGAGTGGTTTCCTGTCGAAAGAGGTGTTCGACAGGGATGTGTTGCGTCACAATGGCTGTTCAACCTATTCATGGATATCTGTTTGACAGATTTAAAAGAAAGTATGTATGGATTAAATAGAATGAATTATTCATCAAATGTTTACTCTACGCTGATGATGAAGTATTCCTTGCATCATCCGCTAATGTGCTACAGGGGATGGTAAATATTATGAATGAAGCTTTGAAAAGGAAAGGAATGAAAATGAATGTAAACAAAACGAAAGTTATGCTTTTTGAAAGAGATGATAGAATTTGTGTACTTGGGATCTAAATTTACAAAAGATGGAAAATGTGAAAGTGATATTGAAAGGAGAGTGAATGCAGGGAATATGGTAAATGGTGATCTGCACGCCTTTATGAATAGTGAGACGGTGACTCAAAGGGCCAGACTGGCTGTGCATAGAGAAGTGTTGGTGCCAACACTTATATATGGTAGTGAAAGTTGGGTATGTCAGAAGAAGCACAAAAGTGAGATAAATGCCGTAAAAATGAGAGCGATGAGAAATATGAGTGGGTTGAAATTGAAAGAAATAGTGACTAAAATTGAGAATGTTATGCTTATATGGTTTGGGCACGTAGAGAGAATTAATGAAAGGAGACTGATAAAAAGGATTTGAGTCAAGAGTGAATGGAAAACTTAGACGGGGAAGACCAAGGCGAACGTTTCTGGACCAAATCCAGGACATTTTAAACAAGGGCCAGGTCAAGAGTACTCTAAACCGACAAACTTGTATGAAAGGTTTAATGAGAATGGAAGAAGCGAAGGATATGCAAGGATCATGGCAAGTGGAAGGACGTGGTCTCTGTCTACCCCTATGGGAAAGAAGCGTGATGCTATGTATGTATGTATAAAATAAAAACAAACTAAAATATCTTTTTATTTACAAAGTTATCGTCGCCTGTATTCGCGTTATCTAGCGGCGCAAGAGTGCATCAAATATGCCATCTATACAATATTCACGGCACTACATAACAAACAACAGATAATGTTTAAATTATGTTAATAAACGCCAAATAACACTTCTGTAAATAACCTTATGTTAACCTTAATTCTATTCAATAAACGAAATTCACAACGGCTGCCCAGGCAAGGTGTTTGATCTTCCCCCAATATACTCATATACCCAACAGCGTGTGTTATTTTCTTTTTTATAACTCCTAAGATATCTACGTGTATGATCTCATAGATAATAATAGTGTTGTCATTATTAACCCCAGGTGTATGATGTAAGGTTTGTGGATATATTTACAATCACCTCAACAGAAACATATCAATTTCATGTCAGTGTAGGCATCTTTTGGTTCCTAAACGATTTCAACTTACCATGTCCTTTGCCTGCGACTAGATGAAACTGCACTCTACCATTTGGTGTATTGTTATCATCAGCATCCGTGGCTGATACAGCCATTATCGCTTCCCGATAATTATGAAACTCTGTTATTGTCGTGCAATCGGATGGGAGATTCATTATAGGTGGATTGTCGTTAACATCTTCTATGTGTACACTAAAAACATTTATGTATACAAGGAGCTTTAAAAGGTATATATTATAAAGGTGTACTTTGTACGTACACACTTTCATTAAAGTCAAAGTCAAAATATCTTTATTCAAGTAAACCTGTTACAGCACTTTTGAATCGTCAAATATCGTTTTTTCTATATATTATTGAAATAAATGGCTGATGATAACATTAAAGAACGACTTACAATCTAAAGTTACGAGGGTTCCTTCGCGCCCTGATCTGAGAAGAGCCCACAACAAACTCAGTCGGGTGTATTTTTTTTTTGTTATCATCATTGCAATATTTATTTATTTATATTTTTTTGTCTTCTAAGTATTCCTTCAAATTATAGAATGATTTCTCAATTAGTTTTCTTTTAATAAAAGATTTAAATTTATTAAGAGACATTTTTGTAACTTCTTCTGGGAGTTTGTTATAGAACCGTATACAGTTACCCTTGAATGACTTGTCAATTTTATGTAGCCTACTAGAATTTACAGCAATTTTATTTCCATTTCTTAAGTTATATGAGGTGCATTCACTTTTCTTCCTAAAAGAGTCAATATTTTTATGGACGTACAACAAGTTTTCTAATATATATACGCCGTGAACTGTCATTATTTTTACTGCTCTGAATTTGTTTCTTAGCGACTCTCTTGGACCCATATTGTAGATCGCACGAACGGCCCTTTTCTGCAGCACAAATATTGCATCTATATCAGCAGCATTACCCCAAAGTAAAATGCCATATGACATAATGCTGTGAAAATAACTGAAATAGACCAGCCTGGCAGTTTCAACGTCCGTAAGACGGCGTATTTTTTTAACTGTGAGCTGAGCCTGTTCAATAGACCTCTTATATGGGGCCCCCACTGTAGTTGACTGTCTAACGTAATACCTAAAAAAACTGTACTATCTACCAGATCAAGTTCCTCATTATTAAGTTTAACAATGGTTCTCACTTGCTTTACGTTTGGTAATGTGAATTTAATACATTTTGTTTTTTTCCCTTTTAGTAATAAGTTGTTTGCTTCAAATCATTATTAATACAATTTAAATTCATTCGCATTTTTAAACTGTGTTGACTGCAACTTACATGATCTGTTTGAAGGCATTCCTGCTTTCGCCGCTAAGGTAACCAAACTGATAGTTATCCCAAGCTTCCAAAACTAGATTATATGAAGGTTGTGTTTCACGATCCAACCAATCCGACACTTTAAGGGCCCCAGTATCGGCATTAATAAGGAATTTCCCCTAAAAATATACATTTTATTTTGTTACCAATTCAAATACCAAATAAGTTAAAATAGCTAATTTCTTATACAAATAATTTAATAAAAGTTCTTTATCTTGGATTTAGCTAAACATAAATACAAGCAACATGTAAAGTAGTATTTTATCCCATCATTCTATGCCTAGCTCAATTTTCAAATATTTGTGTATGGGTGTGAGTAAGTGTGTATGTGTGTATTTATGGTGTGCGTGCCCTTTTTAAAAGCTAGGTGTGTAGAAGAACATGATCAGTTAATAAAAAAAAAATGAGTATATATGAATCGGTTATTAAAAAAATAAACAAGTAATACCTGAGTAGTCACTCTATCAAGAAGATAAGTGATTTTGCCGTACTCTCCCGAATCAGCATCTTTAGCTATGATATTTGCTACTGTGGTCCCGGGTCCTGCGTCTTCCTTTATCCTATATTCAAATGGTGACATTTCGAAAATTGGATTGTTGTCATTTTCATCTAGAATCTATAACATGTAAGTAAAGTAGAAATTAAGTTCTTCCTGCTTTTGTATGCGCATTATCACTCAGTGTTTATTCTCACGCGTTTATATTTTGTATTTGATAATTTTTTCATTGCTTGTCTATAATCTCACGTAGTTTACATTGTTTTTAAAGCAGTATCAAATATAAATGAAAAAGAATTAATCCAAAGAATATTTAAGTATTATTAATGATACTATAAACTATTATTATAATTAAAAGACTTGCCTGAATTAACAAATCAACGACTGCGTATCTTGGTGGCAAACCACTATCGATTGCCTTTACACTGAGGTTCAACCAAGAATGTACTTCATGGTCGATTTTGTTGGCAACAACTAATTCACCCGTAGCAGTTTCCATGTGCACTAAAGTCTGTAGTTCTTCTGGCCCTAAAAGAATAAATCTTTATGAAGTTATTTAAAATATTTTGCATTTATTATCGACGGAAAATCACACTATTACTGGTGACACTGAATTCAATGTCACCAGCCATAGTTTACTGATATCTAATCAAAATATTTTTATTTTGATGCCTTCACATATATGTAGATAATTCGTACATAACTATTTTATATAAAATGAAATATATGTAAATCAAAATCAAAATATTCTTTGTTCAAGTGAGCTCAAAAGCCTGTAGCCTGTCTGTTGGTAACAAATCTACCACCGGATCGGAAAGTTGAAGGATATTTCTATATAAGTTTATGACTATTCTGCCCTATTATTCGGTTCCTCATCTTACAAAAATTGTGTGAAAGTGTTTGATTGCAGTTTTAAGACCGCCGCTGCAGGTTTATAATTTATATATGTCTGTTTATCTTGTGTGCATTAAGGTGTTTTTTCTCTCTCATTTTCTCATAGAGCTTAGTTCCCTGGTGAATTGAATTACCCATAAGCCATAACACCCTTTACATCTAACTCATATGAGACATGGTTTGTAATAATGTGTCGTTTATTTATTTACATAATATTGTGGAAATGATTTATTGTTTTTTTATTCATACCACTTTATGACTCACATTCTTAATTTATAGGTTACAAAAATAACATATATTGAGGTTAACAATTTAGCACGAAGGTGAGCAGAACCGGCTTTCTTGGTATTCGTCATCTTCTACAGGCAGACATTACTTAATTACAGACAGATTTGATAATAAAATTTCCTAAATTTGCTGTGCCGTGAATAGAACCTCTGCTACTATAGAGCTAGCGAGGATGTCTATTACTAGTCTTACCTTCAAGTAAGTAAGTCATAGTCCTATTCTTATCTGCATCATCAGCTATCAAAGTTTCTATATGCATTCCGCTTTTCGAATTTTCAGTAATAGATGTCTTATAGAATGGTTTTCTGAATTTCGGATTATTATCATTCTCGTCTTCAACAATCACCGTTAATACTGCAGAGGCAGTTTGTTGCGGCCCGCCATTAATGGCTGCCATATCTTCAACTGTGATTGTTAATTTTATAATTTCTACTTTCTCCCTATCCAGTAGTCTGTAAAAATATAATACATAGGAAGTGTTTTTCGATTTCCATTTATGGAGATACTAATTAATTACGGACTTATCGCGTAAATCATTTTAATAAATATTTTATAATATTTCACGGGCTGTCGTGATCTCATGACCATGAAGACTGAAATACATTTTAAAAGTGTAATGTTGGCGCAGTCAGTAGGATCATTTGTAATTAAAAAATGCAAACACAATGGTGTTAAACTGAAGACTGATTTGTTAACACATATTGATATGTCATATAGTACTATATTACCCTAAATTAGACAAAGAACTAAATGTTTATACTGGAAATATAAAATGCAACAAAAATCCACAAAATATATATTTTGCAACAGTGTTTTAAAATGTTATTTTATAAGTTAATGGGACAAAGTTAGGAATAAATTTTATAGATGAGGTAAAGTTCTCATTTTTTACTTATTTAAATTTTATTATCTCTATTCAAACATCATCATCTTCAATCATTATGCAATTATAACATAGATAAAGAGAAAGAAATATTCAAGACCAAACCGACAATTGCCGAGAATGTTACAAAGACATAGAATGATATAGCTTTGTTAGCATTATACTGTTATTTCTAAACTGATTAACAGCGATCCCAGTTTCGATTTCCATTTCTCTTTTGCCTATTCCAATTAAGGTATAAAGTAGTAGATTTAATTTTCTTAAACCTACTTCACTTTGTCTACACAAATGTCAACTTTATAGACAAAACCTTATGAATGAAAAAACAAACTTACTGATTGGCTACAAAAATTATCATATAATGAGACTGAAAAACTCTTGTTGGTCATGAAGTAGTGGCTACACATTATGCTGACAGAGCATGGTCATAATTACACACAAACACACACTTTAATCTCTCTCTTCAAACTACAAACACTCTCACACACGCACGCAGGCACACACACGCGTTTGCGTGGTGTTTGACTAACATAACATTATACACTAATTTTCTAATAATTAAATAATTTATTTGTAAATTAAAAATTGTATGTTTTATAAACTTACAAGGAAGTCTATGCCTATAATTGATGATGACATGAAATGTAATAAATGTAAATGTAATTAATTGGAATGGTAACGATTAGAAAGACGCCTTAAGAGAGACAATTAACTTAAAAATAAATATACTATCCAAGAGAAATACCGATAACACAGACATTGGTGTGGATATCAAGCTATGTGAGTATAATTTTATCTAAAAATACTTACTTCACAACTTTTAAAGTTCCATCGACTGTATTCAAATCCCATAAAGACATATAATCGTACTCATTCACTGAAACAGGAACACCGTCTTCGTCTTTTGCATAACTGGCTACTTTATCAAGAGCGAATCTAAGGACAGGTTGCTCGTCTAAATCGTAAGCCTGTGCGCGAAATATTGTGGTGCCGACCTAGAATATGATAAGCCATATGTAAATATCTACACTCACATTGTGGCATATAATGTCTGTAACCTGATGAAGTTAGCGGTGAGCATTCGCTGGTAAGTAGAGTTGAATATATGGTCAGCAGCAAGTGGTGGCACGCACTCTTCTGTGTGAAGATCATTTAAGAAAAGGAGGCTCCAGAGAGGGAGAAGGAAGCTGTTGTAGAGGCCACTTCTGTTCGAAGGAGGAGACTGGACTCAAAAGAAATGTTTTTGGGCGTCTTTTGTCCCCTGGATTTTAATGAGTATTCTGTTCTGCATTAAGTCCCACACTACTTCTTTTAGCTGGGGTGTGTTAATACATTTCCCAACAATAAAACAGGAAACAGGTGTAATGACAAGTTTTCAAAACTTTTCATTTTATCATAATTGATACAAGAAATGAAACTTTTGTATGTTTGTGCACCTTTTTTAGACTATATGATCAATTTACTATCAATTGTGATACCAGAACTAACTAAATTTATACAATCATAAGAAATACAGATAACCCGTTTGGACGTTTGTCAAGTTTTCTGTAAGGAAAAGTAATATCATTTTACATCATCCATCCTACTATCATTTTGTGATTTGTTTGTAAATTTTTTTTCGCCTACCTGTGTGTTCTCGATGACATGCACTGTCCCAGGTTCGAGTAGAATAGGTGGCTTGTTGTTAACATCTACTATAGTTATGTTCACAATAACCGATGCACTCAGTTGGTGGTCGCCTATACCACCGTCAATTGCTACCTAAAAATCGATAAAAAAAAAATGAAATCCAATATTATTTCCTTTTTTTGAATCTTTAAATACAGTCATAATGCCATATTACTTCCATTGTCACACTGATGATGACATTTATTAACCTTTTCAAGGGATATAAATTAAACAATATAAGATATATAAGTGGTAAAAAAAGGTTAAAAGTGCGTGCGTACAAAGTTCACATGTCAGAAGTGAAATTTCATTGGCAAACTAATTTCGAAGTCTTTTATTGAAATCTAAAACTTTAGATTTCCGAGACTTAGAGGGAAAAAGAAAGGTATGTTAGGAACTTATTGAAATCTCAAATAACGAATTGTAAATTAAAATGCCACGTGTTTTTGTCAATATTAGAAATTATTAATTAAATTTTGTTTAATTTATGAAATTTAAAATTTAGAAAAGAGAATACATGAAATATTTTTAATTTATATTTTTTAAAATTGTATATTAAATTATTAGATGACGAGCGGCAAATTAAAATGTCACATGTTATTTTCAAATATTAAAATATCTAAACTTCAAACGAATTAGCATAAAAAACGCTGCACATCTTCGTGACGTTAATCACGCTTTTCATCCGTAAAAATATAACTCTCATGCGTCTAAAGAATTTTCACTTCAAAATATACAAAAAATTCATAAACCTCATAACAAACTTATATATAAAGAAAATGAAAATACAAAAATACAAAATGAAATGAAATAAAAATCTAAAGTTACAAGAACTTTATTCACACTCGGAGAAGTAACTAAGCCCATTAACGTCCCACTGCTGGGTACAGGCCTCCACATTCAAAGGAGAAGGCGTTTGCTCTAAAAAATTTCGCTAAACTCTACTCAACTCAGTCTATGTATACGTTAGTGTAACTTAAGACTTTTAAGTACGACTTTTTAAGTTTTGGCCATGTTTTCTCGTTAAGCTTTAATTGAAACGGGACTTTAGACTGGTAGATAACTGTTATAAGAAATAACAAATAATACTGATAATTCCGAAAGTACTAGGACAAGTTGTAAACAATGTTAGATAAAATATTCCCATCAATCTCCGAAAGTGCAGTAAAGACTTAATGCAGTTTTTCGACTTACCACAGTGAGAGTGTATCTTGTACTTTTCGGATCGGTTCGGTCGGGATCCAGCGATGAGCCATTGGCAACAGATATAAGGCCTGTTCGTGAATCGATGACGAATTTGTCGCTCGCACCGCGCTGTATCCGATAAACTATACGATTGTTGGGCGATGAACCGTCACCGTCACGCGCTTTTACCTGATTAACATAATAAAATAATCAAAAATACTGTTAAAAAGGTCATGGGACGATAAGCATAGTATATCTATTCTAGAAAGGTAGAAAATCTGTAACTTTTGTCCTATTTAATGTAAACGACAATTTTTTTGCGAATAAAGATCTTTATTATTTTTATTCTTCTTTTACACTCACGCCCGTTTACGCAAATATATATAATATTTATTATAATTATATATAATCTTTTCACGTGAATATGCTTTTTAAATCTACCATACGGACGCAATTATAAGACACGAATAATAACAATATGCTATTGTAGCTACATATTTATCGCCTCCATCCAAAAATCAATTACGCTACAGGATAGTTAAAAGATTAAAGAAAGTATTACACTAAATAATGACTCTAACCAATGCGCGCGGCGGAGGGGGAAACCACGATATTTTATGTAGAAACTATTACCCGTTACGAGACGTATTCACGTACAACAAACGACTGTGTCCATAACACAGCAAACATTTTTGTTTGCTTTTAAATACAGTATATTACTTGGTAAAATTACTAAAACCATAATTACAAATAAATAAAAAATGCAATAAGCGGCCTTATTACTAGTTAGCTATTGATTCTGTGTTAAGTGGAATAATATAATAAAATGTTTTACATAACACATAATATTGACGTCTCCTAAATATAAAGAGCCAAGTATAAAATCCAATTTTGTATGTGTTTTTAATATAAATCATTTATTACTATACTCCCTTTAATAATAGGTTTTTTAGGCATCATATTTAACGAGTTTAAATAAACGATGCCTTAGATTGATAAATAGTGTGATATAAGCATAATTATTCCAAAAACGCCAACATGCTTAACTAATTTTATATATATACTACTAGCAATGCCCAGCGGTTTCACTCAGTTGGATACCGATCTCGTAGTAATGGAAAGTCTACTAAGCCAGACTCGTTATATCTTTAAAATTGAATGTTAAAGGGTAATAATTTAAAAAGTATTTTACAGGTATTGAAACTCTCTCTAATAAAATATCATTTAATAGGATCAATCATCAATTAACACCGGTGTATGAATAATATGGTTTGATTATAGTTGACAGTTTTATTAACCTTAATAATGTATAAAAGCAGCTATAGTGTCATAACTACAGTAGTTACAGATATGGTTTAACGGACTTTTTTGTATAAATTAAGACGTTCTATAATATTGTGTAACACTTTTTTGGTCTATCATCAATAGCCTCCGCAGCGAACGCGATAACAGATTTTTGTTTTACTCCTTGGGTTACATTAATGCATTTTTCTTACAACATTACATCCAAAAACACAAATGTTTCCTCTTTATAATGTTAGTTAAGAGACGAACCACTTTAGACAGCATCATTATATAAAAGATCTAAAACTAAAATTTCAACGTCAAGCTCTTATCGGAACCACGACAGTCACGAAAGTCGACGACATTGTGTGTGTGGATGTGCGTACGCATATATCTATGTGTACGTAAGCACGATTGTGAATCTGTGAATGTTCACAGACCACGAACATAAACATAGCAAAAAGTACAACACCTCTAGTACGCTAGTTCCTCCTGGCATATCCTCTGGGATAGATCTCTTGTAGATCATCTGCGTGAACAAAGGAGTGTGATCGTTGACATCTTGTACGTATATAGTTACTGGTACCGTCGAAGACAAAGGTGGGATACCGAAATCACGAGCTCTAACCTACAATAAATAATTATATGACATTGTAATAACATCTATCAATATATTTTGAATATCATTTTATATATCCATGATACAATTTTAATACAAGAAATAAAAAAGATCTTGTAGTTCCTCATATTAGAGTGAAGAACGATCAGAAATCATTTGTCGGGTTGTGCATTTTCAATAAGATACCCGAATCACTGTTGGGTTTGCCTCCACATAGTTTTAAGAAATATGTTTAAAACGTCCTATTACAAAAGGCATAGTATAATGTTGAAGACTATGTAGTTAGACAAACGAGAAAGATGCCTGGACTAGTGTGTGTCTAAACACATTTCATTTTGTCATATATTGTATATTCTTAATGTTAAACTCAAAAGTTATGAACCGAGCGATTAAAATTTTAAATATTGCCGAATAATAATAATTATTTATTTTATTTCTATATCGCTATCAAACCACACTTAAAAAATACATAAATAGGAAACAAACTAAATAACTTAATGCCGCACAAAAGGCGGTCTTATCGCTTCGAAGCGATTTCTTCCAGACAACCGTTAGAAAAGAGACAATTTAGTTTAAACATGAAAATTATGAATCAAGTTTCGAAAATCCAATATTCTTTAGTCAAGTAGGATTTTACAGCACTTTTGAATTGTCAAATATTGTTCTTAAAGAGTGTGTGTGTAATTATGTGCATGTTCATATTAGAGATATGTCTTAGAACTACTAATTGAACATTAGTATATTTTTCCATCATATGATAACTTTTGGAGCAATACAGTAAGTTTATTTTTAAGTTCATAAGATGTTTGTAAGTAAATGCCCAATATTTTATTAATCTTATTAATGTACTTACAGTTAAATGAATAGGTCGGATATTGCTGTTATCACCGGGTATTTGTTCAAAGTCTAGACCTCCGACGGGTGTGATAATACCCAGGTTAGGGTCAATGGAAAAGTTATGTCTATAATCGCCTCCAATTATCGAGTATTCTATATGGCTGTTCTTGGTACCTAGAAGATGAAAATGATAAACTTTAACGAAAGAATCAATGCTACAAATTTGCTGTTCCACCGCAACAGATGCTAAAAGATACTCGAATATTTCAAATGACCTTTCAAGGGCGGTGCTAGGGGATTTAGAATAATTTGTTAAATCGACAAAATTCGTTACATTAAGGGAACACTGCATTTACAAACATTAATCAGGTTTAGCAAAACTCAGGTACTCACATTTTGGGCATAGAAACGTAACATAAAATTAAGAAAAATTAAAGTCAATTTCTACTTAATATAGCCCCGAAATTCTTAAATTCATTACACACAAAACTACATTATATAACAAAGCTATACATAATCCCAGTGGTTTTTTTATGCTAATAGATATAAGAATAAAAATGTATTTTTTTCTTTTTTAACAATAAATAAATAAAAATATATATATATATATCGGGAGTGTATGTAATCCATACCAATGAACTAGGGTCTTTTGGTACCCCCGTTCGGATGGCGCATATTTTTTTTTATATTAAGAGTTGAAAAGATTAAAATTACATATAGGACATAAAAATATTCTCACCATTTAAGTCAATGTCTCTTGCCTCAAGTATAAGAGGGTTTTCGAATTCCATTTCGTTTTCAAAGAGTCTTGCTTCGTACTTGTTTGCGAGAAACATCGGGGCGTTGTCGTTCACGTCTTCAATATTCATTATTAGTTGTACAGTATTCCTGTTGCCTTTGCCCTAAAAAAATAATTGAAATTCTGTAATTTTATTTCCGGAGATTCTTAGCACCCCCTGCCCCGCCGTTACCATAACCGCTGCCTGAGCTACGAATAGCGGGGCTGCCGGGGACTGGGAGCCGTTGCTGCCTTGTAGTTATCATTATTGGTTATGCCATTAATCACCACGCTTGGCAGGCGGGTTGGTGATCTTAGTGCTAACCTTATCGCACCGATAACGGTGCTACCCGTTACTGGTCTGTGGCATTTAGATCAGCTATGGAGAATGGCTATACCGCCACCTGTCCGTCGCCAGACCCTCTTGTAGAAGCAGGGTGCACCGCGTGCAGGTGAGGTTGGCTTTTGGAGAAATGGCCTGGGACGCGATTCTCTCTTACACCCCCTTTTTCCGTCCTTTTTCGTCCTATATCCCTCAGTGAGTGAAGGCCAAAGTCTTCGAACAGTGCGTGTTGCCAGTGATGACCTACGGTTCTGAGACATGGTCGCTGACTATGAGCTCATGCGGAAGCTCAGAGTCACTCAGCGTGCGATGGAGATGGCTATGATCGGAGTTTCTTTACGTGATCGAATTAGAAATCGTATCCGAAGTAGAACCAAAGTTACCGACATATTCCTACGAATCGAGAACCAAAAGTGGCATTGGGTGGGACACATATTCCGAAGGACCGATGGACGTTGGGAGCCAAAGGTGTTGGAGTGGCGACCCCGCACCGGCGGCGCAGTGTAGGCAGGCTTCCCACAAGGTGGACCGGTGATAAAAAGGGAGTCGCCGATAGCCGCTGGACCCAGGCGGCGCAAGATCGGGCATTGTGGAGGTCATTACGTGAGACCTATGTCCAGCAGTGGACGTCCATCGGTTGAAGCGATGACGACGACGACGAATTTTATTCCATTCAAATTTGTGAAGAAAAATCTTCTGTAGCAGCGTTGTGATTTGAAAGTCAATGAAATGAAAAAGCGACAAAAACTAGAGACAGACAAATTCATAACATTTAACGTGAGATGGTAAGTGATGATACAGTCTAAAATGATATACATTTTAGAAGGTTACCAAATGTGAATTGCACACAAGATTTTTTTTCGACCTTTTACGTGAGTTTTTAATAAAGGGCCTTATACAAATTTTCACAAAATAAATTCAATAGACATTCTAATTACAATTAAATCCTTACTAACGTGACTTAAAATCTAAAGTTACTAATTTTTCGTCTTATATTCGAAAAAAATGGTTAATACTGATACTATGCAGATAAAGACACAGGCAGCAGCTTGTTTTTATTTACCTGATCGTCTCTTGCTTCAACTGTGAGATAATGTCGAGAAATCAACTCTCTATCGAAGCTGTCGTCACCCGCTTGCTTGACTGTTATAACACCGGATATCGGATTGAGATGTAATCTGAAATATAAAGGTAAGTAAATGTCTTAATAAACTTGACGGCCCAGTGGGGGGGAATTTGAAATCCCTCATAAATTGTTATAATTTAATAACTTGAATATTAGAAGAGTTATTTCCTTCACATTTTTTGTTATCATAAAAGCATTTTAAAGAAACCTTTTCAGTTTGTTTATTTGTTATTACCGAAAGTGCAAAGTGTTTCAACATACATACATACATAGCATCACGCCTCATTCCCATAGGGGTAGGCAGAGACAACATCTTTCCACTTGCCACGATCCTTGCATATCTCCTTCGCTTCTTTCAATCTCATTAAATCTTTCATACAAGTTCGTCGGTTTAGAGTACTCTTGACCTGGCCGTTATTTAAAATGTCCTGGATTTGGTCCAGGAACGTTCGCCTTGGTCTTCCCCTTCCAACTTTCGCATTCACTCTTGACTCATAAATCCTTTTTGTCAGTCTCCTTTCATTCATTCTCTCTACATGCCCAAACCATCTAAGCATACCTTTCTCAATTTTAGTCACTACGTCTTCTTTTATACCACAACGTTCTCTTATCACACTATTTCTCACTCTGTCACTCAGTTTTAATCCACTCATGCTTCTCAACGCTCTCATCTCTACCGCATTTATTTTACTTTTGTGATTCTTCTGCCATACCCAACTTTCACTACCATACATAAGTGTTGGCACCAACACTCCAGCATGCACTGCCAGTCTAGCCCTTTGAGACACCATCTGGCTATTCATAAAAGCATGCAGAGCACCATTTACCATATTCCCTGCATTCACTCTCCTTTCGATATCACTTTCACATGTTCCATCTTTTGTAAATTTAGATCCCAAGTATACAAATTCTTTCACCTCTTCCACTTGTTCCCCATCTATCAAAATATTGCCATTCATCATAGATTCATCTCGTTCAAAAAGCATAACTTTCGTTATGTTTACATTCACTTTCATTCCTTTCCTTTTCAAAGCTTCGTTCATAATATTTAGCATCTCCTGTAGTTCATTAGCGGATGACAAAAGTATTACTTGATCATCAGCGTAGAGTAAACATTTGATGAGTAATTCATTCATTCTTAACCCATACCTACTTTCTTTTAAATCTGTCAAACATTTATCCATGAATAGGTTGAACAGCCATGATGACGCAACACATCCCTGTCGAACATATCTTTCGACAGGAAACCACTCCGTGTACGCTCCGTCAGAATAACTGACACAAGCACTAGAACCCTCATAGATTTCAATGCTTGGATCAGACAACCGCTCACCCCATACGTAGATAACGATGACCACAGCTCAATCCTCACCACTCGATCATTCGTGTTTCAAATCAAATCAAAATATTCTTTATTCAAGTAAGCTCAAAAAGCGCTTTTGAATCGTCAGTAGTTTGTCCGTTGGTAACAAATCTAGCACCAGTTCGGAAAGTTGAATCCGCTGGGAAGAAACTCAACGGTTACTCTTTTAGAAATAGTTGTGTATGTTACAATGAGTAATATTTCGCATTTGTGAGCAACTGGAATCAAGTCCAAACATTTCTATCGCATAAATAATCTTCAATATTATAATATGCCTTTTGTAAAATGGTGTTTTTCACATATTTCTTAAAATTATATGGAGGCAAATCTAAAACTGATTAAGGTATCTTATTAAAAGTGTATATGCTCAACCCAATAAATAATTTCTGAACCTTCTTCACTCTAAAATAAGGAATTACAAGTTTGTTTTTATTTCTTGTATTAATATTTTGTATTTCACTTTTTTTACTATATAAGTGTATATTATCACTTATTTATAAGATATTATTTAATATATATTGCGACGGTACTGTGAGAATTAATATTTCTTTGAATTTTTCTCTTAAGGAAATGCGAGATCCTAATTGATATATGGCACGTATTGCCCTTTTATAAATATTTATTGTCTTTGATTACAAAAATCTAAATAGTGGATACGCAAAATCTACGTTCCTGACATTAGCACGTTTTATTTTAGTCTACTAGTGACATGTTATTTCTCTCACTCTAATAAACGCGGTACCGCCTGAGGAAAGAGAGACAAATGTACGACACTGTTTTCGTTTTCGACGACTTGTATGGTGGCGTATGTCGCTCAGAGCGTGATGTTCAGATGACTCTGTTACAGATTTATTTTATACCATACAAATAACTGGGGTCCTTTGGTACCCCCGTTCGGATCACACGTAATTTTTGAGGGTTTGGGCTCTTAAATCCAACGTGCTTTAATATGGATTGGCAGTTATAAATATCCCAAAGAGACTCCTGTGCTATGGAAGATACATTAGATATATCGACGCTGAAATTGGTTCAGAAATTATTTGCTGCATTGAGCATACACATTTTTGATAATTTGCCACAGCAGTTGTGGATTTATCACTTTGAAAAATATGTCAAGGCAATTCTAATACACAAAGCGTTATATAATGTATCAAAATACTGTGTTTAAAAGAGTAACTACTAAGTTTCTTCTCATCTCTTCCCATGATGAAGAGGAGCTTCAATGGGATCTCAGTAGAATCAATTTTCGCAAACTATGGTGGATTTATTACAAAAGGACGAAAATGAAAATTCGGGCATTACTTCAAAGCAAAGAAACTCCTTCACAACACAAACAGTCAGGATTTCCCGGTTTTCCAACTAATCTGAAATATTAATTAACTTCACACTTAAAAAACCACTTACAAATGAGCAATACTGCCTCCAAGGTTGGTATACCGAATGCCTCTAGTACCATAATTGTCCGAATCTTGGTCAAACGCCTGAACCCAAGCCACTGTGGTACCAACCCCACAGTTCTCCGGCACAGACACAGTGTACAATGATTCAGTAAACTCCGGAAAATTGTCGTTTTCGTCCTTTATGTGTACTGTTATAGGAACCACACTGAAACGAGCATACAGTTCACATAACATTAAGGGAATCAATCAATTCAAGTAAAAGTGCTCAGTGTCAGGTAAAAAGGTTTTCCCAGGCTAGTTTCACTCAAGACATGGATTATCTCAATTAGGCAATGAAACATTTATATTAGGAAAAAGGTAAGTAGCATCTCACTTATATAAGTTTAAGAGCATAGACCCACTACACTACTACACTGAAGGTTGGCAGGCTAAACTTATAGTGAAGGTTGGCATACTCCAAAATGACTCCAGCAATATGCAGGTTTCTCAACAATGAGTTCAATTGGCTCTAAATTATTTATTATAAAAATCAATAGTGGCAAGGATTGTTCACACTTATTACTAAAATTGACTAACTATAAGTACATTATTATTGATTACAATATATTTATATCCAATATTCAGATTATAAAGATCCTTATTAAAGCACATTGATTATTGTTTCATATAGAAAAATTACATGAATTTTGATATATTATTGTTTATCAAACTGTTAAAAAATCATACATTACCTCATTTTAGGATCTTTAGACACAATTTCCTTGGCAACTATACTGAAGTTCATTACAGTAACTTTCTCATAATCCAAAAATGATGGGTCATTGACTCTTATCAAAAATGAAGCTTCATTAATTCCTTTGAAAGGTGTGACATCAAATATACCTTTATCGCCCACTAGGTAAAGTTCAAAAGTTCCATTTTTACCCTGAAATCAAACATATTTCGTAAAATATTATTGGAAATTCCATTTTCTAATTTGTCTAACACAGGACTGGTGAGAGACTTCAGCCTTGGCTATTTACTACCCTAACAGCAAAGACACACCACAAAACAACAGATTTATGTTCTGGTATGATGCTGTGTACAAACCATAAGAGGTAAAGTGATTGATGAACTCTGAAACTACTTGCTATATTTTGAAAAAGCATATAAATTAGTAAATTAAATTAAAATTCACATTTATGATACAACTCACCTGGTCATAATCAAACACTTCTGGCACAGCATCTTGCAGGAAAGTAATTGGTGTATTTTGTTGAGCATTTTCTATTACTTCACCCACATACTTCAAACTCCTAAATTGTGGTGTCTCATCATTTACATCTGTCACTATTACAGTTACTTCTGTTGTAGCACTTGGTAATGGTGAAACCATATGAGATTCTTCTGTGGCCTGGAAAAATATAAGTATTGGTGTATTCAAGCAGATTCATGATTTACTGTGGCAAAAGAAATTAATTTTAAACTAAAATCACATCAAAAACAGTCCGGTCATTTGGTATTAGTAGTAGAAGGAATTTATATTGTATACAAAGACAGTAACAATATTTTAAAACTGATAAAAAAAAGTTATACCAAGATTTCCAAAATGTAGGCACCATTGCTGTTGTTAGGGTCTTCTCTGTCTAATGGACTGACTGTGTACACTGTACCAGAGCTGCTGTCAATGTCAAAGTGTTCTTCACCACCAGCAATGATACTGTAGGAGATGCGATTGTTGATACCTCTATCACCATCAATAGCTCTGACTGAAATGAAATTAAACTTAAATACAGTATTAGGTTGATAGAAGGAAATGCACAGTAAAACACTTCCAACCATACACAGGTTTAACAAGAAAGGTAACAGCCACATTTAATGAAACAAAAGCTTCTATACATAATGTTATACATATATAACACAATAAAACAACTGATAACATCTAAGATTGTCATAAATCACTTGATTTTACTGCTGTGGTTTAATGGTGAAATAGTTAATTATGCACGTGCCAGCCTATTAACATCCATAATTAAACATAGTTAAGTTTAGAGCTTGAAAGTAGTAGTTACATTAATAATTTTAATGTCTCAAATACTATGAAAATAAACAATTATTAAAAGAAAAGCAAATTGTAAAGATTGGATTATGATAAAAGGAACTACAAAATTTATTTAACTCTTATTCCTACATTTGTCATATTAACATAAACATGTATGCTTGTTTAAGGTGTAAGGTTATGTCTAAATACTTGGTTTATTTACTTACTGGGTGTTCCTTGCCATGTTTTGAACCCCTGTCCATCTTAAGTGATCAACACCATAGCGAAAGGAAATACTTATATGAATTTCAAATCAATTGAAGCTTGTGATAAGTTTAGTTGTCTAAAACTATTATTGCCTTTTCAATGAAAGTAGTTTAGAGGAGATCGGTTGGATGGTACGTCTACATGAGACATTAACAGTAATGTTTTTAATTTTTTTATATGTCTAGATTACCTTGCAAAACAGAGGTTCCAACGGGAGCATCTTCACTAATTCTAGTAACGGGACTAGCGACAACAAATTCCGGCGGCTGGTCTTCCACATCCTGGACTTTCACAAGTATAGCAGCTGTACCCGTATTAACACGACCCTGATTTGCTCTGTCTACAGCTAACACTCGTAATTGATAAAGCGACTTGCGTTCATAATCCAAACGATTCGTTAAACGTATAACTCCTTTGCCATTTACTGTCTGTATTGCGAAGTTGTCTACATCGCCATCAAGTTCTTGCAAATTATATAGTACCTAAAAGGTACTGCATTATTACATATATAAAGTTAATTATTTTTTTGTAAACACTAAGAGATAAGTTCATAGACACAAAGTTTAAAGATCTTAAGTGTCCTTGACCTCCTGTTATCAGTTTGACAGTTGACATTGACAAGATGTCTTGTGAAGACTGAAAGAATCGATAAACATATGTTATCGATATCGTTATTGTTATTTTTCGATATTTCTAGATTCGATAATCGACATTTTCAGGTGACGAATTCGATAAATTTGAGGTAAAACTTTTTTACACACGGTTTCTTTGGGGAGTAAGCTCATATATGCGTGACGAAAGCGTTACGGTAACTGTAATCGGGCGAGGTCAATGGAAGTAGAGAGGGTGATATAAGTTAATGAAGATTGAAACGGAGAAGTTACGTTTTGTATTTATTGTTGCTTTTGTATTTGTATAATATAATTATTAATGTATTTTATTTGATACAATTTACCTTTGTTTCAGAATATTTTTAATAATAACTTTAGTTTTATTTTAGTCATGTGGGCTTAAGTATGCTTGTTTTTAGCTATTTATATAAAGGCTTGTAAAGGTATGCTCTATATTAATATGAAAACATTGATATGATGATTTATACATATAACAAATACAAGAAACAATACATTTTATTATTAAAAACTTACTTGACCATAGGCTCCTTCATCAAGATCCGTTGCTTCGACTGTAAGAAAAACACCTGGTGTTGCATCTTCTTTAATAGTAATTGCGGAGGGATAAGGTTTAAAAACGGGTTCGTTGTCGTTCACATCCTCTACTAATAATAAAAAACTTTGGGTAATAAAATTGCCGTCCCCCAAATGCCCGTCTGTTAGCGTGAGCACGAATGAGTATTCATCGCGCACCTGTAATAACCATTTCATATTCAAGTAATTCTGTATAATTAGATGAGATAAGTACTTCGAAAATAAGGACTAAGAATAAAAATTTATATAATATTTAAGGCTATAGCTATACTTTACCTCTCTATCTAATTCCTTAACTAAATAAATATTTGCTTCGTTGGACGAAATGGCTTCTATTCTTAAGATATCACTACCGACTTGTTCTCGTATTCCAAATCTCAATGTGTCTCCGTCCGGATCAACACCCCTCAACCGGTATATTAAGCTACCTGCAATATTTTTTTTTATAAGTAATTAACTAGTTTATTTGTTGCTGATATATTAGTCACTGTCACCAAAATTATTGGTAAGTATGATGACAGTGTAAGATAGTTACGTACTAACCTAAAAATAGGTAATTTACCGTTAAATGGTTACACAGCATCTTCCCGGAAAGCAGTTTTTTATTGGCTGGAAGGTAACTGACCTCGGGTAAAAACGATCAGCAGTCCAGATAGATAAATTAGAAAAAATAATTTCCAAATTTTTTTCTACTAGTAGTCAAAGCTGTAGCCGATTATTATTAGCGATGCGAGTAATCGGTCTTGCATATGAAAAAAATCGACTTTTAATACACTCTTAAACTCCACACAATCCATTTATATTTATTCTTGCAACTGTAAAAGTTGCGAGAATTTCTATGAATACCTAAGTCGCTAATGTTTATCATATGAATTTACCGTTGCGTTTTTATGAAACTGTCTTGGAATTAACCATAACATGCTTATAAAATCCTTCTTAATAAGCATCTAATTACAGTTATAAGTAACTTTATAAGTAGTAAGTTAGAAGGAATGTTCTTAAATATAAGACGTGATATGACATGATAGGATATGATGTAAATATTGCATTCTTTCCTCCTGAACGAATCACGATCTGATGAGAGAAACGCAATAAAAGTTTCACTTGGAGCTAGAACTTCTAGATCTAGTTGCGTGATTACATTTAACAAAAGCATAAAGTAAATTCTAAAGATCAGGTAAAACATTGGAACTGACAGGTTAGTGCTTGACTGCGATAACACCTGAGGGTAAGTGATGATACAATCAAATATGGAAATGCGCTAATCTGGTAAGAGTCAATTTGCCTCTAATGGGTTCTGCACAGCATCGAACCGGAATCTCAAGTTTTAGATATATAAATATAAACAAGATTTAAAAATAAGTTTGCCTAAGAAGTTTCACTTCTGACACGTGTACGTTGTATGCATGCACTTTTAATTTTTTTAATTACCGGTGATAGTTTAGCGCTTGACTATGATCCCACCTGATGGTAAGTGATGATACAGTCTTAGATGGAGGCCCGTTAATCTGGTAATAGGTAAATCCTCTGATGGTTTCTACACAGCATCGTACCTGAACACAAATTTCATTGCTTGGCGATACGTCTTTGCTGGTAACTAGTCACGACCGAAGCCTCCCGCCAGTCCAAACTCAGATGAATTAGAAAATGAAATTTCCTAAATTAACGGGGATTGAACCCGGCACCTCCGCTTGCAAAGCGAATACTCGTACCACTGCGTCAGAGAGGCCGTCAAAAGTATAGTCGTTTGTTTCTATAAATACGAGTATAACTTCCATACAGCAAAAACTACATGAAATGGTGTTATTATTGAAATCGGTACTGAGACGCACGGAAAAGTTATGATATTATTAAAAGACAGGAGTACATTAACAAATAATAACATTACGTTAGGATAATTCGCACGTTGGTCTAATAAGCGTAGCGAAAGTAGTCCTTTTCGCTATAAAATGTGTAAATGACATTCAACTTTGAAATGATATACTTTCTTTGCGTTACACAAATACGCCGACGTTTGTACAAGTATAGCAAGGTTTGCTCACAAGAAGAAAAATTAAACTTTCGCAAAAAACACACGATAAAAGTAACAAAAAATAAGGCAGGGTTACATACATACATACATAGCATCACGCCTCATTCCCATAGGGGTAGGCAGAGACCACATCCTTCCACTTGCCACGATCCTTGCATATCTCCTTCGCTTCTTTCAATCTCATTAAATCTTTCATACAAGTTCGTCGGTTTAGAGTACTCTTGACCTGGCCGTTATTTAAAATGTCCTGGATTTGGTCCAGGAACGTTCGCCTTGGTCTTCCCCTTCCAACTTTCGCATTCACTCTTGACTCATAAATCCTTTTTGTCAGTCTCCTTTCATTCATTCTCTCTACATGCCCAAACCATCTAAGCATACCTTTCTCAATTTTAGTCACTACGTCTTCTTTTATACCACAACGTTCTCTTATCACACTATTTCTTACTCTGTCACTCAGTTTTAATCCACTCATGCTTCTCAACGCTCTCATCTCTACCGCATTTATTTTACTTTTGTGATTCTTCTGCCATACCCAACTTTCACTACCATACATAAGTGTTGGCACCAACACTCCAGCATGCACTGCCAGTCTAGCCCTTTGAGACACCATCTGGCTATTCATAAAAGCATGCAGAGCACCATTTACCATATTCCCTGCATTCACTCTCCTTTCGATATCACTTTCACATGTTCCATCTTTTGTAAATTTAGATCCCAAGTATACAAATTCTTTCACCTCTTCCACTTGTTCCCCATCTATCAAAATATTGCCATTCATCATAGATTCATCTCGTTCAAAAAGCATAACTTTCGTTTTGTTTACATTCACTTTCATTCCTTTCCCTTTCAAAGCTTCATTCATAATATTTAGCATCTCCTGAAGCTCGTTAGCGGATGACGCAAGTATTACTTGATCATCAGCGTAGAGTAAACATTTGATGAGTAATTCATTCATTCTTAACCCATACATACTTTCTTTTAAATCTGTCAAACATTTATCCATGAAAAGGTTGAACAGCCATGGTGACGCAACACATCCCTGTCGAACACCTCTTTCGACAGGAAACCACTCCGTGTACGCTCCGTTTATTCTGACACAGGCACTAGAACCCTCATAGAGAGACTTCAATGCTTGGATCAGACAACCGCTCACCCCATACGTAGATAACGTTGACCACAGCTCATTCCTCACCACTCGATCATAGGCCTTTTCTAAATCTACGAACGCGCAATAAACTTTTTGGTGTTTAGCCAAACATTTTTCAGTTATGCACCGTAAAGAAAAGACCTGATCCGTACATCCCATTCCTCTTCTAAATCCCGCTTGCACGTCCCATATTTTCCCATCAGTTTCATTAATCACCCTTTCAATTAATATCTTTGCATACAATTTGCCGACGACACTAAGAAGGCTGATACCGCGGTAATTTTTGCACTCCTGCTGTGACCCTTTTCCTTTATATAGAGGGACAATTACGGCCTTGCTCCAATCTCTTGGGACTTGACCTTTCTCCCAGCATATATTGAAAAGGCAGTACAGCTGAGCTACCACAATCCCGCGGCCAGCCTTCAGCATCTCGACTGACACTCTGTCATACCCAGCAGCCTTACCTGATTTCATACCTTTTATCGCTTTCATGATGTCATCCATACTAATCTCGCTATCACTTGTCTTACATTCATTGCTATCCGCAGAGGCCATATTTACCTCTGCTTCATTTCTTTCAAACAAACTTTCAAAATGATCCTTCCATCTCTTCAATATCCATTCTTCTCCTTTTATTAAACTTCCATCTAAACTTCTGATTTTACAAAGCTCCGAGGAAGTAGATCTCCCTCGGGCAAATTGTATTGATTTCCAGAAAAACTTTTTGTTTGACTGAAAATCATCAGAAAGTCTCCTATCATACATATCACTGTATTCTTCTTTTTTCTTTCTTACAGCTTCTTTCACGATTACTTTCACCCTTTTGTATTCCATTCTTGCCTTTTTTACGTCATCATTCGTTGCCTTTTGCATTCGTTGGTTCGCTTTTGTAGCCAACCAATCGGACCAAGCTTTCTTCTTTTCACACACAGCTGCTTGAACATTTTTGTCCATCCACAAATTCTTCTCTTTCTTACCTTTCCTCCTTTTAGACACGCCACATACATCAATAGCAGCACCAACCACTCCATCTTTAAATTTATTCCATAAACTTTCAATCTCATTTCCTTCGTCTTCACTCTTGAATCGCCCACTCAAATTTTTCAGATATTCTTCTCTAACATCCTCTTCTTGCAATCTCTCCACTTTTATTCGTTCAAGAATGCTCGAGGTTTCCTTCTTTCTATGGCGCCACCGATTAAAAAGACCGGGTTAAATGCATAATATATGAAATACAATTATTAAGGCAGGGTTAAATGCATAATATATGAAATACAATTATTAATATTTGTTCTATATTCATTAAGTAGCACATTTACAATGTATGATTGTTTTATTAAATAATAAATTAAAATATAGCGAGGTGTTGACTAGATTTACCTCGAACCCTTCCACGAGAGTTGACTTTGCTCGAACGAGCGTTACATAATCGAGCATGACGGCTGAGAATCATTCAATATTACTAGTTTCACCCTAAAAGTATTTTGAATATATAGACAATCTAATTTATTCCTCGTACTAAGACTAGGTAGAGCGCAGCCTTTGCTATTTGACACTATCAAAATATTTGAAGTAGTGAGAAAAGCAATTATACAAAATTTCATCATGTTCCTAAAATATTTTAGGAATACTTAAAGGCCAAACGACGAAGCAAACCTTCTTATATATGTATAATTGTGGTTTTGAATTATTTATGGGAGTCCAGGTAAGGTTTAAATAGTTTCGGTTTTTTTTTTTAGAAACTATTCCTACCTGTCAAACATTTGATGTTCGTCCTGCCGTTTATATCAATTACTTTTAACAGAATATTTTTTCAGTTGTTTTTGACATTTGACATTGACAACCAACTATTTCTGATCGCAACTATATTTTACAGACTTTAGTCGGAATTCTTTTTTTTCATTTTAGGTTTGACCACATTGTTTAACTAAAGTTGAAAAATTCTGCAATTGTCATTCAAATTTTTATTTATTGATTGCGATACGAATTTTCCCAGGTCAGGTAGTGTACAATAAGTATTAACATTGAATGAAATAAAATCAGTGGAAATCCAAAAAAATCAAAGTACTTGAATTAGTGGAAATATTTTTTAAAGGAAATTAGCAATGCCCGTGGTTTTACGTGTCAGTTGCACCGATCACGTGTCAGTTACAAAAAAATGTGATAAATGAAGAACTGCTTGACCGATTTTGTGCAAACTTCACATAAACAATCTACTAAATAGTCCAAACAAAGCCTAAACATTTGGTTTGGATAGGCGAGCCCGTTCTTGAGTTATAAAATTACAACGAAAAGTGGCATTGATTTTTATACATATAGATTTATTGAATTAGTAACAATAATCCTTACGAAACGAAATTTATTGAATTAGTGACAGTAATCCTCATAATACGATGACTAATAACGTCGCGTTTCGGGTTCCAGGTACGGGATATTTGTATGGTTTCCCCTGTTGGGTGTTAGTTGTCGTGGCAACACCACTTCCCCCTATTGTAATTTCCGGGTGTCTATCCTGCCGTGGTTAACACTCAAACGAACTGTAAAGTCGGACGATTTTGTGCAGTGGTTTAGTTTTTAAATGTTTCATTATTTTTTAACTATTTATAATCAGCGGTGGCTTTTCGATGCAGTTCTCTACATTTCTAAAAATCAGTTCCATACGTTATTATATTGCACTAGTTTTTATATTTTTACATTATGAATAAAATTTAAGTATTTGCTCAAAATAATATCACAGTTTTCAAGGAGTCAAGACGATTCAAATCCATAAGTATGTCACATTATAGATGCATAATATGATATGGCATATATGTAACAATGTTAAACAATAACGACACGAGTCTGTCAGTATCTCCCAGTCAAGATGAAAATCTAAGTACTATAACGCTAGACGAGAACACTTTGTTCATGCGATCACGTGACTTATCGATATGATACGTCATTTCCATATATTTTTTAAGCTTTCTACTGGCGTAAGCGTACTTAGAATGTCTTATTGTAAAGGCCCTGATAGAATGACAGATATTCAATATTTTTATACGCTTTATTATACTTTGCACTAAAAATAACATATAAAATAATATAAGACCTCCTTATAGCGACCTCTTCCAGACAACCTTAAGGGTATTAAAATACAGTAAACAGTTGTATACAATACATTTGATAAACAATATTACATACATACAGTATGTACATAAAATACATATTATACACTCTCTCATACACTACATAAATACTGCATCGAATTGATATGATATAAAAGCTCTTATATACCAGATTTAATGTTTGCAGACAAAGCCAAAGATATATTTAAGTTTGTGTATGGAAACTATTTGTTTGCGTTATCGAACAAAAGTAGCCGTAATATATAGATAGCTTATATGATAACGTTCCCGAATTTATAATTGTATAATTGTTATGTGTATAATTTTTATAATTACTATTGAGTTTAATTTTCGGGGAAGAAAACCACCGTAAAGACATAGAATTTGTTTCTATCAGTAAAAAGCAACTGGAGCACCTTCACTACCTAGTAGGGAGATGTTTAATAAAATACTGTCAAATTTGTTTTAAAAACGTATACATACTCGTATATTCTAACTTACCAACAGGTGTATCAGGACCTTCTTTTGACCTTATAACAATTTCTGAACGTCCGTCGATGAGAAAACGCGGTGGTCTGTTTGCTGCTACTATTTGGGTAAGCATTAGTATCCAAAGCAGGCTCTGTGTGCATCTGTGAGTGTCCGATTTTAATCGAACTCTTGGCGGAGACTTCGCACTTTTTCTAGAGAAATGCACCCCTGTCATGGTTCACCTGCCGCATCGGGTTTTACTCTTAATTGTTGAAAAAATCATTTTCTTCGTACTTTTCTTCGCACGGTTTCACCGTGAGAAGATTTGGCGCGTGCAGTACCGGCGAAAGTGTTGACACTCTATTTAATTTCTTCTACGTGCCGTTGACTCGCAACCACCTGTAATGGATAGGTGACAAAGTTTTAATTATATTACGAATTTAGAAAGGCCAATATGAAGACAGATGGTTAAATATCGCTTAGTTTAACTCTCAGAATTTTTAGAATGGTTTGATTTTCTTTAATTTAAATTGGTAGTTTAGCAAAATTGATACAAAAGGTCTTTCTTTATGTGAACTTTGTCTGCGTCGACCTGACAACACAGCCAAGGTATCTTTTAAAAGATACGACTCAAAATAATGTTAAAATATGTTATCTAGGGTTGGATTTTCGACTGGGTATATATAGGAATTTGCGTTTTTTTATTCGTATGGGTAGTGAGTGGGTATGTTTATTTTTATTTTATTTTATTTCGGAAAACAAACAGTACAATTTGTGCGTATAACTAAAAAATAATAAAATTATAAATTAGCTAAAATTTGCTTCTTAAATTCTGAACTGGAGCATGCAAATAGATCAACATCAGAAAATCTAGTATTGTATTGGCATTTTATAAACTCTAAAGATAAATGTGTTACTAGCAAAATTGGTGTTAACATAGGCTGAGTTTAACAAACAGAGTTCTTGAGTGGCATGTACGGAAATTTGGGCAACAGAATTTTATACAACTCAAAACGTATATAGGAATAGTTGATCTCTTATTATCCGATCATGTGAAGCTACACTTAAAGTCTTAACAAACTTTCATAGTGAATGTCATAATGAATAGTTTAGTTATCACCCTATCAGCAAAGATATGACGTCAAGCAAATTTTAGTTCCAGTACGATGCCGAAAGAATTGATTATTCATTTTTCTCTTACCAGGTTAATATTGCTGTACACAATAAAACAGTTATTTTAATACCGATTCATATAATTTTAACAACAACTTGCACTAAAGCGATAAGAGTGGTAGATATATACTTGAAAAGTGTATAATATGTGGGTTATAGTCGTGGGTTACCAGTGCATATCAAAGGCTGTGCCTGCTAACTAGCCGTATCTTATTGTCTGGTTGCAACGTTAGTGCTTTGGTTTCTTAACTCATGAAGGTGCTTTTGGGTTAAGTAAAACCTTGATAGGACCTATAATAACATAGTTTATCGTAATAAAAACAATTTTTTATATAAATAACGTGCTTACAGGTTACGTTATTGCAGGGAGATACATTTCAGCTTTGTATTAATCGTGCTTTTGAGAGAATGTTGGCACGATTAAATCATCCAAAGATATAATGACCTTTTGTAGTATCACAGCATTATTTTTGCCGATTTGAATATTCCCTCAACAAACAATACTCTGTTTTTACTATCCTTAACTAAAATAAAAAAATGGATTGTCTGATTATATATGCGAAGTTTGAAGTGTTTGTAGAAAATTCTGATACTAACGGCATTGCAAACCATACGGGGCATTACGAGTAGATAAAATACTTTTCTTAATATTTCATTTTGTAAGAAGTCAGACGCTTGGGAAATATCTCATCAACTACACAAATTTGCGAAACATCCATCTAGTTTTACTGATTGCAAATTTTTTAAAGTTTATTGGGAACTAATGGACGGAAAACAACAATGTTATTCTTACTGTTACAAAAGGTTGGATTTAATGACTTAATTTCATTGTTGCTAAATATTTGTTGCGTACAAAAACAGAAGCGTCTCAAAGAAATCATCATCATACCAACTACATTTTTACTCCAATTATTTGAAGTATTTTTTGCATTGTAACAAAAATTTTACAGACTTTCTTGTAGTATGTACTGTCGAAAACATTTAGAATTTGTACTTTAAGACAACATATTTAGCTTTGATAAATGTAAATTATCATTGTTGATACAATAAAAATATTTTGTCAAAAAAAGATCTTATTAAACCAAACTAAACAAATTAAAGATTTTGTCTATCAAACTCCTATGGCTAACGTCGAAATAATAGAATATGTGGTGGTTGAGCAATTGAAAATATTAATTGAATACGTTATTTATCACTGTAAGTTTTATATTCAACCGGTTAGCCACCTTGCCTTAGAGTAGATGAAGTTTAGCAATTTACTTTATTATTATGAAAACTAAACATGGAAATTATTAAGTGAGTCCTTTGTGCAGCAGTGGGGTTCCATGTTGCAAGAAATATACGGGTACAAATCCCACTTTTCCATTTTAAATAACTCCTGTCGCTAATGGTTGTTTAGAAGAGATTGCTTATAGCAATAACACCGCCTTTGCACATTAATCACTAAATACTTTTGTTTTTAATCTTTGTCAATTTGTATTTTTATTGTGAATGTGCAATAAAGTTAAATAGATAAATTTTCACAATAGCAGGACAATCAAACAGTCTCCTCCGTCGGACTCATCCGGGACACCAGGGCAGAATGCAAAAGCTGATCACCTGGTGCCTCATAAATGGATGAAGAGGGTCCCGCTGGGTTTTAGTGGGTATTGCGAGACCTTCCATCGCCGAGTCCCACACTCCTGACTGGTCATCGGTCAGGGTTAGTGCGTAAATTGCATTTCCCAACGACAAAAAAAAAGGACAATCAAACAGTCAAGTATTTTTTGGCCATTTCATGCAGAAATGTATTCAACAACTTTTATTATTTAGAAGAATAATGGCAAATGGGCAAATGTTCTCACTGTCTTACCTTGATCTTACATACAAAATGGTCATTTTCTTTCTTAGAGATGTTTGCCATTTTAAGGGTTTACTTGCAAAATATTGCATATCTCAATAAATACTATTACATTAGTATAAAAAGAAACTATGAGAAAACACCGAGTAGCCATAATGATTTCTTTACCATAAGCAGTTGTCGCGTTGCATAATTCATAATTCCCAGATTTGCTAACGAAGTAATTACTCCAACGCTAACAATGACATGAGCTCTACAATTACGTCAATTTGAGCAGAACAAGTAAAATTTTGTAAAGTGCCATTCACACGGGTAAGCTTTCGAAACAATGGCTTGCAATTACATAAAAATAATTAAAATATGACCCCGCTTTGGCGGATGTGTGTAACGTATTGAGGAGTCGTTGACGTAGACCAGGGGTCGGCAATATTTCGCACGCAATAGTGTTGGGTAGGATATGCCTTGAAAAATAGTTTGTAAAGAATAGCCTGCAGTTGCAATGTCCCACTTTACATTTAAGGAAAAGATTTTTATATCTTAAACCCACGTGGACGCTCCAATGCGGGTTGAAACACACACACATTCCTCAGAATTATTCCCGGATTATGCAGATTTCCATACGATGTTTTCCTGCTCTGAAAAGCACAAGATACCTGGTTTGTTGTAGAAAGGTTAGATTGGACTACGATTCCTATCAACAAGACCAAAAAGCTTTTTCTTCTTTTTCTTTCAAACAACAATGAATATCTTAAGAATAATTTAACGTTTCCGAACGTATCGAGATATGAATGACTATAGAATAGTCGAGTACAATTACCTAATTAAGTGTAATATTTGATGGAATACGTAATTTAAAGGGTATAAATGTAAAAATCTTTAAAAACAGGGCAACCATAACTGTGATCTACATTGCAATGTTTAAAAATTCCTTATAAAGTATTTTCATACATGTTTTTATGCAATGGTAAATTTTACACGAGCTCTTTTCAGCAGTGCTAGGGAATTTCGAAAAAATTGTTACATTGGTTACATTGTTTTAATTTTATTGTATTGCATTCCAAAAAAGGTTGATTACCCCTGACGTAGACTGACAATGCGTCAAAAACCGTCCTGTCGGGTCGTCTGAAACAAAAGGTGCAAAGAGCGCAACGGTAGCGAAGGCCGATGACTGTTGGCGACGAATAAAACTATTTTATCGGGGATTGAACTTGTGCTTTACTATGTTAATTCTAAAAGCTTTATTGGAAATACATATTTTTTACTGACAATGTGATTATTATCTGCCATATATAACAATTAACAATACATAACATATAAAATATTAAAAGTCAATATCTAAGCACGTAATCAAACTCATTGTTTACAAAAAAACTTTTTACGTGAGATTTTAATAATGCATTGAATTTTTTTGAATCTTAAATAATATTTGAAAAAACTTTATTAACATCAAGTGTCATCTACAATGAGTTTCAAAAAACATTATTTAAGTTGATGAGTAAAGTATTCAGTATATGCTAATAGGTAGGAGTTGAGTTGAAATTATCTAATATTTATTCAACCGATATTTGACCGACTCCTTCCGCAAGGTAGACGCTCACCAAGAAGGAATTCGCATGCAGGATTACAGCATATTACTGCTTGACGGTTGTTTCAACTTATAAAAAAATAATATATGCAATATAATGACAAAAAGGTTTTTATCTGTAAGCCTAGACAAAATACAACTAAAATAAATAAATAGATAAACATTTTAAGAGTTGTTTTTCATGTAAAGGACGTAATTATCTATATTGATATAGAAGCAAACAAACAGACACATAAATTTTATATAATTGGATAAATATGTAGTGATAAGCTCGGCTGTATTTCACAACATTGGATATGTTGTGTACGTCTAAATTCTATTACGTTTCAAATTGGTATTACAAATTGTAAACGATTTAAATGTAATCGTAACAAATGGTATGGATTTCACAGTTTCCCAAAACATTAAGAAAGTGTTATACGTACGAATTAATGTTCACACAATGTGTGTTATTTGCGCGATGGGTGTGACGAATGATGGCAAAGTACGAAAGGAGATCAACCCGGTTACCGAAACGAGTGAAAGCTTCCCTCCGTTACTTCAATAAACATTTGAAGATCTCTAATCCGATAAGGAGATATTTTGCATTGAGTAAAACGTATGACTATTCTTTATTGTAATACTGTTTAATTGTACTAATAGTCGATTAATTGCCAACGCCCAAAAACTTAAAGGCTTCCTTGCTTATAAAAGATAGGAGCTTGTACAAACTCACTTATTTGTGGGTTGGTAGTTTTATATAAGAGCAAACACGGCCATATTTTTTTACTATAGCTTTGTGTTATTATTATTTGCTAATAATATGATGAGAGAAAGATGTGGTATAAAAAAAGATGTAGTGACTAAAATTGAGAAAGGTATGCTTAGATGTTTTGTGCACGTAGTGAGAATGAATGAAAGAAGACTGACAAAAAGGATTGATAAGTCAAGAGCGAATGGGAAAGTTGGAAGGGGAAGTCCAAGGCGAACGTTCTTGTACCAAATCCAGGACATTTTAAATAAGGGTCAGTCCAAGAGTACTCTAAACCGACGAACTTGAAGAAGCGAAGGAGATATGCCAAGATCGTGGCAAGTGGAAGGACGTGGTCTCTGCCTACGTCTATGGGAATGAGGCAGGATGTTATGTATGTACTTTGGTCTATTGATCAGCTTCTTTGACACAGATGTGAGGTCTTGAGCTCGAGGCTCAGGACGAGTGGATTCAAAAAAATTTGTTGAGTTTTCTATTAAGAGTTTTTTCAATATTTATCCGAAGTTGAGAAATTCGCGGTATGTTCCACCCCGTGTACCTCGGAGAGCACGTTAAGCCTTCAATCATTGGGTCTATACTCTAAAAGCCCTCTCTCCTATGCGTCAAGTGGCCTATCCCCAGCAGTAGGACGTTAATGGCCTGCTTCTTTCCCCTTTGTGTTGGCTATAGATTAATATCATTACTTATAGATTAACCTCAGCTAGTAGTTAGCGATCCCGTGTAGAAAAATATGTGGAAATACATATTCCGTGACGATCTACATTGCAAAAGGCCTCACTCATGATCTCTGCGCATAAAGTAGAACCCAGGAGCGTAACTGCCCTTCTAACGAAACTGGTTTTAGGGTCTAAAACGGACATATTACATAAAATATTTTATATACATATAAAGATGTTAATCGATTAGTGTTGGATTTTATCTATCAGCGTAGTGAATGATCTATGTAGTAAAACTAATGTTAATGTTAATTGCTTCATATGCAGGTAACGAAAAGGCAAGGAAAAACAATATTATCCAATGTCAGACTACGGCATATCAATCGTTTGATAGGTATCTTGATGTTTATCAAAAACTTTATCTAGTATCATCGCCTCCTTTCTTACGTTTAAGTTCTATTTTAAAGAGATAATATAAATTTGTATTACTCATCTATCTTTTAAAGATCAGTAGTTTCTATATAAAATATTATTATTAATAATAATATTGTATATTTTATATTATAAGAAATTTTTTGGTCCATTTCCTATCCCGTAGTGTAATTGAATTTCGTATAGAGATGATAGATATGTAGCTTTGTAGCTACAACACAAAACTGTATCCCCCGATTTTGTTATTATTCCTGTTATGGAAACGCTTCCCTATAGATGAGATTTTAAAGATGTATAAACGTCAATATACAGGTAAATTAATTATTTTTAAGATTAATATTTAACAGTTTTTAAGACTAAGCACCCCGCACCGTTTCTCAAATCTTACTGAACTACTTGAAAATGTCATCATCAAAAAAATACAGGCATCGAAAATACGAGTTTTTCCAGATAATATATCTAGTGAATATTTGAAGAAAAATAAACTATATACGGTTACATACCACGATAATGTTTTTGTGAATTTGTCGAAACACAAAAATTTCAATCGCGAGGAGGGATTTAAGTTGGCGGCAACGTGGAATCCAGTAGTTGATATATGTCAAAAGGGCAAGCGATTTAGAGTTTCAAAATTAAAAAATGACGTCGTGAGTACAGTATGCCGAAAAACGAACAAAGTACCAACATTAAAAAGCACGCGCCGCAGGGTAGAAAGATTCTGCCCCTGACAGCAACTCCAAGCCACTGCAGTCTCGTCGCGACCACGGCCCATGCAATTGGGCCGAAATATCGACAAATTCACAAAAACATTATCGTGGTATGTAACCGTATATAGTATATTTTTCTTCAAATATGTCGATAAACCACGAAAGTTTCAGTTTAAAATATTTAATATCTAGTTAATGTCACATTTTTCCAATCGTACTATCCAAAACAGCTAAAAATGGATAAGTGGTTGTAGTTACAGGTGAGCGGATTAAAAATCTTGTTACATTGAATCAATACGTATACTTCTAAATAAGGATTATAAGAAATAATTTGATTATAGAATTAACATTACAGATTACAGAAGCCTCGAGCGGAAACTTTAAGTCGTGTCAAGCCAATTTGTCGCTGAAGTAATGTTTATTTGCGGTAACGTTAATATATTTAACTTGGACTTGTGTAAGTTATACTTCAGTTATTAGAAAAATATGAAAGCTACAAACTAAACCTGCAACCTATAAGCTAATCGTTATATGCTTCATTATTGAAATTTCTACATTTCGTTGTGTAAAGTTGACGGCCTCGCTTTGTTAGCAGAGGTCCCGGGTTCGATACACAGTAGGGCGAATTTAGGAAATTGCATTTTCTTATTTGTCTGAGTCTGGACGGTTGGGAGGCCTCGGCGTTGGCTAATTTCAACCCTATCAGCAAAGACGTACCGCCAGACAAAGAGATTTGTGTTTGGGTACGATGCTGTAGAATCCACAAGAAGTAAATTACCTTCCATTCAGCTTCCATCTTAGATTGTATCATTACTTATCACCAAGTGGGATCACAGTCAAGCAAAAACCTGTGAGCAATAAAAAATTGATATAAATAATGAATATATTAATGGAAACTGAAAAAATTTGCTTGCTTACACATAGTATGCTTACATATAAAAGTTCTTATGATTAAATTCTCCAAGGAGTTGAGGGAATGATAGCTTAAAAATTAACAATTACAAGCCACGAAAATATTATTTTCCCCAAGAAGACTTACAAATCTGCATAAAATATTCAGCAAAATCATTTCAGTATTATTATTTATAGTATAAATATTTTGTGCAATTTTATTTAAAAAGACCCTGTAAGGTCAATTACACAGTGATTTGCTTATGCCAATAACATAAACATTTATTATATTAGCTTATCGAATTTGTAATTCTGCAATGAATTTTTATTATACATAAGTATTTCGTAAAGATGTGATTGAATATAACATATGTTATTTTATATGCATGCGTACATAATGCTAAGAGATAACATAATATTAATGACAGTAATAAAATTAAATGTATGTTTTAGTAAGAGAAAGTGTTTGGGTTGTTGCATGCTGATTTGCATGTATTTTTGCATTACACTTGTACAGATAAAATGTACGTTCACTGGATAATAGATCTGTATTACGAGATCCGATCTTATCCAGATTATTTTAACAGATAATGACAATGTTCCTGATGGCGTCAATTTTGTAGTCTACTTACATAAATTCTTATAATTTCGATTAGGATCGAGACAAAATACCTTTTAAGATTGTAATACAAAAATTTATTTAGGAACGGTTCTTATTATGTAGTTTGTTAGCAAAGTTCCTGTTTTACCAGCTTTAGTTATTAGCTAGATAGTAATTAGTATGATTTAAAATTTAAATCAGCTGTAAGGTTCCCTTAGAACAAATAAAATAAGGCAAACTAGCGAACTTGTATGAGAGGTTTTAATTAAATTAAATATTTTTTTAAACACCGTTGCAATACCTGTAAAATACTTTTTAAATGATTGAAATCGGACATTGCATTTAAAAGATATAACGAATTTTAAAATGTAAATCTACAAAAAATTGTAGCGACCCTTATAACTGAGCATGCGACTGGTCAGCTCGCGCATATTCCTAGGATGCCAATGAAACCCATCGATATGGCTATACTGTTTTTATTTTTATAAAGCTAAAAATAACAGGAGTGATATAAAAAAATTCTTCCTTGAAATCAAGAAGTTTTCAATACATACATACATAGCATCACACCTCATTCCCATAGGGGTAGGCAGAGACAACATCCTTCCACTTGCCACGATCCTTGCATATCTCCTTCGCTTCTTCCATTCTCATTAAACCTTTCATACAAGTTCGTCGGTTTAGAGTACTCTTGACTTGGCCCTTAATTGAAATGTCCTGGACTTGATCCAGGAACGTTCGCCTTGGTCTTCCCCTTCCAACTATCGCATTCATTCTTGACTCATAAATCCTTTTTGTGAGCCTCCTTTCATTCATTCTCTCTACATGCCCAAACCACTACATCTTTAGTCACTACATCTTCTTTGATACCACAACGTCATCTTATCACACCATTTCTTACTCTGTCACTCAGTTTTAATCCACACATACTTCTCAACGCTCTCATCTCTACCGCATTTATTTTACTTTTGTGATTCTTGTGCCATACCCAATTTTCACTATCAGTGTTGGCACCAACGCTCCTGCATGCACAGCGAGTCTGGCTCTTTGAGATACGCTCTGGCTATTCATAAACGCACGCAGGGCACTATTTACCATATTCCCTGCGTTCATTCTCACTTTCACATTTCCATCTTTTGTAAATTTAGATCCCAAGTATACAAATTTTCACCTCTTCCACTAGTTCCCCATCTATCAAAATATTGCCATTCATCATAGAGTCACCTCTTTCAAAAAGCATAACTTTCGTTTTGTTTACATTCACGTTCATTCCTTTCCCTTTCAAAGCTATATTTATGATACATTTTCCAATACCTGTAGAGTATGTGTATATGTAAATTTGTTAATGTCAGACATTCTACTTAAATGATGTTACGAATTTAAAAATGTATTTAATAATCTGAAACAAGTGATTAAAATCTCAGCAAAATAAAACTTTTATATTGACGAAAATAAGTCTTTAGTCCGACTTAGTGGACTTCCCATTGCAATGAGATCGGTATCTACGCGAGTGATACCGCGGATCATTGCTAGTCAACAATTAAAAGAACGTATCGCAACAATTTCTTTATCATACGTTCAAGTTTCTTAAATCAATATCATTCACCAGGATTACTTGGAATTTGCATCAGATAGCACGACGTGAAGAGTCTCCTATCTGCCATCAGTGTAGTGCGCCTGTCGATACGGCAGCCCACACTGTGGCAGAATGTCCGGCTTGGGGACCACAGCGACATCCTCTGGTGTCCCTCATCGGAGCGGATCTCTCACTGCCAAGTATAGTGGACGCCATGCTTAATAGTGAGACAGGTTGGAATGCAGTTGCCTCTTTCTGCGAACGCCTCTTGTCTCCACCTTGATCATCCTCAGTCGGTTTTCCCAATTCAGGGTGAGGAGGGAGTCGCTGAGTTTTAGTGAGTATTCTGACCTTGCCGGAGAGTCCCGCTCTCCCTGCTTCGTGGCAGGGGTGCGCAAATGCTCTTCCCAGCGGAAAAACAAAGGATTACTTGAAATAGCTTAAGATGTAGAATGGATAGAGATGTTACACTTAGGTATATAAACTGCTATTTGAAACAATTTTGATGTAACTTTACAATGAAAATTTCTACTTAGACTGTCTCATTGGTCCTGTGGTCAGCTTCTTCGGCTACATGACTACTACATGAGATACTGGGTTCGAGCTCCGGGTAAGATGATTACAACAATCGATATAGACTTTTCTTTTAAAGAAATTATTAGTATTTGCCCGAAATTGGGAAGTTGGCTCTACTCCTGTGCCTTGGAGAGCACGTTAAGCAGTCGGTCCTGCACCTGATCTTTCTCCAGTTGTGTCGGATTGCTGTTCCATCGGACTACACTCACCCTCAGTGAAGGGAATAGAGAGTGTTAGTGCATACACTTGTGTAATATGCCTATCGACTCGTAGTGGAACAGCGTGGTGACCAGAAACCCTCTCTCCTATAAGTCAGGAGTCCCGTGCACAGCAGTGGGACGTTAATGGGATACTACTGACTATAATTTTATAATATAATAGCTTATACATCAACTTTAAAACCTAAAGATCCTGAATGATTTGGTAAGAATTTGTTCTGGAATTTCTCTACTACCACTAAACTAAACATGGAAAAGATTAATACTGAAATGAAATATAATATAACAATATATACTATTGTATAATGTAAAAAACATTAACCTGTGAACTCACGGTGAGATGCTAGAAAGTGAAACCGTGCACGGTTAATTGCTGTACTCATTTCACATATTATTAGACAATGGAAAAATGTGTGGGTTATTATTTTGTAACAATTTGTTGTACCATCTTCGTTGATTATATTGTATGCATTCGACATCTTATAAATGAGACAATAATGATGGGTTTTCTGAACTGTAACATGTAATACGCTTATTACTTATATTTGTCTTAGCTCGTTGTTTCTTTATTGGATGGAGTTTGTTTCCATTGCAATACTTAAATAATGACATTCTCTTGAGTAAATTTAAATCTCACTGAATATCCTATACTGTATACACTAATATCTTTGGAAGGATGGGATGTCATAAGGACTTATTGAGAGAGAACAAGATAACATTCTAAGTACGCCAAAGGCAGTAGAGCGCTTAAAAGATGTATGGGAATGACGTATCATATCGATATGTCACGTGATCACATGAACAAATTGTAGCGTTCTAGTCGATCGACATAACATTATCATACTTAGAACGTCATCTAGAATATCAACCTCTTTACCTTCAAAACCAGGAAGTGATCAAAACATAATAATGTTCCCATTGAAATGCTTTGAATTGTTAATATCTCATTCTTCAAAGATGAAATAAAGAATTTAAATTGAACTTTATCAGCGTCAGGTATCACCGATTTGGTAATAATTTTGCATCTGCTTGAATAAGGAGCATAGGTGTAGAGGAAAATCTGCACACGTACCTTATTAAAACGAAATGTACTTAATCATATTTGACTTAGTATTAATATTTTTCCTGTATTTCGAGATTTAACAATGTATGTTACAATATATTCATTAAAACACCGTAAAATACATTGTTTTATTAAAAACATAATTATAGCTTTTTTTGTGTGCCCGTTACTCTATTTGGACTATTTCCGTAATCTAAAAGAGGGACAGGGCTTGAACACTGAAGAGTTTTTAGTAAATTATGATTTTAGTTAATCGTTGTAAAGTAATTTTGATAAAGCATTTATTTACTTTACTTATTTATGCCTGTTAAACTAACTTAGAAATAAAAATTAAAACTAGTACATAAAGGACACCTTATCCCTTAAAGAGATCTTATCCAGGAACCCTAAAAGTGGGAGAATTGATATGTATATACACACACACTAGTGAGGTAGTAAACATTAGAAAGAAAACGAGTTTTTTTATAAAGGTGCTATTCTCACGATGTTGTCAATCTGTGATAATGGATACTACAAACATGAATCCGGTGGAGATGCATAGCAGGTGAACCGCTTTTTATACGCGAAAGTATCTCGGGCTTCGCAATCGCGTTAATTACAGGGTCAATATCTACTTCCTTCTTATAAATGTTTTTATTGCGGACAACCTATGTTTTGTAGTTAAATGAATATGTACAAAATTTCTATCATTTGTAAGAAACAACATGGTTTTGTGTATTCATAATTACAAAACAAAACCAGCCCTAAGATTTCGGTTAATAGAATAGCTAAAGATTGCATTTTGTCTAGTCCAAAGTTGTAGACTATAAATTATGGTCAGTCTTGACGATGTATGTTTAAAACTTTAAATTTTATAAGAAATCTCTATAAATGAAAATAAATTGCGTGTAAATTTTTAACCAGAAAGATAGTATAAAGGGCTTTATTTATTGAACACCAACAAAATACATATTACATACATTAACAAACTTCATTCACAATTTTTTGCTTAATGGTATCTTAACTAAAGGTGAAACTAAATGGACAAGATTTAAACAATAACGAAATTTACTTATATACACAAATTAGAAACTAATAGTTAAAAAAAGATTAACAAAATAGTGAAAAATAAAATTGGGCTTATAGGCTAGATAAAGACTATAGTTTTCTTTCAAATTCAGCTATGGAATAACGAAATACATCTTTTTCATTATTTTTTTTGACAAGTTCGCTGTTTGCCCTCATAATTCTCTTCAGTGAAGACTGATAGCCTAAATTAGTTTTGGAATAACTACATTGGAAAATGTGGCGTTTTTTCACTCGTACATGTTTTTTCACCTAATGTTAAACATATCACTTTGCCTCAAGATATTTACAGAATCACTAAAACTAGTTTGTTGAAAAAGGGCTCTTTTTAAAGCATTACTTGCCCTTTCCTCCCGATCCTCTAAATTGCCAGTTCCCCCTGAATATTTAAAAGCAACAAATATTACTTATATACTTGTTATTATTTACTCTATATGCGTGTATGTATAATGGTTAATTAAAGTGTTTTTGAAGTAAAACTTCTTTAGGCGTATGAGGGTAATCTTTTAACGCGTGATTAACGCCACTAAGTTGTGCAGCGTTTTGTATGCCAATTCGTTTGAGGGTTATCTGGTTTTAATATTCAAAAATAACATAATACGGCATTTTAAATTGCTCCTCGTAACTTAATTATCTCTTTTCTAAATTTTAGATTCAAAAACAAAATTTAATTAATAATTTTGAATATTGCAAGAAAACACGTGGCATTTTTATATATTTACAATTCGTTATTTGAGATTTCAATAAATATTTTTTACATTGCTAACATATCTTCCTAATTCCCTCCCTCTAAATCTCAGAAATCTAAAGTATTACATTTGTATAAATATAATGAAAATAAATTAATAAATTTATTAATTTATGTTTATGCCTAATTAAAAAAATATAAGAGTATCGTGCACTGCTTCTCTATATAAATTAAACGAGTATGAAGTTTTTGCGTTACGTATTAACATATAGATTACGACGTCATAATGACTAAAATGCAAGTCACATAGTATGTAAAATATTATTACGAATATTCTATCAAACTATCTATATATGCAATCTTTTATTTATTTAAATAACTTTACGCATGCTACCTTAGGGGCGTTTGCCTTGTCGCAGGTGGTCCGTACCAAGAGCAATTGCGATTCAACAATCGAGAATCGCATTCGTATACCAGTATGTCTTTAATGTAACGATTGTTAGCAAAGTTTTTAAACATTTTTAACAGATAAGAATATTTATTTACACAAAATCATTTATGTAAATGTGTAGACCTGTTAAATACACACAAAAACCTGTTGTAAACCGTTACAGGCGATTCCGATCGTTGAATTGCAATAGCAAGTATACTGTCCGATGTGCATCAAGCGTATCGTCGCGGTTGAGCGTCATCTGGACTCGAACCTAATACCGCAATTAAAAATAAAAAAGACGGCCACGGTTTTGTATTCCTTATTGTATTATTGATATATGATTTATCTATAAAAGGTAAGAGGTCAGTAGCACCCTAATAACGTCCTACGGCTAGGCACAATCCTTCTCACTAATAGGGTACAGGCTTTTTACAGCACTTCCCTGCTTCATTGCGGCTTGGCAGGCTTATATTAAAAATCGAAATCAAAATATTCTTTATTCAAGTTTTTTTTTCGAAGTGTGTAGTTGCTGTTAGCCCTACTGGCTTAGACAGCGTAACCGAGTGGGGTGGCGAGCGCAGAAGCTCTGCCGAGGGGTGGGCCCGTAGAAGGGCCCTGCTGCGTCGTGGGTAAACGTTGCTCTAAGGGCGCCTCCTGCGAGGTTCGGACCTAGGCTTAGAGAAACGTTTGCTGCTGCTGAAAAGGGTAATCGGACAGGTGCTTAGTCCTGACGCCCATGGGTCCGCGACTGGGAGCCGCGGCCGGGGTGCGTCAGATAGCGGGGGCCTCGTCTTCGCCGGCGAAGACGCTGTGTGTGTGTGTTCGTGTACGGGGCATTGTCAATCGTAATCTGGTCGTCTGGGTCGTCAAGGACGTGTTTGGGCCGCCTCTTCCTAGGCGGGATGTTTAGCCTAATCCCATAAGAGGCGGCATTCCTGATGAGAGGGTTGGGGTGACTGACGGCTCTCTTGAAGTAGTGTACGGAGAGCGTTTTAAAATAGTTGTTGACCGTTGCGAGGTCGAGATCTCTGTGGAGATCGACGTTGCGCATGCCACGCATGCGAATGTGTTTGGTTAAGAGCATGCATCTAGGGTGACTCCTAGGTATTTGGCTTTCCGTTGCCAAGGGATCGGAGAATTAAAAAGTTTAATTGTTGCCAGATCTCGGTGATCTGGCCTCTTAGCACCGGTGAAGAGTATAGCTGTGCTTTCCTCAGCATTAACTTCAATTCTCCATTTGCGAAACCAATCGCCTAGGCTATTGACAACTTTATTCAAGTAGGCACAAAAAGCACGCTGCATCCGCAGAGAGGAAACCGGCAAGAAACTCAACGGTTACTCTTTTAAAGCTAGTTGTGTATGTTCCAATGTGTAATATTTTGCTTCTGTGTGGAACTGGAGTAAATTCTAAACATTTCTATCGCTTAAATAATCTTCAACATTGTAGTATGCCTTTTGTTTTTGTTTTTGACATATACCTTATAAACTTTGCGGAGGCAAATCTTAAACTGACTGCGGTATTTTATTAAAAAATGCTCAACTAGACAAAGGATTTCTGAAACTTCCTCATATTTATAAGTTTGTTTTTATTTCTTGTTTTAAAATTGTGTATTTCACTTTTTGTGCTGTATAAGTGAATATTATTACGGATATATAACATATTATTCAATATATATTGCGACGGCACTGTCAGAATTAATATTTCTTTGAATTCATCTCTTAGAAAAACACGAGATCCTAATTAAAATATAACTTATCAAATATATGTTTGAAATGACCCAAGCATGACTTTGAATCTAATAAGAATAATTCTATATAAAATTTATTGCTTTTTTCAACTTTTATTGATATATTACCATTTGACTGTGATTTCACCTGATGTTAAGATTGAACGGTGGTATGATACAGACAAAGATGGCACCGCACATATCTGTGTCTATTACGTAGTTTTCAGAACAACAACGTACCAAACTCCAATTTTTTTAGGTCGGTATCACGTCTTTGAAGAGGGGTTATAATTAGCCAAAGCCGAAGCTTACCAACAGGACAAAGTTAGTTAGTTATATCATTTCCTAAAATGGTGCCACCATTTGGCCAGTAAGGCAGTCTAAATTGTATCATAGATATATATAAGGAGCTCATAAAGAAAGTAATTATGATATTACTTGTTTGTTTGCAATCTTATTGACTCCCCGTTGACAATTGCCTATTATGGCAAATCATACGATTTGATATACTAGTTAGTAAAATGACAATTTCATTATATTTTCAGTAGTTAGATCTACAACAAATAGGTATCTGATAATATTTTTATCTGATGATTTAGAAGTAGATAAAAATAATACTTTACATAAACTGAATTCTCCGCTCTATCTACACAATAAAAAGAAGTTCCAAATGTATGACTGAATTTTGTTCGTATTTATGTATTAATAAAAAAATATATTATTAATTGAACAAACATTAAACAACTGATTCCATATGAACGAAAAATGGTCAACGGTAGTGTGGCGAAAAAATGTTTCATTTTATTTTTATTACTAATTACACCTGAAGGTAAGTGATGATAAGGTCTAAGATGATACAGTCTCAGGCGATATACCTGTTTTAGTTTCTATCGTAACGTAGCATCGTACCGGTGCACAAATCTCAATGTTTGGGGGTACGTGTAAGCTGGTAGAGTAACAATTATCCGCAGCCGAAACCTTAGACCAGTACAGAGTCAGAAAATTTAGAAAATACAATTTCCTACATTCGCCCTAACGGGGATCAAGTCTGGGACCTCTGCTAGCAAAGCAAGTACTGCGCCAGTGAGGCCGTCAAATGTGTCACTTGAATGACACATAATTTCACATTTCTATTACTCGGATTGTATTTAAAAGCAAAATTGATCCTAACGAATTTCATCGTAATTTATATTAAATATAACAGTTGATGATAATTTAATTAAATAATGTAATCAATAGCAATAACGTCTTTATAGAAGTAAATCTTATCATCACTCAAATATATTATCAAACATTATCTCTATCTAGTTTACAGTGATAAAAATACTTATACTTAAAATAGTTACAGCAACATTTTTGAAATGTAACTATTACGTTGCAATATTTAAGGATAAAGTTACATAAATCTGCAGTTTACAGACCGAAATAATGTAGAAAAAAAACAAGTTCATTTCAAAATTAAATATCTTTTAGTACAATTTTTTTTATATTATATAATTTTTGACTATATTTCAAAACAATTAAATCTTCACTACAGCTTTACCAGTGTTATCTCCATTCAACATTCCTATGAAAGCATCATAAATATTATCGAAGCCCTCTATTATATGTTCTCTAGTTTTTAATTCACCAGATTTAATCCATTTAGCTAAATCAGCAAATGCTTCAGGCCACCGCTCTCGCCAGCGTGGTACTAAGAAACCTTCTATTTTTAATTGCTTCATAACTAAAGCCACTTGCAATATAGAGGCTTTTGGTAAATTGGTATATGAATCATTGTATGCACTTATACTCCCACAAACGGAAACTCTTCCGAAATCATTCATTTGATTAATTATAATGCTGCTAATTTCACCTCCTACATTATCGAAGTAACAATCCACACCATTTGGCGCAGCCTCCTTAAGTGCTTTTTGAACATCCACCGTTTTATAATTTAGTGCTTTGTCGAAGCCTAGTTCCTGTTCCAACCAATTTACTTTATCATCAGATCCTGCAAATCCGATCACTCGACAGCCTTTTATCTTGGCAATTTGACCTACTAGTGATCCCACAGCCCCTGCAGCACCAGTTACTACGACAGTCTCCCCCGATTTGGGTTTACATATTTCAAGGAAACCAAAATATGCTGTAGCTCCAGGCATTCCCACTGCACCAATGCCTAAAGATGGCGAAAGGCCTTTTAAATCAGGAAGCTTGTATATCGAGTCCATCGGGGATTTTGATGAATTGGCATTTATAACACTATAATCACACCAACCTTTGTGAGACACGATTCTAGTACCAACGGGATATCGGGGATCTTTGGAGTCTTCAACTAATCCAACTTGAAACGAAAATTGATCGTAGGGTACTGGATATCTAGAATTATAAGCTCTGAGGTAAGGATCAACACTAATCCATTCAGATTTTACAAGAATTTCTCCATTTTGGATAGGCGGTAGTTCGTATTCAATAACTTCAAAATCATCGCGTTTTGGGATTCCTTCAAAGTGTTTTTTTACCACGTACTTCCGTGCCTTCACCATTTTGCCGAAAATGTTTTATCACAACTAAGTACAATGTACAAAAATGTTTTATATATAAGTGGAAGTTATCAGGCGTTTTTTATCGGAAATATCAAATTTATCACTAGTTGGATATTGTTTGGTTATCATCATTACTTCTATAAAAACATTTTTTTTATACCTGATGAAAGTATTTTTGAAAAAATAAAATTAAAATAATGGTTTTCTTGCTGCATTCCAAATTTTCAAATGAGTTTTAAAGATATAAGGATCCCACGATTTTGTACTTGTATAATACAAAAACACTCTGTGTCTAGACGTTTAAATAAATTAAATATTTGAGTTAAATAATATGGAAGAAAAAGGAGTCATATCCTTATATCTTATTTTTGCAAATATTTTATAATTTAAATTTTATTAGGTATCCATTAAACGTCTAACAATGTAGAGATGGCTAAAAAAAGGAAAATAAATAGATGATATTGATGAAACGAATGTATTAAAAATGTAAACTCCTTGTTTTCATATTTAATCAAATCAAAGTTTAACAATAGCTTTCCCAGTATTTTCTCCTTTTAACATTCCAATAAATGCCTCAAAAACATTGTCAAAGCCTTCTGTGATGTATTCTCTAATTTTCAAATCACCAGATTTAATCCACTTGGTTAGTTCTGTAAATGCTTCGAAATATCGCTTTTGCCAACGTGGTAATAAGAAACCTTCCACTTTTAACTGTTTCATAAGTATAGCAGGTTGTAAAATAGTAGCTTTCGGCAAGTCAGTAGTTGCTTCATTATATGAACTTATACTGCCACAAACGGAAACTCTTCCAAAATCATTCATTTCATTTATTATAATGCTGCTTATTTCACCTCCTACATTATCGAAATAGCAATCAATGCCATTAGGAGCTGCTTTCTTAAGAGATTTTTGTACGTCAACTGTTTTATAGTTAAAGGCCTTGTCGAAACGTAGTTCTTGCTCTAGCCAAACAACTTTGTCGTCAGAACCTGCGAACCCTATCACTCGACATCCTTTTATCTTGGCAATTTGCCCTACTAATGATCCCACTGCTCCTGCAGCACCAGTCACAACGACGGTCTCTCCAGGCTTTGGTTGACATATTTCAAGGAAACCAAAGTATGCTGTAGCTCCAGGCATTCCTATTGCACCAATACCTAAAGAAGGTGATAAACCTTTCAAATCAGGAAGCTTATAAAATTCTTTATCAGTAGAATTTGATGTATTTATTATGCTGTAATCACACCAGCCTTTGTGGGAGACTACTCTAGTACCGACAGGATATCGTGGGTCCTTTGACTTTTCCACCAAACCAATCTGATATGAGAACTGGTCAAATGGCACTGGATATCTATTATTATATGCTCGTAGATAAGGATCAACACTAATCCATTCAGTTTTTACAAGAATTTGCCCATTCTGAATAGGTGGTACTTCGTATTCTACTATTTTAAAATCATCACGTTTCGGGATTCCCTCGAAATGGTTTTTCACCACGTATTTGCGTGCCTTTACCATACTGTCAGAGATATTTTCACAACTGCGAATAATTAGCGTAAACATTCCCTTATATACTATGAAGTTATCAGATATTTCATATATTTATCATAAGTATTGGATCCATTACTTGCTAGGTCAATAACGGGGCATCGATCTGATCCTTAACCCTATACCTATATTTATAGTATGATGGAAAAATTAAATCTATAACAAGCATAATATATTTCTCAGTTATTTATCTATATGTATAAAATTGCTGTTCCTTAGTCTCGCCCAGATTCCCACCAAAGTCTGTTAAATATTGCAGTTGCGATCAGAAATCCTTTATTGTCAAATGTCAAATGTAAAAAAAAACTGCTATTAAATTTTGATTTGACTTTTAAACATCGGGATTATTAAACTTTTGACATTTAAAATAAAAAAAAGTTTTGCTTTTAGTTTTTATTATGATTTCTGAACAACTTTTCAATTTAATTGATTTTTAAACTATAGGTGGAACATCAGATGTGTGACAAGTAGGAATTGTTTCTAATGGAAAGCGCAAATGTTGTTTTTACTATATTCCAAGAATTTTTATTCATATTTACTTACCTTTTAAATCTTTCCTGGACTTCCACAAATGATTCAAAACCAAAATTATTAATTAATGTATGCTCTAGATTAAGTCAGCGTTCTTTTGCACTGCGTGATAATGATTTTCGGTCAACTTTTCTGGATATGCTATCCAGAAAAGTTCATTATTAGTAGCATATCATGCCACGGCAGCATCCATAATTAGGTACGGCATTATCTTTTGGGGAAACACTAATCATATTAATAGCGTATTTATTGCACAGAAAAAATGTATAAAAGCGATATGTGGAATAAAAAAAAGCGAAAGCTGCAACCCGTACTTTAAAAAATTAAATATTCTGACTGTGCCGTCTTTATATATATATGAATTAGCATTATTTAAAAAAAACAATGAAAACCTTTTCGAAAGGCTTAAGAGAGAACGTTGTAAAGACAGATTCCGATATCCCGATCATAAAAGTTTTTTTTTTAAGAAGAATATAAGGACTACCATATTCAGCGAATAAATGTTTTGATTTGATTTGATTTGAAATTAGGCCAGCCGTGCTTGAATTTTAACGAGACTAAAGAGCAGCAATTGATTTTTATATGTAGATTCTGAAGGGAGAAGGAAGTTTGACGGGTCAGCTAGTATTTAATATATGTTTATTGTAAATATTTATAAGCCTCCAATCTTGGTACAGTATTAATTTGTGATTACAAATTTCGTTTGAAGATAAGTTAATTTTTAAATACGATATATACATTACCAAACATATAAGAGAACATAGAGATGTCATAGTGAAATATTTGTAAGATTAGAAAAGGCGAGAAGATACAAATCTTAATGAAACAGTGGCATTATTCAAATAGGTGATTATTGATAGAAATAATACTTGATTACTGTTAATATAAGATCATGTTACTGTTCACACAACGTGAAGATGTCACAGCCCTGTGCTATTTACACATTAAACACATGTTTCGCACGATTTCCAAATGAACAATAACTTTCCTTGCAATGAGATCGAAGATTTTCCATCACACTTAGACCCCGTGAGGAAACGCTTTAGTTATTTACTGTCAAATTCCACAATAATGATATTCATCATAACAGTATGAAAATGGATGATGATCAAAATAACGAAGTAATAAATTCACTACGTAAAATCAATTTAATGAAAAAGGAATGGATTTTTTTATTGAGAGACTTGCGCCTGACTGTATTACACCTGATGGTAAGTTATAATACAGTCCGAGATAGAAGAAATGTAATTAAAAACTAGAACAAGTAAATATTCCACCTTACATACTGTCAAGCAATGCCCCGTCAGAGATAAAATCAAAAGAGACTTAAAAAAATGAATATTTAGCATATTATTCATTATATTTAGTTATTTCATATTAATTATTTATAAAAGTTACTTGAAGCTGTTAACATATTCTTCGAGGTCATTAAATAAAGCAAAACAGTTGTAACGTTCACTTTACAGTTGTTGTATATCAAGTTAATTTCAACTTCAAGTTCAATTCAGCTGTTTACTATAAATGAACTTTCTTTGCCGGATAAATGATTTTGCATGGATATAAAATTAGCTGACCCGTAATAGCGATCTGTCACGATCTACTTCACGCCGTGATTTGTTTGTGTACAAAATGATAGTATAGGATTGTGATGTTTCAATCGAGATCGTTTGCCAATTTCTTAAGCTTAGTAACTTTTAACGATTACTTCTTTTGGTTAACTTGCTTATTAACGTATATGTATATGCCTAAAGATATTAAAAACATTTGATTTTCATAAAACTTAAATGAAATAGCGTGTAATCAAAATCAAAACCTTCTTTATTCAAGTAGGCTTAAAAAGCACTTTTGAATCGTCAATATTATGTCCGTTGGTAAGAAATTTACCACCGGTCCGGAAAGTTAAATCCGCAAAGAAGAAACCGGCAAGAAACTCAACGGTTACTCTTTTAAAGCTACTTGTGTATGTTACAATGTGTAATCTTATGCGTCTGTGTGCAACTGGAGTCAAGTCCAAACATTTTTATCGCTCAAATAATCCTCAACATTCCTTTATCAAAAGTATGTTTTTGACATATTTCTTAAAACTATGCGGAGGAAAATTTTATATTGTCTGCGATATCTTCTTAAAAATGCTTATGCTCAACCCGAGAAATAATTTCTGGACCTTCTTCACTCTCTATTACAAGTTATTTCTTGTATTAAAATTTTGTATTTCACTTATTTGCCCAGTAAGAAGAATACAATGACGGATATATAAGATATTATTTAATATATATTGCGTGAGAATTGATGTTTCTTTAAATTTATCTCTTAGAGAAGCACGAGATCTTAATTGATATATGTCACGTATTACACTTTTTTGTAAAATAAATATAGTTCCAATGACCGCCGCCTAACATTGGACATAATGCTATGAAAATACCCTAAATACACCATTTTGGCTAAATATTCAACTACAGTGAAAGGGCAGTTATTTCTGTTTGGTCTCTATTTTAGCTTATTCATCCAAAACGAAACTTGTTTGTTTCATCTTTGCTATTATTAGAGACAGCCGAAGCTTCCCTCCAGACTAAAAATAGACAAACTAGAAAATACAATTTCCTAATTTCTAAATTTATCCTGCTCGAAATCGAATCCGGGTCCCCTGTTCGCGACGAGATTATTCACATTATTACACCTGCAAGGGTCTCAAATCATATACAATATTAGAGTATTATAAAGTTCAATATAAATTCTCTTTATCCTTATAAACATGAAACGAATTCCCTTCAATATGGATTCAATATTTAAATTAAGGTATAGTTATTATTTATCTTTTGCTTGCACAGGAATTTCCCGATTTTTCAATCGTTTTTGATAAATAAATACAAACAAAAAGGTGACGTAGACGAAAGCTTTTTTTGATACATCACATTGTTGTATATATTCTCCCTATTTACAATGCTATGTAATATTTTTTGTTTTAATTTTAACTTATATGATACAATCTTCTTCATTTCATCAATTTTCTATATTATTATATAATACCTTATAAATCTACATTATTATTCGTATAACTATAATATTAAAAAAATTTAGTGCTTACTAACATCCCTTGAGGGGAAAAAATTTAAATTTAATTTAAGCATTGTTTGGAAAACAATTTATTTTATAATTTAAAAAAAGAAAACCAAATCAACACGCATTAAAAAATATTTCATTTAAGTTACGATATTCATTGCTTACTGGCATTGGAATATAGATAAAATCTGAAATTTTAATATGCAAGTACAAAACAAAAGTAAGAGTGAAAGGTGTTACCATAAAACTGGTTCATTAATTAATATGACGCAGCTATTGTAACCCTGAACAATTTATTGTTTCAAATATGTTATAGCATAATATATATGGTAATGAGAAATCATTTTCATATTGTTTTAGCCAAAAAAGGAAAGTTTTAAGTAATCGCAGAACGCTCTATCTATAACAAAACTGCAACAAAGATTCTACTTATAACTCAGCCTAATTTTGAATATAAACATAACTTTAGATGATTCTTTTGAAATGTATTTTAATAAAATCAAAATACTGTATGGTTAAAAATATCTTTACCTTTCCTATTTAAGGGAGAAATATATAAAAAAAATGTAATTGGGTATGTATTAATCTCTTTTAAAACTTCTAAAACTATCCGTTGCTAATGAATCTACCAACGGTTCGGAACATTCGATAATCGATAACTAATTATTTGAGAACAATATTTCTTATGAATGAATCTATATAATTTAAGGATAGAGTTTACAATAAATATACTTTTAATGCTTATAATTCTGTCAGTTCCATGTAGTTTTATTATAAGTTAGAAGATAGTTATATATATAATCACATAAACTCCCAAAGGGCTATACCAATTTTGAGAAAATTAATGTGTAATAATAACTATACATTGACGCTACCGAGAAGATACCAACAAGAAACTTAGTATTTATTTTTAGTTAAGTTACATAAAGTTGACCAGAAAGTCAGGATTTATTTAAAATTAAGTTACATAACGCAATTTCTTTATATTATTATCTTATTTTTTTAGTACATTACATAGTTTTCACTTTTTATTATTATTATTTTTACTTTTTATATGTTTTTACTCTAGTGTAGGCAGAAGTATTAAGTTACTGAAACGAAAAGCAGTTTAGTGCTGAATTTTAAGCCTTTTCCCAAAAGTGTTTCATATAATTTATAATCAATTGTTGTCTTATATAACGTAAACAACACATTTTTTGTGATTATAGATCTTTTTTATTACTATTACAATGTTATTCATCATCCTCTCAATATATAAAAGGTAATCGACCTTTATATTTGTGTTAAATTTTAAGTGTATATAAAAATAAATTATACTAACAAATATCCTTGAATCTGCAGCAATCTTCTTACGATTTAAATAACATTCTTCTAGATAAAATAATAAATTAAACTTTAAACATAAGGGCGGTTATTCACTGCACTTCCTCGTTTGCGGACACTGTGAAACACCGCGCGTCGTGTTTGGCGTATTAACTACGACTGGTGCTAAGTTGTTATAAATCACTAGTAAACCGTCAACATCCCCCTTTGCTTTCATTATACTAAGTAAATAATGAATTTTCGCTTATAAAAGAGAAGGTTTGAGGCTAAACTATATATATGTTAACGGAAATGTATGAATTGTATACAAATCCTAGGAAATCTGTACAATTCCGATACTATTTAAGAAATGTATAAAATATTGTTTGAATGCATAGATATCCTAGCAAATGTAAAAATTTTCTCGAAATTGTATATAATTCCAATATCGTTTTAGGAAATGTATAAAGTAAATGCTTTCTGTAATAAAACACGTTGTTAATAATATTTTTAATTATAACACTTATTGAGACAATCTGGTAACTGTTATACCGTAAAATAATAATATGTTCATATTACGTTCCTAATTACAACTTCTAAAATGAACTATCTATTAACTTTTAACGTATCACAAAATCAACTTGTATTTATTCTTATAAAATCAAATTTTCATTTGGCAAGTAATCAGTCTGATAGGCGAAGCAATACCCTCCCCTCGTCCCGCTCTCCTTGCGTATCCATCAATATCTTAAATGTTTTACATTTCCAATTGCTATTTAGGAAATGTATACATTTCCTAGGAAATGTGTAATATGTTAGTATAATATATTTTATTTCACACATTTCCTTGCGATTTTAGGAATTACATACATTTCCTAGGAATTGTATACACATATACACTAGAATTGCTTCGGGGATAATCAGGTTCCCTCATAAAGTTTATTATCGAAAAGCCTGAGATGCGTCATGAAGAGGTGCATCGTTTTTTTTATGCTAATTCGTTTGAAGCTTAGGTACCTTTTATATTTACAAATAACATGTGGCATTTTAATTTGCCACTCGTCATTTAATATACTAGTTTTTCATAAAATATAAAATAAATTTGTTATAAATTCTCTTTTATTAATATTCAATTCAAAACAAAATTTAATGAAAATATCTAATATTGTCAAAAAACACATTGTCAAAAAGTACACAGTATTGTAAATTTTTTTTTTACAATACTGTGTACTTTGTACGCACGCACTTTTAATTTATATATATTTTTATTATCGAGACATATAATCAAATTTAAAAAAAAGAAGTAGAAAACCCTTTAAAAACTCGGTGACTCTATTTGCTTTTCAATTACGGATTTTTTGTGTTTATATTTGCAAATTAAATAAATCTTTATTTATGTAGACTTTTACAGCACTTTTCAATCGTGAATTGTAATTTTTTCCACATATATTTTTTAATATAGGACAGGTTGATAATAACAACAATGACTTAACATGTAACGTTACGGAAGTTCCTCCGCGTTCCGATTTAAGAAGCCGAAGCAAACTCAGTCAGGGTGTCCTTTTTTAATCATCGTCCTTACAATGTGGTTTTAATTTAAACCAGAATTGGGCTGTCTACATGTTTCCCGGTCCTTATCATTTCTATCCATATATTTACATAAATAGTTTATCTTGTAGATTTATTTACTTTTTCTTTGGAATCACCTATTTCTCATTGACTTATAGTGAGATGTGGTACTGATCAGTAGATCACTACCACATACAAAACAATACAGTTTATAAAGTTAGTTACTACTAACTTTATAAACAATACAGTTTAACTGTTTTATTTCTTTCTTATATTTACGTCGGGAACTGATGTAAACATTTGTTTGTCTCAAAGTATCGACCTGTTAATGGCATGCTTCAACGTAAATCGACAACTTTTTGTATACTTTAACTGTCATTACGAACACTTTTATTCTAATAAGGTTTTGCTAATATTGTCACTTTACCAATTCCTACTGTACATCCATTTTCCGTGTTAATATTTTACATGTTTTAAGTACATTTGGGATTTAGTGACCAATATAAGTAAAAGTACGTAGGAACAGGCCTCTTCAGTCCAAGGAGTGAGGGTTTTTAGAGCATATTTATATAAACGTATAATGCCCTTAAAGTAGAGTTAACATCGATTTTATTAATTTACGCACCATACTTTGTACTAATAACACTCCACATTATAGTAAACTGTAGCTAGTCTGTAAGTAGTCGCGTCATATAGCTACTCTATACACGAAGACGTTAAAACTTTTAGCTTGGCTTGGTATTATCATCAGATCATTATCGTATCTTTATCACATAAATATACAGTTTAAACTGGTCTGAATTTTCATTAACTGTCAAAAGCTCTTGTGCATCGTTTTTGTTATTGAAATTAAAAAAAAATCAAAAGTGCGTGCGTACAAAGTCCACATGTCAGAAGTAAAACTTCTTTGTCAAACTAATTTTTATGTCTTATTTATATTTATACAAGTCTAAAATTTTAGATTTCGGAGACTTAGAGGAAGGGGAAAAGGAAGATACGTTAGGAATTTAATGGATTTAAATGTCATTAAAATATTAAAAGTGTCGAAAATTAATACAAATAATTTATCGAACTCTCAAATGACGAATTGTATATGAAAATGCCACGTGTTTTTGTCAATATTAGACATTATTTATATATATTAAGTTATTAAATGACGAGTGGCAAATGAAAACGGCACATGGTATTTGTAAATATTAAAACTACCAAAACTTCGTGCGAATTAGCATAAAAAATGCTGCACATCTTCGTGACGCTAATCACGCGTTTCATTTATAAAAATTTTACCATCATCCACCTAAAGAAGTTCCACTTCAAAAGTTATTTGCGAATTTAATCACTAAAAAATGTAAGACTATCTTCAAAAATAGAAGATAGCGTAAGTTGCGTTGTTTTTGTTTGAATTTGGAACGTGATTAGCCAAGCGCGACGCTCCCTCGGACACGGTGGACGCTCGTTGACCGTGACGCTGGCCATATGCTACGTGCCCCATAGATTAAATAGTAATTATATTTAACATGGCCGGTGTATAACTGCTTTCTTCACTCATTATAAAACAAGATGTTTTAAGTGTTTTTTATAGTGTATGACAGGAATAATATTAATGGATAAAGTTAGACATAAAACAATTAGCAAAAGAACTAAACTACATGATATTAGGACATCGATCCGTTTCCGGCGGCCTGATGCCGAAGGGTCAGAGCCCTGGCCGACCAGGCTCTGGTCCAAAAATGGAGCGACAATCTCGGATCTCCATTCTCGGATGACCACTGTGGCGGCGATCCGTCCTCACTTGGAACAATGGATTTCCAAGGAGCACGGGACGCTTTCCTGCAGATTGGTGCAGGTTCTGACCGGACATGGGTGCTTCGGAAAGTCCCACACTCCTGACTGGTCATCGGTCAGCGTTAGTGCGTTAATAGCATTTCCCACCGACAAAAAAAAGGACAACGATCCGTTCAATAAAATGGCAATGGGCAGGATATATCTCCAGAATGGACAACTGGGCAAAAAAAAATTAACAGAATGGGTGTTAAGAGACAGAGAAAGAAAACTTTATTTAAATGGTAGGATCGGAATGGATGACTATAAGTCGGGACCGCAATACTTGGAGAAAACTAGGGGAGGCCTACGCCCAGGAGGCGTCTTATATCTAAAGAAAAATAAAATGATAATAAATATAGCATAAGAATTAAATAGTAGTATTGGTAATAATTTAATATAATTAACTTATTATAATTTTAAATAAACTGTTTTTAAATTATTGTAATAGCGTGAATTATTTGTAGTGTTGTCATTTAAGGTAGTATAATAAAGACTTATTTTATTCATATAGTGTTGCAGACAGCTTGTACGATTGCAGATCATAAGGCCATAGGCTCGCAACCTGGATAATGCCAAATTTAGAATTGATATTGGGTTTTTAACAGATTTCATAATAAAAATGAAAATTTGGTGTCGGCGTCACCCAAGGTAAATGTGTACCGTGTGTCCACTTGACAGCTGCCGCGCCGCTCGCACATATAGCTATATGTATGTACTTGTTCCCACTTTGGATGACACCGACTCCAAATATAAGAATACGAAGAACTCTAAAATATAATACGCAATTAACCTTACTTTCATTTTTAGTGTCTGAAATAAATTAACACTTTTCTCTGAATATTGGTACACATCATGAACTTCCTCCTTTTTTTGAAGTCGGTTCAAAACGAAGAAGGTTGTCAATTCGTCTGTATTTTTTTATGTTTGTTACCTCATAACTTTCGAGTGGGAAACCGATATTGATGATTTATTTTTTTATATGAAAAGTGGTGCTTTTCATAGGGTCCGATTTTTTTGGTCCAGTTCTGATGATGGCATCCACGAGAAAGCCGTATGTCTTAAATTTCCATTGAGTACGTGCGCGACAAATGGACGAACAACTAACTGAATATAATACGCGAACCGACATCGATGATTTTTTAATGAAAAGGATGTATTTTGAGGGTTGTTTGATGACAGTTTGGTTAGGTTTTGATTATGATAAAGTAACGGAACTCTACAATTCTAAACGATACTCGGCGGAGTGTTTTATAGGTTATCCGGATATTTGAGTCACCTACTGGAACATTGTCATAATGAAGTAAATGTCGTAGCTAAATATGATGATCAATGGAACTCCTCAACGGCTTACAGTATGGATGCGATTTATGGCAGAATACCTAACAGTCTGCAAACAAATTGCAATGAGCTTACGTTTGTTGCGGCATTGCAATATTTACTTAAAGTGTAAGCCCAGTGTAGTTTTTTCATATTAGTTATGAGCTCGATTACCAAATAAATTACTGGTAAGATAGAGAGTAGATTGGCAATGTTTTTAATTTAATTTTATTTAAGAAAACTCTAAAAAAGATACGCAATTGTTTATTTGTTCAGTAATTCTAAGTTTTTACCGAAGTTGCGAAGTTGCCGGTGTTCTACATCTTCTGTTATGTCGGATTTACAGTCACAGCGAACTGTGACAGAGAAAGTATAGCGCGTGCACTTGTGATTAAGGATACACTTGTGCACAATAATATCTCTGATGCAAATGACTAATCTCTGCATGACATTGGATGCTGAAATTAGTTTATTTTAAATTAATTTTAGTATTTTATAAATATTATGCCGACGATTAAAATTCTGCATTTGTGTAGAGACTTTTTTTGCTGACCTGTCAGCTCTTGATTGTTATGACACCTGATGATATGAAAATACAGTCTAAGATGGAAGCGCTCTGATCTGAAAAGGGGCAATTTACCTCTTATGGTTTCTACCACTGCTATGTACTGGAACACAAACCTCTTGATTGTAGGTACATCTTTTTTAGTAGGGTGATAACTAGCTTGTTTATGAAATGACGAATGGCTTTAAAATTACTTCATGTCCACAGAGATGGAGCCTTTTTATGATTTTTCATTGATTTTCGTTGCTAATACGTAAATCGTTTAAATGCTTTCTTACCCGAGTACACGATCTATACAAATTAGAAAACAAATTTCCTAAATTTGTCCTGTCGGGAATCCAATCAGAAACTTCTGTCAGCGAACCACTTGTAGCTCGTTTAAAGTCTATTTTATTTATTTATCTATGTAATAAGAAATAACAAAAAATAGATTGTATACCTAGCATGATTTGTTTGTAAAAAGAGATCTCTTCCTGAAACCCTTTGACAAAAAAGAGTAGTACTTAGTTTTAGTATAGGTTCAACATTTCGGAAAGGAAAACCGTTTTTCAATATTTATGTAAATATTTGTACTTTTTCACAATATAACCTACGGTGTGTCGTGCTTCATCGCTATCGTAGACCGTTGTAGTCACGGTGGCCGATTCCGACAGCTAAGCATCTTGTTACTGATAATGTAATACTGTTGTGAGTTTCCTATTCGTTTTCTACAAGTATGTTAAAGTTTCTATTTCAGCTTTTGCATTAGACTTTTATATGGGAAACTGAATTCAGATATTTTCTATTTGAAAAATTAGCTATGTTTCTCTGTAACTATATATATGTACATGTCTCAGACAAAAAGAATCTACATATTCAACGTCTGTAAATATATGCACGTAGAGTAATGCTAACACGGTTTAAGTTGTGGAATTATCACACTATGGAATTTTTATGTGCGAGTACTCGCTTTGCGAGAAGATGCCTCGGATTCGATCTCCCGGTAGGGTGAATTTAGAAAAATTGTATTTTCTAATTTGTCTGAATTTGGACTGGAGGCTTCAGTCGTGGCTAGTGACCACCCTATCAGCTAAGACGTACCGCCAAACAAAGAGATTTGTGTTTCGGTACGATGCGGTGTAAAAACCATATGAAGTCTCTTAGGATCCGTTCAAATAGATCGGCTCGGACAGAAGAGCAGATTTTGATCGCGATTGAAATAGAGTGTTGGTTTGTTGAAATAAGGTTCATTTTTACATTTCACCTCTTCTGTTATTGAGAATGCCTGAACAAAAAAGGTGAAATGAAAAATAAACCTTACTTCAACTACCCAACACTCTATTTTGATTGCGGTCAAAATCTGCTCTTCTGTCCGAGCCGGTCTGTGTGGTTGGACACTAATTCGTCTCTTCTCTTACCAGATTAGCGCGCTTCCAACTTAGACTGTATCATCATTTACCATCAGGTGAGATTACAGTCAATCGCAAAACTATCATCAATAAAAAAAACTCAATCCAAAATTAAAAAAAAAAATTTTTTGGACACAACAAAATTCTGGATTAGTTATATTCTCTTATGTCAAAAAGTTATATTGATATTGACAGTCTATGTAACCTTATGCATGTCTTTCAAGATTAAGGTTGGATCTTTACGCCACCTACAATCTTATGCAGTCATAACATTCCATTCCATTACCCCAAAGTTACCTGAATGAGATCGCTGATAAGCGAAATCTCCGCCTAGTATTGCATGACACTTTTTATGTAATAAGTTTTTTTGAATTTTGCTGTATTGCAGTCTTACATGCATCAACTATCTATCTATCTATCTAGCCTTTCAAAGTAGCAGTATGGTGTAGCTTACTCTAAAATTACCATACCTTGTAAATAAGCCCCACCAGCCGTGTTTGGTTGGTATCGTGAACCTCCCGTCACGGCGATCGATTCCGTGCACAAATGCACGCAGTAGACTGTGTTCAATTAATAATGCAGGCCGATAATTATTACTCACTATGCGGTAATACATTGACGTTGCAATTAATGAAAGGAAAGGAAACTTCTTCATATGTCATATAAAATAACAGTAATATACATTTGGTAAAAAAAATCCTAATTTTAAAGTACCTACTCGTATTTAGTAAGGTCTTTTCTTTTGAAGTGAAACGTGTATTGGCGCCACGAAGGTGTGCAGCGTTTTTTATGGTAATTCGTTTGAAGGTGAGGTAGTTTTATATTTACAAATAACATGTGTCATTTTAATTTGCCACTCTTCAGTTTGCCAAAGAAGTTTCACTTCTGACGGGAGTACTTTGTACGCACGTATTTTTAATTTATTTTGGCTAACAGGCTTGACTGTGATCACACCTGGTGGTAAGTGATGATACAGTCAAATATGCAAGCGCGCAAACAGCATCGTACCGAAACATAAATTTCTTGCTTGGCAGTCTGTCTTTGCTGGTAGGGTGGCAAACCACAGCCGAAGCCTCCCATCAGTCCAGACACAGACAAATCAGACAATGCAACTTCCTAAATTCGCCCTATCCGGAATACCCAGAACCTGTGCTAGGAAAGCGAGGGCGTCTTATCATTTTCCTTTCAAATATATATATATATATATATTGACGTTTTTACAGTTAAACATTAAAATTAATATATTTTGCGTAAATTTGTACAACATTGTATGGAAATCTCAAACTCTCAAAAGAAATCAATTTTCCCCGGGTTTATTTTGATTGTTTTCCTGCTACTATAGTTATAACCTGATGCTATAGACATACTGAAATATTTTTCACTTCAAGCCAAGTAGTTTCTGTGATGTAACGAAATAAACATATTTTTCAGTCTTACATAATATAGATTTCAAACAAAGACCAATCAATTTAGAGCCAATCGTTCCTGTTATAGTCTGATCACGTAACCTTATAAAATGCATAACAATCAATAAAGTATCACGTAGGTCACCTTTGAATACTTTGATTTTGCCGTTTTATCAGTGAAACCTTGTTTTCTAAGAGGTTATCACAGTGAATTTATTAGTTGTTTATTATTATTTCAATTAACAAGCTGTGATTTATAGAAACGGCGTATGCTTATTGTAAAATCGTAGTTCGTAGCCAAATTTAGATTATACGTGAAACAGGTCAATTTAGAAATTATTTAAAAAACAATACGTTCATATGCATTTAATTATTAAAAGAATATATAAGTTATTACATAAAAAGGACTAAAAATCATCTAAAATAGGTAAAACCGTGTGATAATACATTAACGCGTCATTTATATATTGATACGTGAAGCAAAAAAATCTCATACTTTTAGTTTATATAGAGAAGGAGTATAGAACACTAATATTTTGAAAAAATATGCATATAAATTATATATTAACACGTTACAAACCCGCATACAGAATATATATACATATTTGTCAATCGATGACACTTATGTTAAACGCCGTAAGCTTACATTAAAAAGTTTATATTGACAAAATCACTAAGGAGGTTACATTAGAAAAATTAATATGGTGATTATGTTTATCTTTAATGTCGGATGTAACTTTGCTTTTTTTTCTTTCATATGAATCACTTCATGATTTAAAAAAATATTTTTGTTATTTTGTTATTGGTTAAAGTATCACTTCTGCGGTGCGCTCTGGTTAGAGCTCTTGGAATCGCGGATGGAAGCAGAACGCCTGCGCTTGATTTATTCTTGACGTCTTACCTTAGATTCCTTCTTTGTCAGCGCAAGTAGTTTGGCGTATTCAGCTTCGGAACCCAGACGCTTCTTCATCAGTGCTAGTCTGTGACGCCTGCGCCGGAGGACAACACGTGTAACTAACCTCTGTACAGGTGTAATTAAGCACACCACATAATGAATTAAACAAACTATGAAAGAAATAAAAAAAAAACTTTGTTTACTGAGAAGTTTTGCATCAAAATATGTATTTGATGTGTTTAATGGACTGTATTTTTTCCAATGGATTTTTGTTTTAATTAAAAATACCAAGTTGCTAGCTTCGACCGTAGCTTTTATCACCCTATCGTAGCCGATATACAAAAGAAAATTTGCATTCAGGTATGCTGCTGTGTAGAGACCAATAAGAACAGATCACCTCTTACCTGGTTAGTGTGGTCCCAATATAGACTGTATCATTACTTACTATCAGAGTGGTTCAAGTCAGGCACTTATCTGTCAGCAATAAAAAATCTTTAACAGATATGGCAGTATATGTAATATTGTCTTTAGTTTAATTATTATTATATTTAATTAGTATATATTATTATTAATTTTGCAACATTTTTATCAGGTCCTGTAGCTTTAGATAGTATATAAGGATAGATTAAGTTATATCGGGCTGCGTTCGTGATGGCACCTGGACAAGGGATCCAGCTGAAAATCAGCGCTACATGGTCTTCAGACTGTGTAGCATAAATGCTGAGCTGGGTCCATTTTCTAGGTTATGCCACACATCGCAGGGTATTATAATATGTACTTAAATATATTGTGATGTGTGGCATAATTTATAAATAAAGATATTTTCTTTCTTTCTTTCTTTCTTCTTTCAGATATTAAGCAAGATTATCAATAAATTAAGATTTATAAAAGAGAGGTCTAAAAAAAAACGACAATATAATATTGTAATTAGTTTTAATTTTAAAACATATTGTACACCTTTTTAATATATCTATGACTGTTTTCTTGACATAAAAATAATTTACAGTCCTACAGTTTTCACAATTCTACAATCTTAGTATAAGGACAGACAGGCAAAGCGAACCAGCATTATTAGCAAAGCCTTACAGATTATTAGATAGTGTACAGTTTCAATATTATTTGTCGAACAAAATGGCCCACTTTGTGAAGGTCTACAAAATGATCCAAGCATTATTAATATATAAGAGAATATTGGAAAGATTTTGTATTATATCATATTTGCCAAAGTGAGTTCACTGCTTTGATTGAATAATCAACAAGATACAATAAATCTCAATTTCCTTTAAGAACAAAAAAATCCATATTATTCGCCAAAAATGACGCTATATTATCACAGAATGTCATGTTGATTTAAACGTTATATTTAGTTTTCAAAACTAGTGTTGATTAGGACATTATTTGAAGATAAAAAAGAATATTACACTACTTGGTACATTTTAAAATAATGTTAGGTATTATTTAAAAATGTGAATGTGTGAATTTAACTCAGAGTTGGTGGAACACATCGCCAACATCCAAATATTGAGAAAATCTTAATAAAAACATAATATCGATTTTTAAATTAACCAGACCCGGGATTTGCACCCAGGACCTCGTCTGTAGTCAAATATAGGTTTTATATTAATTAAAAATATTTGTATGAGGTTTTAATCTTGCTATCTCTAATGAATAACACGCATCCGCCTCATGTCTAAATTTGGGCGTTTTCTACAGGACAAATGTAAGACTTTATGTATGTTCTACTTAACGCCACTCAAAACGCTCTCAAGTAAAATAGGCTATTTTGAATTGTGGCACTATTCTTCCAAAGCATGGGGTTGATATGGTTTTCTATAAATTAGGCACCATTTATAGTACCTTATAGTGTCTTAGTACTAATAATACCTTTGATGATGGGACGGAAAAAACGATCCTAATGGCGCCCAGGCGTCGACTTGAAACAGTTTTCAATATACTAGTACAGCTAAATGAAGCAAGTTTCGTTAAAAAATACTTAAACATTACTTTACGGAAAACCAACAGTGAAACACAAAATCAAAAACAGCTGATACTCGGGTCAGCGGTCGTTAGCTGCCGGCGCAACTGCGGCGCTCCCGGGCGTCCGTTGACCCTTGCGTTCGAGCATCAGCTGTTTTTGATTTTGTGTTTCTATAATGGTTTTTTTTTATGAAAGTGTATTTTATCGACATCAAACATCAACAAACCGATAAAAATTACTAATAATAATGTTTGTAAATATATATTTACATAAATATTATACATGTTTTATATAAATATGTAATAGTGTAGGTTAAGTATACATGCTTAAAATACCGTATAGAGGCCTACAAAACTATCATTTCATTTAGCTGTACTAACATGTTGAAGCGTAAATAATGCTAATAAAACTTTTTTAAAATATGTTTCTTTTTAATATACATTTCTTTCCGTCCCATCATCAAAAGGGTCATTAGTACTATTGCCTGTCTTCGTTTTAGGAAGAGGTCTCCTTACACCTTATACAAGTCAATGTGAGCGAAATAATAACAGGTGTCGAGACAATTTTAAATTCATACTATTAGTTCCCATCCTCCCTAGTATCTTCGTTAAATTATTATTATTCATCAATTCCAGTTCAAATATATTGTTTAAAAGGATATGTTAATTGTTTTGTGAAAATTTGTTTAGGTCCATCTACCGAGAGATTGTAAGGGGTAAAAGATTTCATTTAAGGTAATAAGTACAACAAATTTGTGCTAGATGGTGTAAGAATTGATAATTGCCAAAATTCATTACATGTGAATGATCTTGTAATTCGATTGCTTAGTAGCAATAGTAAAACTGGCACAATAGTATGGGAACGCTTCCTTCGAACTTAGCGGTTCTTTTGTTAAATAGCAATGGAATAAAAATGACCAATGATAAGAGTATTTTGCTTTGTAATAAGTTGTAGGTCAATATTTTTAAACAGTAGTCAAATTAAAATCTGTCTTTCATTACATCTGTGAGATTATTATAAGCAGTATATATACGTATATAGACTACTTATATAGAGACAAACTTTCTACGTACAACATATATCTTTCTGTAACTGCATTTAGATAGACAATAATAAACCAACGTTGAGTTATAAGATATATAATAATCTTTACAAGTTCAAGTATGATTATTTAAACCAATATAACATTTAAATATTTATATTTTGATAGAAGCTAAACCTATAAAGTTATTCGTAATGTTAAAGCAACCCGATTTTATTGAATATGTTACTTCATCTCCGAAATCTTGTATTCATTATGATGTTATTTTTACTAGCAGATAGCCCAATTGTAAGAAATAACACAGCTACCACTGACCAATGAAATAAAAATAAACATGTTATTCTATACATTTCATTTATTGTAAGATATTATCAAGTTGTCACTTTAATAAGTTTCTATTATCTTCCTAACATTAACCATAACATTGTTTTAAAATGTGATGACACCAATTATACCGAATAATATAGTAATATTATATAAGAATACAGAAAATATTGCCGCCCTTTTCTATTGATAGTATTTCAAAATGAATGACACTGCAAGTTTGACGTATGAAAGAATTTAAAATAATATCGCCCAAAATAATTTTACCAATAAAGTTTCTTTTATTTCTCAGTAAACAAACAAACACGTGATTGATAAAAATAAATAAATTCTTATTTTTCATTGCCGACATTTTTGCTAAAAGGATGACATTATTTGTAGTGAAAGTTTACTTACATTATACTCTATGCAAAGTAACAGATAATAGAACAACGATAATATTCATAAATAAGGCCTGATTCAAAGATACTTTCAACTATTTTACATTATAATTATCAACGCCGGCGGAAATGTTGGATAACTACTAAATTAAAGAGCATTTTACTGATACATTTAAACTGAACCATTATTCAGCATTGCCGTCCACGATTAATTTATTTCATTAGTTTTCATAATTACAATATTATTAATAAAGTTTATAAATAACACCTACTAAACACAAATCCATCACAATTATTTAGAATATCAGTTGTTTCCATTTCGTTCAGGTTACTTTATCTATATATTATTTAGCTACGTAATTTCATCTAATAAACTTACTTTAATAAATATATTAAAATAGTTGAGTCGATTTGTCGATAAAATCTTTTTATACAATAACAGTGTTCTAGAAGAAATTAAAGGATTTATTATTTAGAAATATATATTCGACGCTTGACAGCCATAATTTAGGATAATATAATGTACTTGATCTACTTTCCTATATAATTACGATTTTTTTTGAAACTCTAATCACTATAATTTAATTAAAATTTAGATTTGACTAGAAATAATCAGTACCTATAGATTTTATTTAGATATATTTCGAACTTAGCTCTAAGATCTTTGCACATGCAGAGCATTTGATGACACGCTAAGCAGTTCATATTTCCGTGTAATATTAATAAATAATTTACATATTTCAGTTATAAATATCTATTATAGAATTTAGAATATATGGAACAACATTTATTACCGTATTGTTCTGTTACTTAAAAGGATAAAATATTTTTGTGTAATTGTTTTTATAACAAAATAACAATTACAGCTTGAGATGATTTATTAATAGACTATAAAATAATAAAACGCAAAGTTTGCAATAGTATAATTTGCATTTTCCTAGCAATTGTTTCAATTTTGCAAATAAACCATTAATTGTAGCATATTCTGTAATTATTTCCATAAAGCACACTAACAGCAGTCACAATTTCGGCCTATCATTTTTTCAAATTTTTAATCTGTTTAAGACATTTTTTTACTTATAAATTTATTGTTCACATAAGTTATACACTTTACGTTAATATAATTACTGTACAAATTAAAAGAGAAATCATGTAACAGTGCGATATAGTTACTTAATTGAATGTATATTAACAGTCGTTAAATATTTTCTTCATCACTTATTGCTCAAGTTATATAAGAACCTGAAAACTGTGTCTTTTTAATCGTAATTATTAATTTCGTGAAACCATAGAAAACCATCAAATTATGATTTTATTATATATGTGTTAGTCACGGAATGCTACAATTATTTTCATCCTTAGCCTAACAAACAGGAGTATTTACATATTCAAGGTTTTTATTAAAATCTAATTACTTAATAGATAGGATAAGTAAGTATTTATTCGTTGCTGAATGTTGGTCGGACAAATATCATACTTTCTCGCTAGTGAATAGGTAAAATATTTGATAGAGTGAGAGGTCATTATTAAAACATTTTCTTTGGAATATCAGGGGTCTAAATCCAATATTTATAATATATTGCCATCATGAAGTGAGTTCATAGAAATTCCTTTATCCTTATGGGAAAAGGTTATACATTTCAATTCATAATTTATCGTAATTGTAATGCCTTTTAAAATAATCTGAAATGTGGCTTACTTATATTAGGTGAAATTTTGTAAATAATGACCGATTTTAACAGAAAACACTTCCCATTTTATGAGTTGTGTATGAATAATTCTCATTTAAACAGTGTTATTATATACAACCAGTTACAATACAGTAAATAATTATTGAATTGTGTAACATTTGAAACGTCCAACATAAAAATTACCACAGATTCAACTACATGAAAGCGCATATGATGACTTAAAAAAGTAAATTCATAAAGATATATCATAAGGATATAATAGCTTTATTTCATAAGAAATTTACAATAACAAACCTCTCCTTATCATACTTCGATTATTTTAATATGCCACAAACCTAAAAAAGAACCCTTATTGTGGGTTCAATTAAAGTAAGTAAATAAAACAATTAAATTCGAAACAAAGGATTTATTATTAAATCAAAGATCTAGTAATAAATACAAATATATTCTCTAAACAAAAATATTAATGCAATTTTTCATGGCATGATAATAATTCTCCAATAATATATAATTTACACTTTACCCACACTTTTCTCACTTAAGCATCTAAAATCTTATATTTTATTACTCTTTACATATTTCTCGTCAAACTACTACATTGTAATAACAAATTTACTTTAATAACTTGTTTTTGCGCTTCCATGCAATTGTCTTTAAATTTTTTTTACAGGATAGTATTTAGACAAATGCCCAATATCTTTAGAGATCAATTCCTCTAGAAAAAGCCATATTTCAAAGATAGTACAATTTTTTGTGGCCACTACCTTTTTTTAGGAACTAGAAAAGTTTCCATTAATTCTCACTTATCAATAGAATAATATATCTACTGTGTAACAATAAAACTCTAATGACAAATTACATAGATTTGTAACTACAATTTTGTATATGAATTTATCTATAATCGGATATCTATTTCTATATCTTATATTATAGTCTTTGTTAAATTTAACTTATATGGTGTGCTCTCTGAATTTAATTTTAATATATTATAATATTCGATCGGTCATAGAAAAAAACATACTTCAATCGTTACTGACTGAGGCGATATAATGTTTTTTTCATATTATAAATATAAAAACAGTTGACAAAATATTTGTGAATCGGTGTCAATAGATGGCGTTAGTAAGTATTATGTGTTTTTACTTGGTTTTATCTGTTTTAATAGATCGAAATGGTAGCTAATATGGTAATGATGATATTTGACTTAAGGTTAACTTTCCTAGTTGATTAAATCACAATATACAAAATACATGCATCAATTTTTACCAACTTTTTCAAGCACATGTATCATATACGAAGCAATCCATAGGTCACTTTAAATAATTTCTTTAGCTGAATAAGTCTAATTTTTAGTATGGAGATTGAAGACACGATAAAAAATAAATTACTATATTAATTAATATAATGTTCAAAATTATTTAAATATCACCATGGTCACTAGCTCCATCTATTGACGTCGATCCTCAGGTTGTTTTATTAAAATAATTTTACTTGTATGCAGAAAATTAAGATTTTCTAGTCTTTATAAAAAAACTAGAAATTCGTTTAATTACGCTTTAACTTTTGATTGTCAATTTTCGCATATTAAAAGTTGAATTTCTTTCCAATATGCCCAATGCGACTTAGTTATGTTTACAAATAAAATTTAAAATGACTTAGGTGAGTTAAAGAATCTAGTATTGATTGAGTCACACTTCGTATTCAAGTGAACTAATTTGTTACTCGTATATGTGTACCCGACGCTAATAAGCCCTTGTGCGTTTAATACTGATCTCTTAAACGAGTGTTTTAATATATACACCTTTATATATGAATTTTGCGTGAGATACTTAAATTTTTTAAATTTATATGTAGAAAAATTTACAATGACCTTCTTAATAACTTCTGCTCAGATTTTTATATCTGTATGATCTGCAATTGCTTTAGTTGACTAAGGCTTTTCATACTTCCAATATACACTTCCCTGTAATCCCTAACCTACATTTTCTAAAAGTTAAGAGATTTCATAAAATTTTCTTTTCTAGGAAATAAGTCTTAATTTTAGGAAATTTCCAGTACGACAATTATGCTTTCCATGAGATCCAAAAACATAAATTTCAAATTCCCTGAATAAGTTTCTTTTTTATCGTAAGTACTATTTGTTTTACAAGAAATTGCAATTCCTTTAACCCTTATTTATATCCAGTCCCGTTTATATCTGTATAAAAAATCGGTGAAGGGTAAGCGGTTTATTAAAGTACCCTATTTATTATCCATTTAATTTAGCTTTTATGTCCATATAATGTTTATCTACGCAAGTTTCTCATATAATAAAAATCCTGTGCGAATTTCTTTCCTTCTGAATTTTTACTGTTTTTAAAAGAAAATTGTAACTTAAAAAAATTATAACATTGTGAATTTGAGTACTTTTTTATTTTGCTATTTTCTTAGAAGAGAGATATAAATAAACCGTTTTGGGTTTCACATTATAAGTGTGTCGCACACGTCTGACACAATCACGCACCAAACATGTACTGAACGAAAGACACGTTTTGACAACTTTTAACGCTAAAAAAGGTTAAGATGTATCACCAATCTCAACACAAACTTATAAATGTCTACATTGCGAGATCTCACATTGATATAAACAGACGATGTGTTTTTTTTTGTGTTTTTAATTGATTAAAACACAGTCCTATCATACATTTGGTGGTCGTAAGACTGTAATGCATATTGAACCCCGCAGTATTCTCAACAAATCTATCACTTCGGGCGTTTTCATTGATGTTACATTCTCATCGTTCACCTGTAAAAGTAAAACTTCCTGTCAAGAATTTATTTTATCTCTTAAATTGTTAACCCTTGGCTGTGATTTCACCTTGATGAAAACTAAAATGGAGGTAATTTACATGTACCGTAACGAATTTACTCTTTGGGTGGCTAACTAGCCACCACCACAGCTTACAAACGGGTAAGCTAAAGATACACGTAGCTTAATTTAAACTAGTATTACAAAAAAAATTAAGTGAGTTTCTACGCCTTAAAATCATTAAGTAAATAGATAGAACTCTTTCATGCATTCATATTCACTGTACGATACGTTACTTTAAAATCTAAACATATAAATAATGAAATTAAGAGTTAAAAAAAGCCATGGCTTGTACGGCCTTATCACTAATGGTGAATTCTTCCAGGCAACCCCTAAATCAAAAAAGTGTAAAGAGCGTGCGTACAAAGTACATATATCAGAAGTGAAACTTCTTTGGCAAACAAATTTTAAGTCTCATTGGTTAAAAAATAATATAGTAAAATCTCAGATCGTGAGTACTTAATTAAATTTCCTCGTGATTTTTTGCAAATAGTAAAAATTTCTCAATTTAATTTTTTTTAGATTACTATAGAAATTTTATTTTAAAAATCAAAATTTTGTACAGAGAATTTATAAAATATAATTATTTTAAACTTCATGCTAAATAATTTACTTAAATCTCAAATGACGAATTGTAAATAAAAATGCCAGATGTTTTTGTCAATATTAGAAATTATTCAATAAATTTTATTGTTGAATTCAAAATTTAGAATAGAAAATTTATGAAATATTTTTATTTTATGAAAAACAGTATATTAAATGACGAGAGGCAAATTAAAATGCCACATGTTATTTGTGAATATTGAAACTACCGAAGCATAAAAAGAAAGGAGAAGAAAGAAAGGAGGAAAAAAAATATATTATTTGACGATTCAAAAGTGCGATTCGATTGTAATATGCCTACTTGAATAAAGATATTTTGATTTGATTTGATTTGATTTAAAAAATGCTTCACATCTTCGTGACGCTAATCACGCGTTTCATTGCGCCTAAAGAAGTTCCACTTCAAAAACCACAAAAAAACACGTAGAAAGAAATCTTAAAATCCTTTACGTATATCTTCTATATATATAAAAGCAACTCTTTTTTTCTTTGCTATCGATAAACTTGAAAACTACTGGACTGACCGGCATGAGACCATAACCATTCGACGCGGAATGAATTGTAGAAGGTTTTAGGTTTTTCACGAATCCACCTACGCACTCCCATGCATCCATCCACGCATCCACCCACGCACTCCCACACATCCACCCACGCATTCCCCTACGCACTCCCACGCATCTACCCACGCATCCTCAAGGTTGTGACATGAATTACTAGACGGTTGACTATAGCAACGGTTTTGTTAATTTATTTCTAGGTTCTGTAAATATGGCATTCATTTATGCTACTATCTTTTGTTTAAAAATTATTCATCTTTCATAGGTTATGTAAAGATGTCATTTATTTACGCTATCTTTTGTTTCAAAACAAAAAAGATTCTGTGTCTCATTTAATCGGTTGTGTTTTGTTTAGTATTTGTAAAACTGAAAGCTGCCACATTCCAAATCTTTTTGACAGAACGAAGTCTGTCGGGTCTGCTAGTACCTATATATAATTAAGAGGCACAAAACAAACGATTCAGCTTAACTAGCCACAACGTGTTGGAGTAATTGTCAAGAAGAATGACAAAGATAGATTCTTCAAAAGAACTACAGACTCTAGCCCATAAAGAAAATGCTACGGGTGAAATAGTCGATGGCAAATTTTGCTTATATAACCTGTGTGTTTAATAATTTAGACTTATTTTATATTTGCAGCAAGTAGTTCAAAAAATAATTGTAAAATAAACCTGTAGTATGACGTCGCCACGTCGCAACCTGCCGTCCCTTGCGGCCACGCTGTCGTTGTAAACAGCTGAGATGTAGCTTTGGCCCGAATCCGGATGGCTCTGGACGCTGAACCCCAGCCGACTATTCCAGCCGCGGTTCAGTTCCACAGTCACTATCTACACACACAAAGTACTTGGTTTTAGTGTAAAAGTTTTTCTCGTGCAGGTCCCTTAATCGATTCATGCTGGACATTACAGAGGATTGTGCGAGTGATCCTCGGATGTCCCATTACTGTTATTGGGACATTCGGGGAAACCACTAAATAGCCACTAAAACCCAGCGGAACCCGGATTTTAGTGGGTGTTGCGAGGTGTCATATTAAGGCAGCAGGCAGCTAAGCCGAATTTTTGTGCGTAATTTTTTTTTACAATAAATCCAAAGATATAAATTTAAATTACATTATGTACAAATCATAATAATATGCATGAAATTCTCAAGGTGACTAACATATTTCCGTACATAATTTGTTACTCTTCAATTACAATACATGACCATTTTGTAAACAATATAATAGGTATTTTGAGTTATCCTTAAAAGATAGATATATGCTGAGGAGGACTTTTTTGTACTTCTATAAAAGAAGCCTAATAAGTCAGCGTTTTGGAGGAAAGCTCCCAGGCGACATTGCTGGCACTTCCAACAATTTTTGCTATATTTCAACTTTCAAAATTCCTTGACAATTTTTATACCAAAAACATCATTATGAATCACGCTATCTATTGATGAGAACCGTAGAAAAATATGTTAAATATTTTTGATTTTATCACGAATAGACTGATATATTCATCGGTTAACGTTGCTTCATAATATGCATGGATGTAAAAAACAGAAGTAAGTTTTATTTATACAAATTGTGGACTCAAATGTTGCTTAAAATTAATCATAGTTTTTTTAAAAGAAATTTTCAAGGTGGGTCTAAGATCGTTTTTTTCTATAGATCATAAACTTTGAGCCCATGAATGAGAAGTTACCATGAACAATGAATACCTTTACCCAATGAATAGCATTGTTTAAAATAATGTAAAATATACCGTAGGTTCTGTGCTAGTTGCTTCTACCGGTGTTTCAGGTTTGATATTTTCTTTTTGGACAGCATCGATTTCCGCAGGCTTCGATGGAACTTCTACTGGAAAAGGTTTAGCTTTGCGTTCATTGTCAGGCGACAAAGCAACACCTTTCCATTTTTTGAGGCCAATTCCTGAAAATGTATGAAAGCTTGATATAACATACCTTTTTTTAAATATTTCACAACTTTATTAAGAAACAATAAATATTCAAAAGTTAAAGTGTTTTTTATAACATTTTTATCGCTGTCAGATCAAAATTGACTGTCATCCCACTTGTGGGCAAATGATGATACATTGTAAGATGGTACCGTGCTGACCTGAAGTGAGGTAATTTATCTCTTACTTGGTTCTACACAGCATCGTAACAGATTGAAAATTAACCACGGCCAAAATCTCTAGCCAGTTCAGACCCAGAAATATCCTTATTTTGTCTCACCAGGTTATATACCTTCAACTTTTTTATCCTAGAGTACTTAGATTATTACACCATTATAATTATTTATTTTATACAGATAATTCTTCTATACCCATCTGCGTGACTAAACTCCTAACGATTGGACCGATTATGATGATCTTTTTGGGTGCTCGAGTGAATTCAAAAATGGTTTGGATCTACCATTTGCTCCGTTAAATAACGGATTTTTTAGGGAATCGAGATTCACACCAATGACACGACGGAGAATAACTATTTTCGGATGAGGAGTAATATGTCATTTTTGATGTGAATACGTCTTTAAAATGGCATCCACAGGAAGGCTATTGAAAACGAATGATAACAAAATCGAGGTATACAGTTTGGTGTTGTAGTTACATATCTATCACCTCCATCCCAAATTCAATTACACCACTGGATAACTTAAGGACCAAAGAATTTATTATACTAACTAAGGTCTGTACCACATCGCGGGTTATTTTGTAGCTATTACAAGACATATTCACATACAACAAATGCCGTATCCATAATACCGCCACACTCCATTATTTATTAAAAATATAATACTATATTACTGCACATACATAGCAATAGTATGAAACATGTATCTATAATATAAAAATGCATCGCAAAATGTGTTGCTAAGCGCATAACTCAGCAACGCCTGGACCAATTTCGCCAATTCTTTTTTTAAATGTTTGTTGACGTCCAAGGATGGTTTTTACGACGAGAAAACTTCGAATAATTGAAAATGGAAATCCCTAAAACCAGCCCTTTTCTGTTTCCCATACAAACGTTTTCTAACTCACTGTTATCTAAGCAATGTGGGTGTGTTCCTAACGTCAAAGAGTCAATTTGCACTTTATAATGGCTGATCAAAGTTCAAAATCAATTGAACAGTTACAACCCGACCAAATTGAATAGTCACAAAATGTTAGAGCATTAGATCATTAGCACTGCTGTAATTTCATTTCAAAAATCATTCGTAAAACTGAAACCTTCCACATTCCAAATTAATGCTGACAAGTTCGCGCTTGACTTTGATCACACCTGATAGTAAATGACGACATAGTCGACGATGGAAGAAAATGGTAAGAGGCAATTCACCTCTTATGGTGTCTACACAGCCTCATACCGGAACACAAATCTTTTCGACGGTACACCTTTTGCTGATAGAGTGGTAATAGTCACGGCCGAAGACTCCCAGCATGCCGGACCCAAACAAATTAGAAAATGCAATTACCTAAATTGGCCGTACCGATCGGACTTGGGATATCTGCTAGGAAGGCAAATACTTGCACTATTGTGTCAGCGAGACCGTATTTAACGTGAAAATGAGCCCCATAGAGTCTGTGCGTGTGTGTGCCGGCGTTTATAGATATGTGTACGCGGGTGTGTTTGTGTGTGAGTCTATAGTATGTGTCATTAACATTAACAATAACTTTGTGATACGAAATATAAGCTATCTGTATCAATACATAAAATTTTTAGTAACCCTTTTTTAATTTTTTGTTTGGAAAATAACAGATTCTGCGTGAAATTTGTTATATTTTCTTTGTATGCTGCTAATTATGGAGTAATTAGCATTTAATTATACATAAAGTTAATCTCACCATCATCTTTGTGTCCATCTGAAGCACTTTCACTAGTCGCAGTGTGCAACACAGCACTTTGATAAGTGGGATTTGAGTGTTTGAATCGTTCGTCACTGGATAGTTCAGCGGGCATTGACACTGGTTCATCGGAATCTACAGGAAAGGCTGGTTCCGTGAACCGCTGCAAGTTTATGTCCTCCTGGTACACGTTTGGTGCATCGAGTGTATCATTGTCTAAGTTATTTAGCTCATAACCATGTGGAGGCACTGAAAAATATGTTTCTTTTTTAGAGACAATTATAATAAATGTTCGCAGTTCTCACACATTGAGATACACAAATACAGGATTAATTTGAAATTACATATTGATTACATCATTATCGATTAAAACATTAGGTACTACGGAATTCCATATTTGTTTGATAAATTACTCAATACTTTTCACATATATATATATATATATATATCTTAAAGATGATAATTTTGCGTAAAAGAGCACTGTATAATATGTTTATATATTTTAGACGAGTTACAATAAAAATATAGGTTAAGTAACAAAAAGCTTATATTGATATTTATTCATGAAGACTAAAGATCCAATTTGAATTATGTTAACAATTATTATTATTATTATTTTTTGGAGTAATGGCTCTTTCCTGTGCCAGGCTGGCACAATTTACTTCGCCAGTGTCACGTAGAAGACGCACGTATAAGAATTTTTTGGTGCAAATAGAGAAACTTATATAATAATCTATGTTAACAATAAACAAATATTTCGATCTGAAATAACAATAACATGTTTTTTTCTAAAAATATATCATTTCGAAGTGTATTTTTTCGTCCGGTGAATTATATACTTCAAATACGAAGTATTGTCATACGGTAATAGTTAAACTTAATTGAATTAATTAATATTTTTATGGGGTACCTAACCAAAATGTCCCTGAACATAAAGCTTAGTAATATTTATTTATGAGTACTAAACCTCCAAGGAAAGTTATATAAGAATATCAATTATTAAAATACCTATAACCTTACTTACTTTCCTTAACTTATAATAGACATTTGCACAGGCAACTTGAAATGATTTTCACGTTGAACAAAATCTTTAATTTTTTTTGAAGTTATACTTCTTTTGGCGCGTTAGAGAATAATGATGAGAGTAAATTTTAAGATGCGCGAGCACACCGTCATAAAAAACCGACACCCTGACAACGTGATATTCTTATCAAAATTATAACTTTCAGACTCAACTATAGAAGACAGATTATAAACTATTTATATGCAATGAATGTTTGCGTTAATTATTTTCGAATCTGTGGCCTTTGTCTTGCATTGAATGAAAAATGATGGATGTATTTGATTTGACAAGCAACAAAAAGTACGGCGTGGATTTATGGTTAAAATTTCGAAGATACTAACTGTTGCTTATATATTACTTTACATTGTTTTATGCAATCAAGCGTGTATTTCAATAAGATGTAAATAAAGACTGATAATTTAAAAGTTCCGAGAAAAGGTTTATGCATTAATTGTTTGAAAAGATTTTTATCTTGTTATGCCAAAGAAGTATAACTTCTAACGCGTGTATATAAGTACAAACACAGTTTTTTTATACACACACATTATAATAGAAAACCGAGTACACATCTAAAACATTTTCAGTAATGTTAGAATAAGAGCTTTTACTGAACATATATTATATTGTCTGCGTTACGTAAGAGTGTGGCAGTTTTAGAGAGTAAACAATTTGATTATCATAAAAGATATAGTTACACTAAAAAGATACCCTATAAAGGAAGTGTTTTTTACAATTTTTTAAGACTAATTCGCCATACAAGAATTTTGCGTAACCTTAACCGTTTAGCAGTAGACGTAACGGACTCAAAAGGAATAAATTATGCCATTTTTTGTAACATCACTTATAACCGCTCCTGTTGGTCTTAATGTGATGTTATACATCTTAAAATCCTTCTTGATAAATGAGCTGACACTACATTCTCTTTTAATTCCATGTAGTAGTTCCTAAGATAGATAGATTTTAAAATATTATATGTTGTTTTATTCCGCTAATTTACGAAACTTTTTGACGAATTTTGTCAGGTGTATTGCTGATGCTGTAAGGAACATATTTATATTTTTAAATTTATACAAGAATGACAATTGCCGCCCTTATAAATATATATAATTTTTTTTTGTATTGCTGACAGATTAACGCTTGACTGTGGTCTCACCTGATGGTAAGTGATGGTACAGTCTAAGATGGAAGCGCGCCAATCTGTTAAGAGGCGATATACCCTTACGGTTTCTACACAGCATCGTACCGGAACACAAATCTCTTTGTTTGGTGGTACGTTTTTATTGGTAGGGTGGTAACTAGCCACGGCCGAAGCCTCCCACAAGTCCAGACTCAGACAAATCAGAAAATACAATTTCCTAAATTCGTCCTACCGGGGATCGAACCCGGGACATCCGATAGCAAAGCGAATACTCGCACCACTGTGCCAGCGAGGCCGTCAAGTAGTCATAGTATCTTTAGTGTAGAGAAATAAGGCCGGAATTATTAGTATATTACTAATAAAATATCTGATTACAATACATTTTCAATGCTACGTTAGTGTAAATAGTAAGTAAATATATTATTATTAGTAAAAGTGATACTTTATGATATACTTAAGTGCTTTTTAGGTATACATAGAGGTAAGCACCAGCATTCAGAAATAAAATAAAGATAAACGTGGACGTAAGCAGGAAAATATATTAAAGATACTATCAAGTAACTGATTTTGTAAAACTAATTGCATTCAATGTAAATATATTATATTAAATAAAAAAATGTGGTGTGTAGCACTAATATTTACTGTGAAGGTATATTTCTGGACAGTGATTGTGTGACTATGGTGCTTTATGGGTTTGTCCAAAGCATGGTTTATAAAATCCTTCAGGCATTCTGTTGCTGTTTTGGATTGATGGTATACAGGGGAATCGCTGACTGACGACAATCGACTAATTGAACATTTTTTACAATAATTCTTTCATATTAAACACAATTATGAATTATGTAATCGATGGTAATGGTTCAGAAAAATATTATTGTTTACTTTAGTCCAAGATTTTTTTGTATTACTTCTACAGTAATATAAAATTTGTTTTGCGTTTTTTGATGAACTTGATTTTGAGTTTACTTAATAGAAAGTATCATTTATTAAGTAATAGCAAGTATTGATGGTAAATTCGTTTGTAGTCTTACATATAGCTTATATAGAGAAAAATAGCAAAGTTTCAAAACATTACTTTTTTTGTTGTTTCTAATGAAAACCATTTGTATTAAAGGCAAGAAATACTTTACTTTTCAAGTATTTTCCAAACATGATATAAATGAAATTTTAAATTCTTGGAGCATACTAAAAACACTAAACTGAGAAACGTATATCTTTGTTTTTCTATATATACATGATTATACGAAGTCAGAAATGCTAAATCTTAAATACAGTTTCCTATATATAAGTTAAATTAATTGAAGTGAGACTTCTATAAGTGCATGAGGGTAAAATTTTTACGGATGAAACACGTGATAAGGATCACGTTTTTAATGCAAATAATTTAATATACTATTTCTCATAAAATATTTCATAAATTCTCCTTTCTAAATTTAAAAACAAAAACTAATTCATAATATTGACAAAAAACTCTTGGCATTTTTATTTACAATTCGTCATTAGAGATTTCAAAAAATATTTATTAAATTATATATTTTCGACCTTTAATATTTTAATGACAATTAAATTCCTATCATACCTTCCTTTTTCCCTCCCTCTAAGTCTCGGAAATCTAAAGTTTTAGATTTGTATAAATATAAACAAGACTTAAAAAATAGTTTGCCGAGGAAGTTTCACTTCTGATATATGTATCTTATACGCACTCACTTTTATTTATAGGTGTAACCATCGTATTTCATCAACGTTTCGAACTGTTGGTAGATTACTAATGGAGAGATATGACATGTTAAATCTATCCGCTAAATCATCATGATTTTTGATTACTTTTCTAAGTTTAGGTTAATTTTAAAATTAATATGTATTGGAAATGAAATAACATTTGAAAACTTGTTAAATCTAGTTGAATATATTTTTTTAATCGTATACCGAAAGTCTTCAGTCAGCTGAGAAACTAAGGCGTAATATGGCAAGGCTTAAAATGCGTGAGCCCACAGAGTCTCACCTGTCAGGCTTAGTTTTTGCTTTCTACAAGTGGGCGGAGCCGTGGGGCTGACAATAGCTAATGAGCGCTGCCGTTTCGCTTCTTCAACAGCAGGGCATTCTGTGCTACAAGATTCTACAGTAGCTGCCAATTCCATGGTTGTCGATCCAATGCTTGCCGACCGTTCCATGGTTGACCGACGGTCTATGGTTGCCGACCGTTCTCTACCCGATATATCAGGCGAACATTCTATGGTTTGGGATCGCCTGAACGTCTCAAGACGTTTCGTATGTTGTGCCTCTATACGTTGTGAGTCTAGCGTAACGTTGGTACTTGGCAAATCTGTGCGAAAAACCTACTAGCTTAGACATGGCGTGTTAATATAAGTGCAGTGTTGTGTTTTTAAAGATAAAAATAGGTACATTCTTAAAATAATATTGTGTACATATATAATACATCCTTTTCTCACAGAATTTCGGCTATGGTGTTTGATCTTGTGCAGTAGATATTGAATTACACATGTGAGTTTGCAGAAACACTACTGCACACTAATTTCTTATAGTAGTATTAGACTACATATTCCGTTTCCATTGGAGAAAGATCAGGAGCAGGACCGACGCCTTAACGAGATCATCAGTTCCGTTAGAGCGTGCAAGAGAGGACTTGCGATACAGAGGCATAATCGGCCTAATACAATTGTTTATCCATGTTTTCTTATGAAATTATCACCTAAAATTACCTTACCTAAGACTTTACAGACAATGAATTTTTTATTTGAAAACGAAATATCAATTTATACTGAAACTTAGGATCTCATGGTCCGCAGCATATGAGGTAGCGTACACATAAGACAACCATTAAGCATCACGTCTCTGATTATAGAAACAAAATCTCATAAAGCTAGTGCAGATGTAGGTATGCTACTATGTAATATCATCTAAACCCTGTATGTTATTGCAAAACAAGGGTGAGGAATGTATTTTAGGGTTGAGTAAAAAATTTTGCAATATAACCATTGTTTACATTGAACGTGCGCTGGCAGCTTGTATTTGCGATAGCAATTTAAAACAAACTGAAGGTATTTGTAATAATAGTTTGTATAAGTCTAGATTTATTAGGAAAATAAGCAATATAAGTATTGAAATAAATTAAGATGACTGTCACAAATAATGGGAGGAATTTATGAGAAAACTGCTATGGGCACTTTGAGCACTTTGTGGATATTGAATGAAACTCAGTGGTGACGCTCGGATAGGTAACGCTCCTTGAGTAAAATCTACTCTCGATGACTAATGGAGAAAGAGAGCTATAATCAGCGCGTTTATAAGAGGTATGACAATACTATGTTAAAAGATATTATGTTTTCTATGCTAGCCGTCACTTTCGTGTCTAATGTGTCCAAGTAGTACAAGATAATTAAAAGCATTGAAGATTATTTATTTCCCTCCCCTTTGTTTGACCTTCAACTTCTCATATTCACCAATATTGTATTTATTTATATAATAGTACGATTCAAAATTTATAAAAGGGACGATGTCGTGTGGCGCAGTCGGTAGGATTCGAACCGACGCTCCACAATGCTGCTATATTTAAATTTTTAAACTAGAAAATATAGTTGTACTTCTTTTTATTAAATTTGCCTGGATAAAGTTTTCACTACTGTCGTGGCGTCATAAGCGCAAGTTTCTTTCTGCAATATTGCAATTTATATATTGCAAGCTTTAAAACAAACCGAAAGCATATAACTTGCAAAAAGAAAAATCTTCGTTAAATACGAAATGTTTACGTAAATAAATTTGGTTTGCAGTCAAAATAAGCATTAATTTAAATCACTATTCCGCAGCTTACATTGCCGCAGTATTTACGATTGTTTGTTGTCTAAAATTTATGCACAATAGAGCTGTACCACCTTCAGTTAATTTATTGCATTGTTTGTGACATTCATCGTTATTTATTCCAATAACTTGTATATTTCTGATATATTTTAGCAATGAAGTTATAGCTTAATAAAACGATATTTTTATCATGAACACGAAATCAATAAATTGTCACAACTCATACAATCTTTTCAAATATATTTTATTTCGTGAGTAATATTTCACGTATAAATGCCACCGTCATTGACGATAATCGGTTTAAACTTTAAACTTTGTGAAAGCTTTGAATATTATCCATTAAATTGAATGGTTAAATTTTAACAATTAGCTCAAAACGTGACATTCATTTCAATTATGCTCTACAATTAGCTGCTGCTATTAATGAAAATGGTTTTCATAAGTAATATTAACTGGTATTCATTTTAAATATTTATAACGTATGAGAAATATATTGAATCTATTTTAGAATTAAATGTCTTGTATATTTATTGATATATCTTTGGTTAAAACTGTTACGGAATTAACACCAGTGATTAGTTATTAGTAGCTAGTTTAAAAGGAATATCACTTTTAAGTGAATTTATTAATATTTTTACTATTAATATAGTGTAGTATACTATAACTGTAATACTGTTTTTTATTAACTATTGGTAATGAAACCCTTAGTCTTAACTGCAAAGGTAATTTAGTTTTTAGCTGTTTCTACATAATGTTACCGGTGTGTTGCTGCTATTTACCTCCATACCAATAAGGTAAGGTAAATTACCACAGACGAAGCCTCTTACTAATCAATATGGAGGTAAGTGTATACGAAATTATTCCATGATAACCTGTTTTTATCCGAATACTAGTAATTATTTTGTATTGATGCCCAATAGCCTGTTTAAATAAATATTTCGGAAGCTATTATGGTAATATATAGAGGCCAATGTATTAAATATAATAATAATAAAAAGACAGGCTTCACCTCAGTTACGTATGATTTGGAATTAGAGAAATTTCATAACATATTTCAGGTTATAGATAGAAATATCATATGTACGAATTAAAGCTAGTAAACCTTAAAGTTATATATTTTTGAATACCGAAAAAGTTAAAAAAAGAATGACCGATTGTCACGTTCCGTCTGGACCTAGCGTGCAATTGAGAGCGCGGATTAAATTATAGAGTGGCGCGATGGGCCTGAGCGTTGCGCTTGTGACCTATACGTTAATATGGTTTCCATTGTTTATATCAACAATAATTTTACATCAATGTTTACCCAAGTTGACGTAATCTCGTATACCCAAGTTTAAAAACAACAATTTTTTTATGCGCAATGGGTTTACTGCACTGCGATATAATTTCAGCAAAGTTAAGAAATATAATTACAAATATTCTAGTTTAATTTCTGAAGTGAGTAATGTTTAAATACCATTTGGTTGTTCGTAGTGATTGTTGTCCTTAGTGAGTTTGCGATGCTTTCTCGGTGAAAGACACGGTGAACGTGAGCCATCTCCTGCGTCAGGAGTAAGACGACGCGCTGCGAGATCGCATAGCATCGATACCGCTTCGGCTCTGTAAATTTTAAAGACGAATATAAATATTGATAACACACATTTTTACAGCATCTTTGGGACTATAATACATACTCTTTATAATATATATACGTGATAATATTGCACTTCTATGAAGTAGTGTGTTGCCGCTGTCTCTCTTCTACTCGAGCACATTAGCCGATGCAGTGGATGAGAGATAGATGCGTCTCAAGCCGTACACTTGGCCCGATCGCGCCTTTCTATCGCGGGATGTGACATTTTTTATGCTAAATTGTTTGAGGGTTAGAAGTCTTAATATTGACAAATAATATGTGGCATTTCAATTTGCCACTCGTCATTTCAGATATCAATGATTATTTTCAACACTTAATATTTTAATGACAATTCGTTTCAAAAATTCATTACATTTCTAACATAATATGTTCATTTTGCCCTTCCTTTAAGTTTAAGAAATCTAAAGTTTTAGATTTGTTAACAAGACTTAAAAATTAGTTTGTCAAAAGTTTCACTTCTGACATGTGTATTTTGTACGCATGCATTTTCTTTCGTAATTACGTCAAAAACTCAGAATTTCCTTGCGTATTATGACCCGTAAGGTGACATTCAAATATTATTTTTATCAATAAAATTGCCGTCTTTCGTACGCTACTAAATATAGCAACTGTACAGAGAGTGAAGATTAAGTGAATTGCTGGAATTGTAATTCAAAAGAAATATTTTAACTATACATTTCTAAGAGCCATAATGTAAATTTGAAGTAAGTCAAATAGTCTGAAAAACTACGAAACTTAATAAGAAAACCAAATGAAACTAAGAGATCATACAATGTTATTTCATTCAAAGTTATACTTTCTTTGTGAAGACGTTATAGAAAGGTTAATCAATAAAGTTATTACTAAAAAATAACTAATTGGATATTATGATTTCAATGGTTACTTAGACAATACAATTGTTTGGGAATATATAAATATAAGTTAAAATAATAATAAATATAATAATGTGAGCATATGCGAAACAGAAATTCTTAAGAGACGTTGTTTGATTAGGATTTAAAAATGTTACTTGTGTTATGTATGATAACTTTAATAAAAAGTTTCATTCACAATTTAGAATATACAAGGTGTTAGGAAACCGCTCCTGAAAAACGAAGACAGATCATAGTACTAATGACAAACGACGGAAAAAATAGATCCCGGTTAAAAAAATACTTTTTCGCACTTTTGTTCAATATAGTTGTTTGTTATACACACATACAGGCGGCGGCCGCTTGCGGTTATTGACCTGAGCGTCAGCTGATTGTGTTTCATTGTTTTTTTTTTGTTGTAATGTATCGTTTTATTTCGCTGTACTAACATGATGGATCGTAAATAATGCTAATAAAACGTATTTCCGTCCCATTATCAAATTAGTACTATAGTCTGTCTTTGTTTTCGGGAACAGTCTCCCTATCACCTTGTATGTAACATGTACATTTGTGAAATAATTCTACTTTTTAAATATATGAACCTTAAAGGTGGTTTAGGCCTGTTTAATGGCCCATCTGAATCCGTAGGGCCTTCCTCCTTCGGCGACATCGGCGACAAAGGTGTCGCAGCGTGGTCGCGATACAGTCGCAGTCGCACTTCAGACCCGCAAGAACGCAGAAATGCGACCGCTTCTGCATGCGACATATTTGACATCGGAGTGTCGTTTACCTGCAAGTGTATATAATTATGTAGTTAGGAGACCCTAAACTTTAGAAGAAGGAACAATCGTTTTATAATAAAAACAAGTAATATAAAAAAATTACTATAAATCCTAGTGCAATCTAACACGAGCATTAAACTCATTACATAGAAACTTTTAAACCTTTTAGGTGACCTATCACATAAGTGGGACCGTACAATAATTTCGTAATTTCGCAAATATATTTCATAATTTATTAAATTTGAGTAATTAACTGGTATTTGAAGAATGTCAATAAAAATTATGTGTCAATCACTTAATTATCTTAATTTATAATATAAAAATGCTTATCTCAGTTTTCTTATCATAAATAAGGTGCACCTTCGTTAAATATTATTAAAAAAATGGTTAAAAATGATCAATCTCTGCCTTAAATAACTTCTGATTTAATAGGTGACATAACGTATATGTGTATACTTTATTTTTATAATTGCCTCCTACATTAAGGTTGTTTGGACGAAATCTCTTTAAGCGATAAGACCGCCTATTGGTCTTGTTCGACTACAGATAAGAGGTCCTGGGTTCGAGTCCCGGGGTCCGGCTGATTCAAAAATCAATATTGAGTTATCTTTTAAGATTTTCTCAATATTTGCCCTAAGTTGGGAAGTAAGCAGTGAGCTCCACCTCCGTGCCTCGGAGAGCACGTTAAGCCGTCGGTGCTGCGCCTGATCTCCCTCTATTCGTGTCGTTCCCGTTACATCGGACTATGAGAGTGAAGAAATATAGAGTGCACTTGTGTACTGTCTGCTAATCTGCAGTGGAACAGCGTGGTGAGTCTATGCTTTAAAAAAACTCTATCCTATAAATGAGAAGGCATGTACTCAGCAGTAGGACGTTAATGGACTGCTACTTTATCTTACTTTTTTTTATATATAAAAATAAAATAAATTAATTTTGGTCATAAAGTATCATTGTAAAGTTCTGGTATGACTCTGTTCAAACCATTAAGAAGTAGATTTCATTTTACTAGATTAGCTACGATCTTATAGCGTATCATCACTTACTATCAATATGACGGCCTCGCTGGCGCTGTGGTGCGAGTACTCGCCTTGCTAGCAAAGATATTTGTGTTCCAGTACGATGCTGTGTAGAAACAGTAAGGGGTATGTCACCTCTACCAGATTAGCGCGCTTCCATCTTAGACTGTATCATCACTTACCATCACGTGAGATCACAGTCAAGCGCTAAACTGTCAGCCATAAAAAACAATTAGAAAAAACTGAGGTTTCATACATACCGCTACAATTCTGTCTCCAGGTTGTATTCTGCCATCGCTTAGTGCTGGTTCTCTTACTAAAGCACGTACATAATGGCCTAATGCACTGTGGTCTTCCTTGCGTAGGGTGAATCCGAGTGATCCGTTGACTTTTGTCATTACTATATCGAATTCCTAAAGCAAGATACAGGATTTATAAATAACTGAATTATATAATAGGAGATAAGATTCTGAGTAAAGGAGAAATATAATCGAATTATAGGGAAACTCCTCTTTAAAAAGGTTTGCTAGAAGATCGGTTTCGATCTCCCGGTGGGGTGAATTAAGCAAAACTATAATTTTTAAGTTATCTGAGTCTGGACTGGAGGCTTCAAACGTGGCTTGTTACCACCCTACCAACAAAGAGGTACCGCCGCCAAACAAAGAGATTTGTGTTCCGGTACGAAGCTGCGTAGAAACCATAGTAGGTAAATTGCCTCTTAACAGATGAATGTGCTTACATCTTAAATTGTATAATGACTTACCACCAGGTTCCACATAGACAAGCAATAACCTGTCAGCAAAAAAGACCTTGGTCTTCAATCATCTAAACCATAGACAAAATTTAGTCGAAGTCATATAACAGTGCTTTGTAAGGAGATAGACCAGATACGCGGTAATATTATATAAAATGTATTAGGTATTGAAAGAATTATGTCACATATATTACTTCAATTGACAACACCTCACAGTAAATATTTATGACGAAATACAAAACATATACATACATAAAATAATTAACACATTAATTTTTTCAAAATTTAGATGTAGTTTAGAACTATGGGCATCATTATTGTAAAGCAGGAATTGACTCTTAAGAAGTTTGATTTTATTTATATATATATATATATATATATATATATAAAAGATATCCAGGATATCTATTGACTCATTATGATATCTCTGGAATCATAAAGCGTAGAGACTTGAAATTTAATAGTAATACTCCTTTTGCTGAGTAGAGGTCAGCTAAGAACGGACTTTGCTAAATTCCACCCGTAAGAGGTTTCTAGGGTGTTAACTATTGACTTAGCATGATATCTCTGGAACCATAAGGCGTAGAGACTTGAAATTTGGTTCGAATATTCCTTTTGCCAAGGAGAGTTCAGCTAAGAACAAATTTTACAAAATTCCACCCGCAAAGGAGGTTGCGGCGGTGTTAACTATTGACTCAACTCGATATCTCTGGAACCATACGGCGTAGAGACTTGAAATTTCGTAGGAATGTTCCTATGCCGAGTAGAGCTCAGCTAAGAACGGATTTTATGAAATTCCACCAGCAAGGGTAGTTGCGGGGGTGTTATACGTATGTTTCGTATTGGTAAAACAATATGCCTAAATTAATGAAAATGCGACCCAAAAATCATTCCACGCAGACGAAGTCGTGGATTCAGCTCGTATGTAATTAATCTAAACTACGAAATCCGCAAATACACCATCATAATTATTAATCTATAAGAAAACAAGACAGTCATGCAATTATTACATTTTTTACTTACCACAGATCCATCATCCTAATGGAGCGTGAACAGAAAAGTTATTAGTAGGAGACGAGCGACTACGTTAATCTACAGGAATCTCTCAACAATACATTTATTACACAAATGCAGAAAAATCGATACTGGAAATACAAATATATCTACGTAAGCTTATAAAAGATTTTGTGATCTTAACACAGGATTTTGGTAAAATTTTAGATTACCGATATCTATCTACTGTATCAATTACAATCAAGATTTAATCACAAAAAATTCTCTAAGAATATTTCTTAATTAATGTTATCGTTTGTAGTAACCGTTAATTGAAATAAATTCAGTCCTAATTATTTTGTAATTTACAATAGAAGATTCTTCCAATGTAACCTACTGAGTAATATAGTGTCAACACTTAAAAATACCAAGAACATTATGCAATATTACGAAATGTTATGGAGGACGAGGTAATTTTAACGAACGGAACAATTTTAAGAGGATATTCTTTCCAGCTGCTTCGTGCATAATGTTTTTGTTATTTTTAAGTGTTGCCACTAAATAACTCCCATCATTTCAGAGCTATCAGTGTTGTAACCTATAATCCAACATTTGATAGTAAGTAATTTGTCGAAGTAAATCCGAAAGTTTTAGTCAAATACCATTGACTACAATCATCTACAAACGCTTATTATTATTTCAGTTTAAGCGTGTATAGTAATTGCAGTAACAATATAATGCTTTAAGTAATTTACTCGAAATTAGTATTATAGAAGCTTTACTCAACTAGATCGCTTCTTATCATTCCATATATTAAGGTTTCATGAGAAATTAGAATCACGTCCGAACATTATTTTGTAAATTGAAAATTTTGTGGTCTAGTTGCTGTGGTTTTCTTTTAACTAACTTCTGAAAAAGGAGGAGGTTATCAATTCGTCTGTATTTTTTTTTTGTTATGTTTGTTATCTAATAACTTTCGACTGGATGACCCAATTTAGATGATTCTTTTTTTTACATGAAAGGTGGTGCTTCGCGTAGGGTCGCATTTCTTTGGTCCAGTTTTGATGAAGTCATCCATGAGAAAATCACATTAAATTTACTTTAAATCTGTGTGCGACAAATATTCGAATAACTCAATATCACGCCAATCGATTTCGATGATTCGTTTTTATTGGAAAGGATGTAATTCAAGGATTGTTTGCTGATAGTTAGGTCTTGGTTTTAGCTTACACCAACTCCTAATATAATTATAATTGTAACTACATTATATTATCTTAACCACTTGAGAGATTTTTATTTTATTTTACTTAGCATATTATTTGTTTGGAAAAGTTTGTTTTGAAGGCGGTTCTTTTTTTTGTTAACATTTTTATTTATAGGCGTAATAAATACTTGAATCAGAAGGCCTCGGTCTTGTCAATGATATAAATTGATTTCTCTAAATTGATAAAATCATCTATCAAATAATCTTCAGCGTTATAACAGGATAGTTTATCGATCAAATAATTAACTTCCCTATGTAGTATCGGTTCGTTGCGCTTTTCAATTAACCCTACTACCTGACACGAACACGATGCCTAATTAAGTAAAATGATCCGGCGACACCTGATAACCGCGCAGTAATAATTGATACAGTGGATCAATACTCAAAGCGAGTCGACAGCAGTATGCGAAATTAGTTTCGCTTGATTAATTACTGCTTAGATGGATTACCCAATTTACTTATGCGTAAACATATATGTGGCTTTATTTCTATAGGTACAGTAAGGTAAGTAGCAGCCCATTAATGTCCCACTGCTGGGCACAGGCCTCCTCACTCATATGAGAGCGGGCTTTTAGGGCATAGACCCACCACGCTGCTACACTGCGGATTGTGAGGCATAGTATACAAGTGTACTCTTTATTCCTTCCCTCTCATAGACCAATGTTACGGGATTCCGACACGATCGGAGAGAGATCAGGCGTAGGACCGACGGCTTAACGTGCTCTCCGAGGCACTGGGGTGGATCACACCGCCAACTTCCCAACTTCAGGCAAATATTGGAAAATCTTAATAGAAAACTCGAATAGGACACGAACCTAGGACCTTATGTCTGCAGTCGAACATGCTAACCACTAGACCAATGAGGCAGTTCTAGGTTATTTCTATAGAGTTAATTATATCTGATTATTTATGAAACTTATGATGTAGTTCAACCCATAATGGGATAATCAAAGACAGTCCTATAAAATGCCGAAAAAGCGTATGACCATAGAATCACATTTTTCTAGAAAAAATAGAGTTCCAATTCTAGTGTGTTAAAGTATTTTCCATTTTATAAATAACCACAATACGTGTAGCCTTGAAAGATAAAACTGTGTAGGACTTCACGTATTTATCTCAGATTTAGACACTGAGAAGAACTATAACATTTTACTGAATCCATTCGTCTGCCAAGTTACCCAATCGAACTTAGTGTATCCAAATTTTAATAACGATGATAGCTTCTTTTTTTGGAGTCTTTTCGGAGAGTATTCATATACCTGGAAGGCAAAATGTTCCAAACAATAACACCGGGTAGATCAAACTGGATATGAATTAACGAAGTAAAAAGTTGTGGTTTAAAAGAAAATATAGTGCTTAAAATTGAGAAAGGTATGCTTAGATAGTTTGGGCACGTAGAGAGAATGAATGAAAGGAGACTAACAAAAAGGATTTATGAGTCAAGAGTGAATGGGACAGTTGTAAGGGGAAGACCAAGACGACACGTTCCTGGATCAAATCCAGGACATTTTAAATAAGCACCAGGTCAAGAGTACTCTAAACCGACGGACTTGTATCAAAGGTTTAATGAGAATGAAAGAAGCGAAGAGGATATGCAAGGATCATGGTAAGTGGAAGGACGTGGTCTCTGCCATGTATGTAAGTAAGTACGAGTAGATCAACCATATTTATAAAGTGCAGAAAAGTACTTCACAAAATAACTGTTGATCTTTAGTTTGTGAAAGGCATTCAATTATGAAAATAACCTCGTTGAACCGTAAACCCATTGTGCTTCATTTTCAATCCTACGCCTAGGTGCTTAAAAATGCGGATTTGAACTAATACGTCTTTTATACGTGAAGGAAAAGAGTGTGATGAAGTGTATAGGTTCGCCAATTTTGTAAGGAACGTGAAGCCTTTGATCAACGTGGTGGGTCTAAGTCCAAAATCCTCTCACAATAATAATGAAGTCTGTACGTAGCAGTATTATTTTTATATGATACATCTATATGTACCTTTTATAGCAATATATTTTATAAGCAATGCTGTAAGTATAATATAAATGATAAATAGTAAAACATGGCTGCATAAAAATAATTATCCGATATAAGAATTTCAAACATACTCCGTTGTTACGAAGCCAAATATCATTGTAGTTAAATGCCTGTACTCTTGCCAAAGAGTCGAATGAATTGCGGGCATGCGTCTAAGTTTTATTTATAAATTTATATATAATATGTAATGGACAATTAGATTTTATTATTATGCTTTTTTTCAGTAAAACGGGGCTTTTTGTAGTATAAAATATGTCGTATATTCTGGTTTATTTTAGTATTTCCCAGAATATTTCTGGGTCTCCAGATTTCATTGCATTTGGACCTCCCTATTAACATCTAACGGGCTTTTCATTCATAAGAGAAAGGGTTTTTAGAGCGTAGACCTAGCCGCTGCTCCACTGCTGGTTGGCAGGCATCGGAGGAGGCCTGTAACCAGCACTGGTATGTTCTGACTGGGCTTCTAATTACTTTTTAATGTAGGAAATTATTTGGTTGTATATTATATGTATGGAATTGTAAACATCTTTCATAATTTTTAGTGCTGAGGTAATTTTCGCATATGTTGCATAAATTGCAGAAGGATTTTTGAAAAAAAAAATACGTCAATTTTTAAGTGTACACAGAAACTTGATTATTTTTCTCAAATGTAGATTGATTTTCGTAACCCTTTCTAATTCATACTATAGACCGGCGATATATCGATAATACACACTCAAAGGTTTAATATGCGTTACAATACACCCAATACATAAAAAACAATACAGTTAAAATATAATCATACACATTGAGGAGTGCAATTGGCGCCCTTATCGCTGAAATAGCAACCTCTTCCAGGCAACCAAAAATGCTCAGATGGACACACAGAAAAGAAGCAGAGAAAGGTGATCTATATCTATTTACAACTAATTGTAACACTCATAATAACTAATAAAACAGTATTAATTAATCAATTCTTGGACAGGAAGTAGTTTTTTACCATCATTTTAAATAAATTATGGGACTGAGCATATTTTATATTGATCGGCAGTGAGTTCCAAAGACGAGCAGCATGAACTGAGAAAGATTAAAAAAAAAAAAAAAGTAGAGTGAGGAGAATTGTTAATACTAAAATGATAAGGCTTTGTACAGTTTTATACTGATGTGTACATTAAGTTATTAATAAACTGCCTCATTGGTCTAGTGGTTAACATGTTCGACTAAATACATGAGGTCCTGGAACCGAGTCCCAATTCAAAAACCAATATTGGGATTTCTATTAAGATTTTCTAAATAGTTGCCCGATGTTGGGAAGTTAGCGGTGTGACCCACCCCCGTGCCTCGGAGAGCACGTTAAGCCGTCGGTCCTACGCCTGATCTCTCTCCTGTCTGTCAGATTCCCGTCATCGGACTATGAGAGTGAAAGAATAAGGAGTGCACTTGTGTACTATGCCTGCCAATCCGCATTGGAGCAGCATGATGGGTCTATGCTCTAAAACCCCTCGCTCCTTGGAGTGAGGAGGCCTATGCCCAGCAGTGGAACGTTAATGGGCTGCTACTTACATACTAAGTAGTTAATAAATACACCATTGGATGGGAAACATAGCTATACGATTAATAAATACCCACATCACAAAATACGTGTACAATAAACACAGTATAAACGCTATAAGCCGAACTTTGGGCAAACTTATTCGCAACTGGGTCGAATTAGGTGCATCGTGTTGCAGTAAGTTTAAATTATTGGTGTAGGCAACATCTGGCGTTTGCTCAGGTAGGCACGTAAACCACTTCGCAGTGAATTACATAAGTTTGAAAACCTCTATTACATATAAAGATTTCAAACGAATGCTTGCACTGAGGAAAATTTGATAAAAGTTTGAAACAGTGGGATATTCTGACTTACAGAGATTAAAGTAGGCAACTACAATATTTTAGACTCTAAACTCTATTGTAAACATCGATCCAGAAATAATCTTGAAATTTTTACAGGTTTTACTTTGACTACACTGTAAATCAGATACTGCCTCATTGGTCAGTGTATTCAGCTACAGATATGAGGTCAGGGTTGACTTCAGGGTCGGGCGAATTCTAAACTCGATATTGAGTTTTCTATTAACATTTTCTCAACATTTGCCCAAAGTTGGAAAGTTGGCGATGTGATCCATCCTCTTGCCTCGGAGAGTACGCTAAGCCATCGGTACTGTGCTTGGTCTTTCATTGCCGTGTCGGATTTTTGTTACATCGGCCTATGAGAGTGAGGGAATAGAGAGTGCACTTGTGTACTATGCCTGCCAACCCGAAGTGTAGCAGCGTAGTGTGTCTATGCTCTAACAACCCTCTCTCCTATGAGTGAAGAGGCCTGTGCCCAGACGTGGTGCTTTAATGTCTTGCTACTTACCTTAACTTTACTTTGAATATATATGATATAGTGTCTCAATGGTCTCGTGGTTCGCATATTCAGCTACTGACATGAGGTCCTGGGTTCGTCTCCCGGGTCGGGCGAATTCAAAACTCGATATTGAGTTTTCTATTAAGGTTTTCTCAATAGCTGGCCGAAGTTGGGAAGTTGGCGGTGTGCCCCATCCCCGTGCCTCGTAGAACACGTTAAGCCTTCGGTAATGTCTCTCCGGTGGTGTTGGATTGTCGTCACATCGGACTATGAGAGTGAAGGAATAGAGAGTTCACTTGTATACTATGCCTGACGCAGCGTGGTGGGTCTATGCTTAAAAAACCATCTCTCCAGGTCTGTACCCAGTGGAACGGTAATGGGCAGCTACTTACGTTTACAATTTTTATTATAAGCTCACAGTTACCCTATAATGGTATAAATTTAAGTTGCTCATAAAATACTTCTTTATTCTTTAACGAAAGATAAAATATATTTTTTAAACTTATAGTGGATGCATCTTGATATTATTGTAGTTGTAACAAATATGAATTCATTAACTCAATTAATAAATTTTTTTATGTGCGAAAAATTATACAGAGTCATTCAAAGCTAACTTAAAAGCATTAAAGTTTCATGTCTACTTAATGATTACGTACGTAATGTTTAAAAAGATGTTCAACAACATTACTTGTTTTAAGGCCTTCTGTAGCAGAACCTCTTGTAATCTCACTTAAAGATGACGAAAGATACGCTGTTTTAGTGAGTATTTTAGTTTAAACTGCGAGTTCCACACTATAGACTGGAGAGATTCTTTCATCGTGATTATATATTTACTAGCTGTTCCCTGCTGTGTCACCCGCGTAAGTCGTAATCGCGTGGGACTGTGTAAAAATCAGTACTTATTGAGTCCGTGGTAACTTTGCTAAATTTCAAGTCAATCGGTCGAATAGCTGTGGACAACTCAACATGTGTGATTCTTTTCTACTTATAGCCTTATACATAATGATTTAATGAATCGAGATTAGACTGGAACAAAATAAAAGTAAAAAGAGCTTACTGGAGCTATACATCTAGCCGACGATAAAACTCTCATTCAGAACCAAAAAGCCAAATCGTTATTAAAACTTTTTTCAATACTCACTCCGTATTGTATGTCGTATACTGGTAAAGGTTGATCCAGATCTGGTAAATGCAAATCCTGTGTTCTCCTATCATCGGGACTAGCTTCGCGCCTTCCTCTTCCCTCTGATGACGAAGTTGTCGCGCTGCTTGTGGTTTGTGACAGTCTAAAATTAACAATACATATAAGGGTAAATGTATACGTTTCTATCACAAATTCCCAGAAGACGGTCTATAGATGTCGCATAATAAATTCAAATCCTTTGTTAAAATATATAATTTGTAACACATGAATCTTACTGATTTCTGATGACAGGCACTGGCGTGGCGATGTTGGTTGCATTGGAGAGGAGGGGAGAGTTGAAGCAGGAAGAGGAGAGGGAAGTGTGTTTTACTATTAATGTGCTACATTATTGTTATACTGCGTAAATAATACGTTTATTTAAATTCCGTGTGTATTTAAATTACACTGCTTCGTTACAGATTACATAGACGATAAATAAGCAAGGGAGTGAATGAATTGCTATAATCTAAATAGGACAAATTAATATAATATTGTAATAATGATGGGCTGAATGAAGCTACGCCAGATATTTTTGCCCGATAACCCTCAGTGCCTGAAGACCAAAGTCTTCTAACAGTGCGTGCTGCCAGTGATGACATACGGTTCTGAGACGTGGTCGCTGACTATGGGCCTCATGTGGAAGTTCAGAGTCACTCAGCGTGCGATGGAGAGGGTTATGCTCGGAGTTTCACTACGTGATAGGACCAGAAATGAAGACATCCGTAGTAGAACCAGAGTCACCGACGTAGTCCTACGAATCGCGAACCTGAAGTGGCAATGCGCGGGGCACATAGTCCGAAGGACCGATGGACGTTGGGGGCCGAAGGTGCTGGAGTGGCGACTCCGCACCGGACGGCGCAGTGTAGGCAGACACCCCACAAGGTTGGGAGAGGGTGAATGCCGTTGAGACACTCCGGCCCAGACGAAGGGGAGTAGGAAACAGGAGGCGGAGGTTCATGCAACTCCTCCCCCTGTAGAATATCTGTGAGCCGAATTCAACCGAGGGGCCAGAGAGGAATGTCTCAACGAGCCTCTGGCTCCCCACTCATGGTTGACGACGGTCCCGCTGGGTTTTAGTGGGTATTGCGAGTTCTTCCCCCTCGCCGAGTCCCACACTCCCGACCCCACAGTCGGGGTGCGTAAATGCATTCCCCAGCGTCAAAAAAAAAAAAAAAGACACCCCACAAGGTGGACCGACGATATAAAGAGTGTCGCCGGTAGCCGCTGGAGATAGGCGGCGCAAGATCGGGCCTTGTGGAGGTCATTACGTGAGACCTATGTCCAGCAGTGGACGTCCATCGGTTGAAGCGACGACGACGACGACGACGACGAATGATGATGGTAAAAAATGATACCCGTTTGAGTTGGGGTAATGAAACCCTATTAGCTTTAGATTATAATTCGCTAAAACCTATACTTGATTCAGAAGTGCTGTAAAAGCCTACTTGAATAAAGAATTATTGAATTTCAATATTAGAAAACAAATATTAAGTAGTGACATAAATACACATATCTTAAAATTTTAATGAGAATATAATCGTATTATCGGGTTTTTCAAACTATAAAAGTTAAATTTCAACATATAAAATTTGTTAAACTGGAAATTCGCGAAGGATAAAACGCACACTATATTTTTTTTAACTATATTCATGACCATTGTTATCAAATTTTAAGTTTTTCTTATCGAAATTTAAATTTAATTTACATTCACTCAAAATTCTATGAAACTGTTTAGGAATTGTTGAAGTAAATTTCTTTACGTTCGACTTGGGATTAAGCTGGTTTAATTCGCAACGAGAGCGTTACGAAAAGTGTGATCGGGTGAGGCGAATGGAAGGTGTTTTACTTCAGTCATGTGGTCTAAAGCACACATCAAATTGAAATACATTATACAGGTGTAGCATATCCAGCAATATATTTCTATTTGATATATACAAATCAAACATGCATTCCGGTTTTCAATATGCGACCGTCATTTTGTCATTTGCTGATAAAATTTGGCCATTTTATTTTGTTTCAGGTCAAGTACACTTTTTATTAATAGAACCACTCGAAATTTTTCGTACAAAATATCACTATCAAATTGTTAACAAAAGTTATATGCATTGAACTAGTGTAATGCCCCTAGATTCGTCCGTATTTATTTTTTTAAACATTATAAAAGTTAGTGGAACAGAGTAACCCTGATTCAGCGTCACCGATACGAGCGTGACTGTTTTCTTACGTTCAATACGTGCTTTTACAAGTTATGTCAATTTTGCTACGAGAAAGTTTTTTCCTGTTCAGATTTTACAGACACAATACACATTGTTAATGATATTTATATATAAATCAAGAACAGTGTTCAACCTTCATCTAAAACTTTGATAGGTTTTTATATCGTTTGCAGATGATTGCTGATATAAAGTCTTCACATATATCAATTTAGTGTAGACTACAGATTAGATTATAGTCTAAGTCTAGCGTTTATACTTTGCTAAATAGATAATGCAAATTTTGTTTTCCGACACGTTTGTTCCAGTAGTAGTAGTGGTAACGGTGCGCCATTCGATGAGTTTTTTCGCCATTTCGACGGCCTCGCTGGCGCAGTGGTGCGAGTATTCGCTTTACTAGCAGTAGGTCCCGGGTTCGATCCCCGGTGAAATTGTATTTTCTAATTTGTCTGAGTCTGGACTGGTGGGAAGCTTCGGCCGTGGCTAGTTACCACCCTACCAGCAAAAACGTACCGCCAAACAAAGAGATTTGTGTTCCGGTACGATGCTGTGTAGAAACCGTAAGGGGTATATTGCCTCTTAACAGATTAGTGCGCCTCCATCTTAGAGTGTGTCATCACTTACCATCAGGTGAGATCACAGTTAAGCGTTAATCTGTCAGCAATAAAAAAAAAAGTTACGGTAAAAAGGCTAAGTAGCAACTCATTAACGTCCCACTGCTGGGTTAGAACATACATGACGGATAATTCAAAAAATATAAATTAAAACCTGTTCCGAGTTCGATTACTAGAGAAATGTAAGTAATCACCAGGGTGTATGGATCTCTTTCCTACCGTCTGGTGCAGGTGCTCACAGGCCATGGTTGATCGGCAAGTACATGCACCAGGTTGTTAGTCGTGAGGAAACGCCCGCCTCTCATCTGGATGGTGCTCCTGTAGATACGGTGCACCATACTCTGGCGGCGTGGCCAGCGTGGACACCTCAGCGGTATATTTTGTTGTCGCTGGTTAGAGATCTTCCACTGGAGAGTATAGTTGGCGTAATGCTTGCCACTAAAGTTAGGTGGAGGGCGGTTACCTCCTTTTGCAAGTCGTCATTTCACTGAAGAATACAAATGAGAGACTAAAGGAGCGGCTGTAGCTCTCCCTCGCCGTTCGAGGAGGCTGGGTGGAAGAAGTCGCACATATCGCTTCATGGTTCACTCTATTAAATTGTAGGTCCTTAAGTCTTTGTCATCCAGGTTACTAGAATAGAATGCGGTTAGGGAATTTCTAGTTATCTCACTCATGAATGAGGAGGGATCCGCTGGGTTTTAGTGAATATTCTGGTGTCTGCGAGTCCCACACTCCCTATTGGAGAAATTCTTTCATTTCCCAGCTAAAAAACAGAAAATGTAAGTAAAGTAGTCCCTACTCCATGTGTAAGAGGCTACATCGCATGCAAACACCAATTGTAGAAAAAAGAATCTACAGTGACATGTTTACGGTGGGATTCCCACAGTGGGAAATTTCTCTTCGTGACATTTACCGTACATACAATAGTCGACGTTAACGCACTCCTGTGGATTGTTAATGTAAAGAGGGCGTGAAATTTTCGCTGACGATGTAAATGTACACGCGACCTTTGTTAATATTAAAAATAGATGTGCGCCCTACAAAATAACTTGGTATATTCATTTCAACATCATTACAATATAAAAATCATTTGTAGAATTGTTTTTTACATGTATATGTAATATTTGTCCTTATAGAGAAATATATCTGTAATATATATCATTTTGCAATAAAAGCAATACTATAATAATACCCAGAGAGAACTTTTAAATTCCATCGTAAGCCAAACTATGTGCGTGTGTATGTCACTGAAGTCCTCTTGAACGACTGGACCGATTTTGTTGAAATGTTTTGTGTGTCTTCAGTTGGATTCCATAAAGATTTAGATTGACAATTTGATCCGATAAATAAGGAATTTACCCACTTCTCTACGAGATCATGAACTACGCAGGGAACAACTAGTAATATATATATATTACTTAATCAAGATTCTTAGAAACCAAGTATATATTATAATGAAATCTATATGTAAGAATTATGTATCAGTCCTAAATAAAACCAATTACTACCCACGTAGATGGCGATCTAGTGGCAGTGGAAAGTCTACTAAGTTGGACTTATATTGACAATTATAAAGTCGTTTTATTTTTTGAATAGAATGACCTAATAATTTTAAAAGTATTTCACAGGTATTGAAACAGCCTTTAATAAATATTTAATAGGAAAAGGATTAATACAGAGGTATATATTTGATTAAAAAACTAGTTATAGTACTTGACATATGGAATCGCGGATTTTTTAAATAGATTAATACATTCTATAATATTGTAGAATATTTTTTGTTCTATCATTAAGTTTCCGCAGCGCTCGCGATACCAGATTTTTTTATTCACACCTTATGTTATATTAACTCATTATTCTCAGGGATCTTAGGGATTTTTGAGAAAGTAATATAGCCTATGTCGCTCAGGGAAAATGCAGCATTCTGATGCTAAAAATTCATGAAATTGGTCCAGTAGGTTTTGTGTGAAAACGTTACAAATAAACATACATACATACAAAAACACAAAAGTTTCCTCTTTATACTATCAGTTTAGAAGTAGCTAAAATCATGTTGTTATATAAATTCAAATTCGAATATTATTTAACACTACCTTTGGAATCGACAAATAAAAGTATCCTCACAGATTAAGTCCAATGTACGACTGATAGTAATAAAAATCTAAAGTTACGAGGATTCCTTCGCACCTTGCCCCGAAAAAAGTCCGTAACAAACTCAGTCGGGTATTCTTTTTTACCCTCATTATTACAATATAATATTAATTTACTTTGTTTAGATTAGATCTCCATTGCCTTTTTACTAAGTTTATATTTCAAGAGTACAAGTTGAAATAATATAAAGAAGTACTTAAAAAGTTGCCTCATTGGTCTAATGGTTCACATGTTCGGCTTATTAAAAATGGATATTGAGTTTTCTATTAAGATTTTCTCAATATTTGCCCGAAGTTGGGAAGTTGGCCATGTGCTCCACCCCCGTGCCTCGGAGAGCACCGGCATCGGTCTCGCGCCGGATCTCTCTCCGGTCGAGTCGGATTCCTGTCACATCGAACTATGAGTGTAAAGTAATAAAGAATGTGTACTATGCCTGCCAACTCATAGAGGAGCTTCCTGGGTGTTCATGCAGTAAAAAACCTTCTCTCCTAGGAGTGATGAGTACTGTGCCCAGCAGTGGATCGTTAATGAGCTTCTTCTACTGCTACTTACCTTTTTATTTATAAAACCATAGGTACGAAACATACGTTAGTGTTTCCCGATGTACCACCTGTATTTTTACTGTTTTTTTTAATTTATGTGAGTGTATTAGTAACTTTTGTCAATAAGATACGTCAGCCCCATCGCAACTTCGCTTTAATAAAAATCACTGATAACTCGCTACTATCGTATAAAATTCTGCAGCTATTTCTGACCTTGGCCTACTCAGAATGCTCTGCAGCAGGCCAACATCAAAACAATTTAAACCATAGCAGTATATCATTGATTGTCTTTCGTTCCTATTTCTGATGCACTCTAAAAGAAGATGATGTACGTCTCCTAGTTGACCGCTTAGACTGCAGTTCGGTGTAACCGCTTTTTTAATTAAATAGGTATATTTATTAGAGGGATAATACCTGGACCTTAAATTGAAAGCACCTTAGTATAGTTTCTACTTAAGCTAGCATGACCAAACCAGGGTACTCGCGGAGTTTCGCTCTGCATGGTCCTTTACCAGATCCCTTTTGGTCTAGATCTTTCATCATAAACGATTTCCATACACTTCGATTCAAATATTTTACTTTGGAAAGAATCTCAGAATAAAAGTGTCTGATAGCAAAACCATGTCGCATAGTACCCAGTTTAGCAAGTCTCTTCGCTTCTTCATTTCCCTTTATACTCGTACCTATATGTGCTGAAATCCATTGCAGCCTACACACCTGACACCATTGATAGTTATAATGGGGTGTCTAAATAAAGTAATTATATAAAATGAAATCCTGTTAGTCACAGCCGGTGCTCTTATAAATAGAAACATAATCGATCTTACCTCGCGTGTAAGGGATGACAGTTAAGGGGATCGAGTGGCAAGTGCGGCGGGTGGGGTGTTCGTGCCGGCGGTGTCGGTGGATCAGGTGGCGTGATGCTTTCAAGAACATCGCTCGGAGGTCGACAAACACGAAGTTCTACTCGCGCTGATGCCGTGCGAAGTACTTCAAGAGCTTCCTGTGACAAACGAGAGACTCTTATGTATATTTGTAAGGTAAAGTAAAGGTATTATTATTATTATTTCGCGGTGGGGCCCACTGAAGCAGTGGATGCACTTCGACCATTGTGGATCTTTTGTACGTGCCCCATCCTATAATCTCCACTAAATGTACTGAAACACCCATTCCATAAGTCTGAAAGTAGGCTTTAGATTCGAGCCGTTAAAGTCTACTGGTTGCGGATAGGCTACTCCCAGCAGACTCATTCGTAAGCCTTTTGCTATGGCTGCATTCACACAGTAGGTGCCTTATTGTCTCTTCTTCTTCATTGCAGACTCTGCAAGTAGTCTTCCGCAAATCCCATGAATTTTAACATGGTATTTGTACTGTAGTGGCCGGTTGCAATTGCCACTGCATACCTTACCTGTCTTCTACTTAAGTATTTGAAACCTTTCGCGAACCTGCATCCAAAAACGTTTTGGAATGCCTTAGACACCTAAATTCTCCCATTCGGCCAATCCGCTTTTGAAAGTTAAGGTTAGTAGCAGCCTATCGGTTAGATAACGATGATGAGTCTTCCATTATTGAAGTGAAATTTGTGAGGGTTACTTACTTTTAGAAGAAAAAGCTATAATGGCTAAGTGATCAGATGTATTAATTAATAATTAAGTTGCAAGATCTTGTCTTGGACTGAACACTTGATTTGACTTGGACACACTGTGAGGAAAGTTAGGTATACAATATGAAACGAGAACAGCTCTGACTACATACATATAATAAAAATGACTAATTATGGAGTTTACAATTCAGAGATCACGAAAACTTGTACGTCCATAAAACTATTGACTCTTTTACGAGGAAAAGTGAATGCACCTTATACACTTAAAAAAATCCAGGAGACTGCATAAAATAAACGATTCACTCAATACCCTTGAACTGTATACGTTTCTATAACAAACTCCCAGCAAAAGGTACAAAGAGGCTACTTCGTAAATTTAAATCTTATATAGACATAGAAAAAATTCAAAATATATATTGTAATGATGATGAGAAAAAAAACCGTACACCCGACTGAGTTTGCTGTGGGTTCTACTCAGAAGAGGGCGCGAAGGAACCCACGTTACGCTAGATTGTAAAACGTTCTTTAATATCATCAACAGTTGTACATTGAAATAATATGTGAAAAACGATATTTGACGACTCAAGTCATGTAAACTCCTACTTGAATGAAGAAATTTTGAATTTGAATTAAATCCACCACGCTTTGCTACTGCGGGTCGGCAGGGTTTAAATACCCCAGTATTGCTCCCGGAATATGCAAGTTGCCTCATGACGTTTGTCTTCATTGAAAAGCACAACGATGGATAGAGAAAATCAATCAAGCAAGTTTCATTTTTATGAAATGAAACGTAAAGGTGCTTGCCCAGGGTTAGAAAAATGACTATATAGTCTAAGATGGAAGGACGCCAATCTAGTGAGAGGCAATTTACTTCTTATGGTTTCTACATAACATTGTACCGAAACATAAATCTCTTTGCATGGCGGCACGACTTCAGATCTATTTCTGCAGCGGCATCATCAGTCAATTTATGTTCCCGTACGATGCTGTGTAGAATTTCGAGTTTAGTTGCCCTTTATCAGATTAGCGTGTGTCCATCTAAGACTGTATAATCACTTACCAACAGGTGTGTCCCAGCCAGACGCAACCTATCAGCAATAATAAAAATCATATACACCTTTTCTTTTGTTACCTAGTTGTGCTAATCTAGTATGAGGTATTATTCCTCTTATATTTCGCATTAACAACATCATAGCATAACGCAAATTATTTTATATTGTGGTACACTCGTTATTAAGTTTACCTGGTTAATTTATGACATTTGCACTTCCATGAATCTTACCTGGGACTCTGAATTCCTCCCATTACACTAGCATTATCGTCAAAATATATTAGACTTAATTAAACGCGTACAAAATTACTGTCTTTACATCTAAAAGCTCCTGCATAGACAGACGTTAAATAATAGGTGAGGAGTTTAGGCTTAAATTAGTATAGTTATACAATTCCATTGTTGATATAGGCATATAATATTAATTATACATTTCAGTGTGCCTGTTTGTTGTATTAATTATTAGCAACACTGCCTCAAGGCTTACAACAAAGTACATTATACTCGTATTATTCATCAGTATGTATTTCAATAACATTACTTTGAAGGCCATTTTGACCTAATGTTGACAATATTAGCTAGCAGACGTCCAGGGTTTGATTGTTGGCAGGGCAAGTTTATCAAATAGTATTTTTTTAATTAGTCAAGGTCTGTAATGGTTTTTCGACAGCCTATCTTCCAAAGTTGACTCACCATCACTTATCATATTTGTAATCTGTCTCTAATCCTCTATCTGTATATTGCTAAAATTATATACTAGCTGATTCCTGCGATTTTACCCAGGTATTTCTCGATCCAGTAGAAATATCATGAAATCCATTCATAATAAAAGATTAAGTCAATTGGGTAAATAGTTTTGGAAATTTGGCAGGAAGAGTTCGTTTTTCCCTTATATAAACTTGATATTGGTAATCTGTTCATAAGAACCGTCTACGTTGTGACAAGAGTAGCTATATCAAATTTAAAGCTAATCGGACTGTAGCATACTTGAATAAATGTAAACAGTAAAAAGTAACGCTGTGGGATATATTTTCATGAAATCATAAATCAGCAAATATATCACCGACCGAAGGACTGAAACCAAATCGCCCAAAAAAGAGGTCAGATATTATTTTCCTTGGCTATTGTCGCCGCTTGGCCGTGTTTAATAGCTCATACAAAACCGAGGTTAGGAAAGCAATAAGGGGTTTAGTGGGTTACTTCGTCAAACATATCGATCCAATAAAGCTTTTTGTACTTGCGGTGAGTAAGGATTACTTATTCGATAAACAAGCAAACGAATTGCTCTATAAATAAGAGCTATTATTATAAAAATATATGTTTGTGGAAGCACAGAGAAGATTTAGTCGTTGAAAGAAAGATATCGTTATTTCCTAGAATCATTCCTACCTGTTAAACATTTGATTATCGTCCCGTCTTTTACAAATTAAATTAAAATTAACAGTGAGGTTAAAAGTTTGTCAGAAATCAAATGAATGAATACTTTTGTTTATTTTTCATTTGTTTTTGGCATTGACAATCAACAATTTGTGATCGTAGCTATCTATATATATAAAAGAGATATCCAGGTATCTATTGACTCTTCACGATATCTCTGGAAACATAAGGCGTAGAGAATCGAAATTTGGTGGGAATAATCCTTTTGAGGAGTAGAGGTCAAATAAGAACGGATTTTACGAAATTGATTCAAATTTGGTACAACGATAAACTAGAACCTGAAAAAGGACTATAAGTTGTTTGCAGTAATACACAGAAAATAAGTCATTGAAGTATTTATACGTATGTTTTTTTTTGTAAAGCAATTTGCCTAAATTAATGAAAATACTGCCCATTTAAACCTATGAAAAAAAACATTCAACTCGGACGAAATCGCGGGTTCAGCTTGTAATATTATATGGGAATCTGGGCGTTTTTTGATTAAGAATTCTTTTTGTTCCGGTTAAGTTTTGAGCACATGTTTTATTTATTCATTCTGAGGCGAAACGAAGATTACTGGGTCCATTAGTATTTGATAAATACATCACAGAATTATATAAACGATTACATAATTATAAAATGTTATAAGAGCAATTTCTTCGAACAAAGCCGTTAACAAAATTTTTGCGATATTATTTCATGACGAAATATTTAATTTTATGTAAATGTCTTTGCTGGTAATTACCTGCAGCCTTTTTTTTGAGCTGGGAAATGCTTTTACGCACTTACCCTGACCAGAATGGGTCAGGAGTGTGGGACTCAGCGAGGGAGGAGACTTCGCAATACCCACTAAAACCCAGCGGAACCCTCTTCATCCGTAAGTGAGACACCACAGGTTCAGCTTGTGCATTCTTCCCTGGTGCCCTAGATGAGTCCGACTGAGGATTCATGGAGGTGGGAGCAGGTGCGCAAACAAGCGCCGCCTGTTCTCCCGCCTCCTTCGGCGGTGAGAGGGAGCATCAACTGCATTCTCTCTATTTCGCTCGTGGGCCTCCTTTAGCGAGATTACAGTCTCGCAGAAGAGGGTCACTTCCGCCCAACATCTCTCACTTGACAGCATCGCAATTACCTGCAGCTTATATATAAAAAAGCAGGTCTCTATTACAGGTAATTAGTACTGCCCAATAATGACTATAAAACTTTCCTGACTGTATAGTTATAGCCTATTACAGTTTCGCTATTAGATACAAATAATTGCGTCCTTAGTTTCTAATAAACCTTATTTATTATTAGACCCTCGGGAATTTGTATCCCGATGAAGATGCATACGTATAATTTATCACATTAGCGTAAATTATAAACAATAATACAATTATGATTTGATAAAATATTATTTCTTTTATACGATGTAACCATTTTTAATATTGATTTAGTAAAAATTCGTTGAGTATGACTTCGAAAACAGACAGTTTAATCTTATTTATTCGTATTGATACTCGTACTTTAGAAAATTTGTTATGTTTTATTTCATCGCCAACATAAACATAAGAATGTAAAATTCGCGTAGGATTTTATCGCGTCGTGNACACCAGAGGTTCAGCTTGCGCATTCTTCCCTGGTGCCCTAGATGAGTCCGACTGAGGATTCATGGAGGTGGGAGCAGGTGCGCAAACAAGCGCCGCCTAGTATCCCGCCTCCTTCGGCGGTGAGAGGGAGCATCTACTGCATTCTCTCTATCTCGCTCGTGGGCCTCCTTTAGCGAGATTACAGTCTCGCAGAAGAGGGCCACTTCCGCCCAACATCTCTCACTTGACAGCATCGCAATTACCTGCAGCCTAAATCTCATAAGAATTAGATAAATTTGCCCTTTAATCGAACCCGGAAGTACCAGTAAAGCGAATACGATTATGTCAGTGAGGTCTTCATTTATTTCAAAATATCAAGTCATTTAAAACATCATAGTTACGGATATTCTAAAAAATTAAAAAATCACATATTGAAATCGAATTAAAAAACGATAATAGTATTCTAGACGCTATCTACATATATACATATAAAAAAGCAGGTCTCTATTACAGGTAATTAGTACTGGCCAATAATGACTATAAAACTTTCCTGACTGTATAGTTATAGCCTATTACAGTTTCGCTATTAGATACAAATAATTGCGTCCTTAAGTTTCTAATAAACCTTATTTATTATTAGACCCTCGGGAATTTGTATCCCGATGAAGATGCATACGTATAATTTATCACATTAACGTAAATTATTAACAACAATACAATTTTGATTTGATAAAATATAATTTCTTTTATACGATGTAACGATTCTTAATATTGATTTAGTAAAAATTCGTTGAGCTTGACTTCGAAAACAGACAGTTCAATCTTATTTATTCGTATAGATACGTTAGAAAATTTGTGAAATTTGTTATATGTTTTATTTCATGGTAAGAGAGAATGTAAAATGTATTCGCGTAGGATTTTATCGCATCTTGTTAAGTGTTACGATATTACCTAAAAAAAGACAAAAGCTACTACTTAGTAGTCTCTTAACGTCCCACAGTTGGGCGCAGGGTTTTTTTTTTAAAGGAATTGTCATAACCTAGACCTATCCTAATATTGTCGCATAAGCACGCAAGTTTCTTTCTATAAAGAATATCTTAATGGTACCATCCCTGAAATAACCACAGGGCAATCATGGCTCACGATATTACTTCATGTTATTTAATCATAAGATAACATGTAAGACACTTGTGAATTGGTCAACCAAATGTGGTGCACCATTTCACTTGCGGTTTAAACGAACCGCACGTTCCGAAGGAGACGTGAACTAGTTTTACTTGAAATTGGATTCGAATTAGAAGTGCTACCTTATTGTCTATATATTTATTAATATAATCTTTAAAAAACACAGTTTTTACCTCTTTTAGAAGCAGAGACCTTTGAAGTGTCCTACCACAAATGCGAACTATCGATTGAAATATTTTGCTATTTCTTGACGTCCTGTACTTCACATGAAAATATTTTATATAGCTCTATTTTTATTTCCAATTACAAACCTGATGGTTATAATGGTAGAAACATTGTGAAATAATCCTTTCTTCGTGCCGACGTGTCGCGTCGTATGTTGTACTTTGTATGGCCGATTATACTCAAAGAGTCGCCTTTAATACCCTTTTAAGTTAATCTTGTTAGCACTAACGCGCGTGTTTACATTCTATTTTTATAGCGGTGACGTAAGCTTTGAAAGTTTCATTGTTATTTTGCTACATTGAATAAGCTTATGTTAACGTGAAAGCTGTGCGTAGGTGTTATCAGAAATATAACGCGACGAAATAACATGCGACTCCTAGCTAAAAACAAAATTAACGTCCATTTCTGTGCCACCAAATATTTACTTTTTAATCTCACAGAAAGAAGCCTTTAAACCTTTAACGTGAGCTTTCAATAGCCATGATAGTCTTACTTAACGAATTAACTTTTGAACAGTGACGTGCCGGAATTCAAATATATTGCTTTACTACTTTCTGAAATTTATTTTGCTTGGAATGGAATCCAGAACCTCTACAAGTCAGAGAAAGGGAGTGAAGGGAAGTGACCTTCTTCTGCGAGATTGTTAACTCGCTGAAGGACGGACATGAGACTGAGGCTTCTCTACTCTTGCGCAGGTGGTTGAGGTTGGTATATAGGCGACGTAGCTTTATGCTTCTCCTGCCTTCTTCATAAGTTTCTCAGAAGAATATAGCGGAGCACCAGGGTAGATTGCGTATACCGATCCTCAAGTACTCCACTAAATGATGTGGTGTGTATGAGATAAGATTTTAGGTACGATCGGGGTGCGTAAAAGCATTTCCCAGAGTAAAAAATAACCACTGCTAGAAAAATGAGTAAGGAAGACTGTAAATATGTCTATGAATGAGAAGGATTATGAAAACTTGCTTATCTCGTAACCTAATCGTAATCGAAATAGGAATAAACCACATCAAATTTTCGAGTAAAATTTTCCATTGTGTCAATAAAACCGACATGATATTGTTGTAAAAATAAAATATAAACACCAAATGGCTTTTAACGTTTCTTGTTTGTTTTAAATATGTAAGTACAAAACATCAATTTGATATAACACCCATGTAGCGTATCCGGTAACAAATGTTTTGTGTCATATACATACGAGTATAAATCAAATATTCACTCCGGTGTTTCATATACGGCGTAGTAATTTACAGATAAAATTTCAGCCATTTTATTTTGTACCAGGTCAAGCACACACTTTTTATAAACAGAATAGCTGTTTGAATTTTTATAAAATATATCTCCGTTAATACTGTGGCATTTATTTCAATTCTGTGACTTCATATTGTACCTGTCTATAAATGTAAATAAAATTGGAGGGCCTCATCGTAATTATAAAATAACAACTATTCATCAAATGCAAAAATGAAATTATATACGAGTTAGATTATAGATAAATGTTGGGAGTTATTGAGTGGTATAGTGGCAACACTTACAAATACCAGGGACATTGTGCAATATTACGAAATGTTATGCAATGCGAGGTAACATTAACGAACGGACAATTTTGCTAGTTGTTCGGGCTGTGTCTCGTGAAGTAGTTATTCTAAGAGATTTAAAATTTACGCTTTATACATCTCTCGTGCGCAGTATTTTAGAGTATAGCAGCGTTGTGTGGAACCCGTACTACGATATTTACGTAAAATGTTTAGAGAGAGTACAAAAAGGTTCTTGTGGCACTTATCATACAGTTGCAACATGGCTAAGAAGCTGCCACGGTATGAGGATCATCTGCGCCATTTCAAGCTTGGTACCTTGAGCGACCGCAGACAAACGGTGGACGTTACTTTCCTATACAAACTCATTAACAGCTTAATGGATAGTCCTTACTTGCTTTCTCAAACAAGCATTGCTGTTCCAGCGAGGATACCGCGATGTGACAAATATTTTCCATTCGTTCCAAAATACGCTCGAACGAACCTCGGTTATTAATCTACATTAAATAGAATCTCTAAAGAATATAACATTGCTGTTGCCACCGATACCGAGACGGACATATTTTCAGACTCCTTCCTCAGTTTTAAAAGTAAAATTCCCGCAAAATTCAGAGTTAAAAATTTTGTTTAATTTCTAATTTAGTCTTTAGTCTAACTTGATACTTTTTTTATTTTTAAATTGTCATACTATAATTGTTGCCTATAATTCCCTTTTCTGGATATATGTTTATTCCTATAATTGAGGTGACAGCACAATTGTTATAACTAGTCTTAAGGTGTTTGCATTAGTGTTTACTTTGTTGGTGTAACTATAAAATAAAAATAAAGAGAAGTAATGCTAAATTGTATAAGGTCAAAAAGTGAAATAATTATTAGTATATACGTTTTCTAATATACGGTAATTACATCAAACAAACAATTCTAAAATTTAGCACTATCCACATGTACGTCTGTTCCCGCGAATCTCTGGACTGAATTTGACGGGACTTTGACTGGCAGGTAGCTAATTTTATAAGGAGTAACTTAGGCTCCTTTTTTTTAGAAAAAAAAACCAACGTAAGGAACAACTGGTATATATATATGTTCGCGACGTTTACTAAATAGAACTTTTGCTTTGCTAAAGTATTTTTAGAGTTATATAAGAAAATTCCTATAAGATTACATACAATTTGCAGATTATTTGATTTACATAGAGAGGATACTGTATATATATATAATAGATAAATACTGTGTTAAACAATAAAGAGTGAAGAAACAATGGGGGTGGATCGCAACGCGCTTACTTGCTAAAATATTAACTTTTGTCAGCCTCAGTTGCGGCATATAAATAGACCGTTGTAACGCCAAATTGTTTTGTGACTCGTATAGTTCATGGGAATCAGTAAGTGTCAGCGTGATATTATTAAAATATTCCATCATTAACAAAATACATATTTAATTTACGGAAAATTGTATAGCGCACTCTATACACAATAAATGTAATGTATTTCTGATGATGGTATTCCAGAACGACTTAAAATCTAAAGTTACGGAATTCCTTCACGAACTGATCTGAGAAGAGGCCACAACAAACTCAGTCGGATATTTTGTATTTTTTTTGTTACCATCATCATTACAATATCATATTGGTTTAATATATTTCAATTCAAATTAGAGCAATTCGTTCACTCCCCACGTTTCTATCGTCTAAGTAATCTTGTAACTTGTAAAATGATTTTTCTATCAACTTATTTTTAACAAAGACTTTTAATTTATTAATTGACATCTCTAGAACGTCCTGTGGGAATTTATTATATAAACGTATATAGTTACCCTTAAATGGGAGTTGTTAATTTTATGCAACCAACTAGAATTTATATTTTTATGTACGTACCACAAGTTTTCTAATATGTAAACGCAGTGAACTGTCATTATGTTAACTGCCTTGAAATTGTTTCTAGCGACAAGATTTCAATATTTCTTTATATGAGTTTAAGATGCTCGTGCTAGATGGCTTTTTAATATTACTTCTTTGTAATTCACGTGAAAAGTCTGAGTGTGATTTTTACATTGAGGCGCAGTCTCGCAGTAATTTAAGGACAAAGAGAAAATCTATTTTTCAAGTGACACCAACAGCGGTGAAGTCTTTATTCGGTGGATCGCTTTGTGTATCGTTCAATTCCGAGTCACAAAAGATTCGTTTTTGTTTTGATATTTAAAAAATGTGATGTGAACTCTTAGCATAAATTTTTCGTTTAGATTCTTTTTTATTGCGTTTTCCTTTAAAAGAAATTTAAATAAAATGTGTTGTTAACCATACGGAGGTGTTACAATGTCGTCTTTTAATAGAAGTTCACAAAGGTTTCACTCATTTAATGCCAATAAAGGATATAAACATTAGAAAAAAGTTCTTAAGATAAATAATATTGCAGTTGCTTGAAAACCAAGTAATCTATGAAAGCTTTAGAGTTGACGTTTCAGTTTTGTAGATATATAAAGCTTTTCTTATAAAAGTTATACTTAATGAATCATTCGTTTCTTTTGCTATTAGAAGTAATTAGTAAATAGGATGTGTTTTATTTCTTCTCTTTTTTAGGTAGGCTTTTTAATTTTGCTATATAGAAAAAAATATAATAACAAGTTACAAATGTTTCTCATTCATTCTTTCTTTCTTTCTGATCTCGTGGATTTTAATGGGTGTCAATCTAAATTTAATCCATCTGAAGACACAAAATTCACTAGAATATCTCCAGCCATTCATTTACGCTTAAATTATAAATAAATAAAAAGGTGTATATATAAAAACATCAACTCACATTAACTAACAACTTTTATTGTCTCCACTATTTAAATATACACAACTTGTACTATACTAATAATTACTTTACTATTTGAATTTATACAATTTAACAGTAATCCTGCTTAAAGCAATTTCGTATTGCATAACATTTCGAAATATTGCACAGTGTTTTTGGTATTTTTAAGTGTTGCCACTATATCACTCAATAAATCCCAACATTTCAGAGTTATCAGTGTTATCACCCAACTATCTATAGTCTAACATGTGTGTGTGAAGAACGAGATCTAATTGAGATTATATGACAATAAACATGTTAATCTCATTCTAAAAATATATATTTAAGCTTTAATATTTAATGTCGACAGTAGAGACTCGTTCTTGTTGTGTATTAAAATGAAACAGTTTATTAGAGTCGACCTAATATTATTATGAACACTGTCTCAATTGACACGTCTTTTAATATTGGAGTGAGCGTTCTCCTAATTTAATTCAATTTTCATTTATATTAACTGCTTTGAGTTGTCTTCAAATCAACGTATTTAATCTTTATTCATGAAATATTATATTATTTGGATACGTAGTGTTAATTTATATATTTAATAGGTACATTTGGTGTACTGGTAGCCATTTAACTCTTAATTATCGACCCATCCCGGTTTTGAATGGATGAGCATTTCTACTTAAGCAATTTTATAGAGAATAACATAAGTTTTTTAATCTGAATTTAAAGCCTATACTACGATATGGTAATAGAAAAATATATTATGTTGTATATAGAATTTTTACATACATAGTGGCAGATGACTTCGCTGAAAACAGTTAGTTTAGTAATAACTAAAAGATGACTCACTCATTTCTCACTACAACTACAAAACTGTTTGACAGAATGACTTGAAATTCGACGTAGACGCTTATTAAGAAGGACTAAGTCTATATTTCTTCAGGATTGGGAACACACCACGCCGGGTATAAGTATATGAACGTCATGTATAATTGTATTCCTATACGCTAATCTCCGAAACCAATCATTCCGGGATTAGCTTATGCTGTAATATGCTACTTGTAGTTATTGTTGGTTTTTTTTTTGCAGTCAGATTAGTGCTTGACTGTGATTATACCTGATGGTAAGTGATGATACAGTCTAAGATGAAAGCGCGCTAATCTGGTAAGAGGCGATATCCCCCTTCGTACACAGCATCGTAACGGAACGTACGTGTAAATCTCTTTGTATGGTGGTACGTCTTTGCCGGTAAGGTTGGAACTAGCCACGGCAGAAGCCTCCCTCCAGTCCAGGCTCAGACAAATTAGAAAATACATTTCCCTAAATTCGTCCTATCGGGGATCGTATCCTTTTTTTATCGCTGGGAAATGCTTTTCCGCACCCCGGAAGAATAAGAATTCTTCTAACCCCGACTCGCTGAAACCAGAATACCCGCTAAAACCCAGCGCGTCCCTCGTCATCCTTGGATGAGATCACTAGAGGGTCCCATTTCGCATTCCACTCTAGAGACCTGGACGATGCCGACTATAACAATCTATAGTTTACACAGGGAAATAGTCGAGCGCAGACCTGCGCCTATTGCCACCCAACCTCCTTCGTCGGAGAGGAAAGGCATTAGCAGCATCCTCCTTTTGCCTCTAATTAGCCTCCTTTAGCGAGATGACGGTCTCGCAAAAGAAATCCAAAACTCGCTGGTGAGCACCACATCAATTATGTTCTCCAAAGAGGGTCTCCTCGGACCAGCGACAACAACATATGTCGCAGGGGTGCCCACGCCGGACACTCTGCCAACGTAGGGTGCAACGTATCTACAGTGGCACCACACTCATGACAGGCGGACGTTTCCTCACGACCTATCTGGTGCAGATACATGCCGAAGCATCCATGAACGGGGGATCGAACCCGGGACCTCTGCTAGCAAAACGAGTACTCGCACCACTGCGCCAGCGAGGCCGTTATATTACAAATTAGTGATGTCTAGCCATTTTTTAAATCAATTAAACGATTCATTCGAACGAGAATTTACGTGTATCACCGCGATGCCATCGTGGCTTACTCAACAAAGAAGCGTTTGAAATAACCAAGAACAAATTAACAATTACTGTAATAAATTATATGAAGTGCAAAATAAACTGCAATGTTTTTAAAAAGCTCCTTCAATGGATGGTTGAATAAAATCTTAGGAGATAGTTCGCGGCGCTCTCCTATTTAGATTCGCTCTCCGGTTATACTCGTATAAATAATTCTATGTATGCAAGCGTCGTTCTTCAATACACTTTCAGACGGTCTTTATTTTTGATAACATAATAAATTTCGCTGGTTAAGGAAGTGGGATATGCAAAAAAAAACAACTTTTCAAGAGAGCGGTGTGTAACGAGGTAATATTTCACGTTTAACTTAATGTAAACATCAAAAACTAAATCCAAATGGCTCTCCTGAACAGTTGTTCTTTTTTAGATCGGACTTCTTAAATAGGGACCAGCGATTTGAATATGCAACTTCATTTAATATAGCCCGCTGTCGACAAATTTTCCCAAAACTTTATTATAGATCAACACATTGAAAAAGAACTTTTCGTTAAGTCCTCGTCGATAAAACTGTGATTTTCAAGAAAAGTTTTTTATTGGAGTTAGAAGTTTGCGCGATATTGCTTCAACAATTTCACTCCTATTGAAATGAAAATATTATTTTCTTTCATATTTCCGGCACTAAAGTTAACAAAAGTTTATAAAAAATGAAAATGCGTACAACAAAGTATTACTACACACAACGGGGAAGAGATTTTAAAACTTGCAAATGGAAACACTCTAAGTAATATGTTTTTTAATGTTCTGGTTATCTTTAGAGATAAAAAATAACTGCGGCTATTTAAGTGTATTTTATTACAATATGACGTCATAGTAATAATTGCCAAAATACTAAAGTACTATATTATTTTAATAAATGAATCATTTATTCAGCCAATAAAATAAAGAATGTAACCTAAGTAAAAAACGTAAAACTACTAATACTACTTGCTACCATAAAAGAAAAAAAGAAAGAAAATGATTTATGTTATCCTAACTCAATTGTGCCAAACTTTCCCATTTATGATCTTCTCCCTCCACAAATCCGTCGTCCTATAAATATTGAGTAATTATTAACCTGTGTATATAGTCGAAATTGTAAATATATGAAACGTAATAGCATTAAGCTGTAAAATAATTGTTTATTATTAGTCATATGTTTAATATTTATGCATGCTGTGTTGTACCTTTCATTTGGTGGTGATTTAACAATATATATCAACTATTTATAGATAATCAAAATTATACTTCGGGCGTCTTATAAATATCGTGCCTTCTCCAACAAACTTGACACTGGCGAGATAATCTGTGCCCAATTGGCATACCTAAAAGCCATTTAAAAAAGAAGCAGAATTCATTATGTGAATGTGGCCTGGACGAAGGCACTGTTTCCCGTATCATTTTCAACTGTACTAAAATTTCCCATGCCGTACATGGGATTATTCCTACCACTGTTCCTTTACCTTTAAATATTGAGTATTTGTTAACCTTTACATATAGTCCCTATTGTAAAGAGTGTTTATCGTGTGTTGTATTGTGTTGTCACTAACCCTTCATTTATATTTGTGGCAGTGGTAAATGACTATAAGGTGTAAACTATTTGTAGATTATCAAAATTTTGGTTTGCAATCACAGAAACCGTACAATCTCCTACGTGCCTTCTCCAATTAACGTGACACTGGCGAAATTGTGTGTGCCTTGTCACACCTGAAAGCCAATTATATAAAGAAGAAGAAGAAATCATTGTATTTACTATATTCCAAAATTTTCCTTCTCTGGACTCCCACAATATTTCAAAACTAAAATTAGCCAAGTGAGCCCTTCTTAGTTTTAACACGACTAACGAACAGCAATTGATTTTTATATATAAAGATATAAATGTCCTTTTAAATTTGGTTTTATTGTCATTTGCATATGGAATAGTTAGGCATTTAATATAATTAATTGTCGATTGCGGTTATTTAAACACGAAATGATCGGATTAACACTTTCATTTCAGTTCTAAATTAATTACACAGTACCTGGACGATGTGTAATTGAAATAATATATTTGCTTTAACACATATATTTTAACAGTGGAGCGGTTGAAATGACCGGAAGCAAAATACAATTTCTATATTATAACCTTTGGTGAGCGGCTGAATGAAGCTAAATATGAAATATAATTGAATTTTGCTTTTACAGTAATATAGTGTAAAGCATTGGTTTTCAGATTGACTGACGATTTTGCTTACAGATGTTTGAATCTCGGCAAGGCGTAATCAAAATCAAAATATTCTTTATACAAGTAGACTCAAACAGGACTTTTGAATCGTCAGTAACTGACAAGAAACTCAACGGTTACACTTTTAAATATGGTTTTGTAGGTTACACTGTGTAATAATTCTGTTCTGTGTGCAACTGTAATTAAGTCCAAATTTTTTTATCGCTTAAATAATCTTCAACATTATACAAGGTGTCAGGAGTCCGCTTGTGAAAAACAAGACAGGTGATAGTACTAATAACACCTTTGATGATGAGACGGGAAAAACATCGGTCCTGATTTTAAAAAATCATATTTTAAAACTGTTTCTTATCTTTATTTACGTTCGTAAGTACGTATCATATTAGTACAGATAAATATAACGATAGTATGATAAAATGATTTTACTTTACTAAAATCCAGTAATGAAACACAAAATTAAAAACAGCTCATGGATCAACGAACTGATCAAAGAACGCCCGGTTACATTGACCCGTGTGTTCAAGCGCCAGCTGTTTTCGATTTTGTGTTTCATTACTGGTTCTTTTAATAGTAAAGTAATATATTTTTTTATGGAATCGTTCTGTGTACTAAAATGATGGAGCTTCAATAAAGCTAACAAAACGATTTAAATATATTGTAACGCGTGAATTTATTGTCTTCCGTACGGTGCGCAGCTTCGGGCGAAAGGCTGCCGATGAGAGGAGCTTTGTTCGCAGCATTTTGACGAAGAAAGAAGAGGGGCAGTGGGGAGTTAACAAGGGATACGTAGCCAGACAAGGGGATTGTCTATTGTCATCTGCTAAAGTATTAACTAGTGTAATACTGTAATAGTAAATTACAAATTAATAGTAACTCTGAGTGTTTAAATCGTCTTCGTTGTAATAATATGATTGTTTTAAAATCAGGATCTATTTTTTTCTGTCCCGTCATCGAAGATATAATTAGTACTGTTTTTGTTTTGGTACGCGCTCTCCTAATATGCCTTTTGTAAAGGTATGTTTTACATAAACATATTTTCAAATCTCACTCCTTCGGAACAAGTAGTAGGCTTCGGTCACAGCTAGTTGCCACCTGTTTGGACCGGCTCTTATGAGTTCCGTAAATAAATTAACTATGTTTTTGAAATGGACTAATAAAAAAAAAATCTTTATTGTAAACAATTACATAAGTGTTAGTGAGCTGTAGGTCTGACCTCTGAACTAGTGTTAACCGTACATCAGAAGTCAGTTCCTTTCCTTAAACACTAATTTTATTGGTGTTTACAAATAATAAAAATGTTATTAATGAAAAATAAATTCCTGCGTAAATGATCACGTATGCGTATGTGTAACGGTGCGATGAATGGGATAGTAACATTTACTGAAATTATTTTGTTTAGAGTTAAGTTCTTTCAACCATGTTTCAGCCTTTTCTTTTAATTTGTAGTTTGTGAGGTTTTTTGTTTTATATGTTTTATTGATGGTAGAAAATAGGAGCAAGACTTATTAAACAAGATTGTATTGTTGCCACGCAAATTTGGTATTCACTTTAACTACTGGGAAGCGATCTCTCCTGTTATCACTATTGTGTAATAAGGGTACAACACTAGTGTGATATTTTTGTATGCAAAATAATACTATGAAATCTTCTTACAAAGCCACACGGTCTTACGGGGTCAACGTTGACACTATTTATATAAAAATATGAGAGGATAGCACAAGCAGGGTCTGAGGCACTCAATAGCTTATGATTTAAGGCATAATTTTGGGTTTTAGACGCAATAATATACTGAATGCACCTCACCAACCGCCTGATATATGTCAGAGAGTTGAACAATAATATTCTACCCACATTGGTAGAAAATACAAAAAAAAAGTTTGAAGTGCGTGCGTACAAAGTATTACAAGTAAATATGATATAATATTTATACAAATCTAAAACTTTAGATTTCCGAGACTTAGAGGGAGGAAAAAAGGAAGATATGTTATAGGAATTTACATACATACATAGCATCACGCCTCATTCCCATAGGGGTAGGCAGAAACAACATCCTTCCACTTGCCACGATCCTTGCATATCTCCTTCGCTTCTTTCATTCTCATTAAACCTTTCATACAAGTTCGTCGGTTTAGAGTTTTCTTGACCTGGCCGTTACTTAAAATGACCTGGATTTGACCTAGGAACGTTCGCCTTGGCCTTTTCCTTCCAACTTTCGCACTCACTTATGACTCATAAATCCTATTTGTCAATCTCCTTTCATTCATTCTCTCTACATGCCCAAACCATCTAAGCATACCTTTCTCAATTTTTAGCCACTACATCTTCTTTGATACCACAACGTTCTCTTATCACACCATTTCTTACTCTGTCACCCAGTTTTAATCCACACATACTTCTCAACGCTCTCATCTCTACCGCATTTATTTTACTTTTGTGACTCTTCTGCCATACCCAACTTTCACTACCATACATAAGTGTTGGCACTAACACTCCTGCATGCACACACAGTCAAACAGTTATGCATGAATAGGTTGAACAGCCATGGTGACGCATCACATCCCTGTCGAACACCTCTTTGGACAGGAAACTACTCCGTGTACGCCCCGTTTATTCTGACACAAGCGCTAGAACCCTCATAGAGAGATTTCAATGCTTGAATCAGATTACCGCTCACCCCATACGTAGATAACGAATATAGGAATTTAATGACTTTAATTGCCAGGGGGTACACATCTTTGTCTATTTGTCCGATAGTCATAGTATGGTACACGGGTATGCGATCCCGGCTCCCCGAGCTATTACTGAATCTTCTCAGGTCTTCCGAGTCAGTAATATCCTACTACCTTATATTTTCCTTTCTCTTCCTTGCAAAGTTCCTATCTTTTTGACCCGTTCCCCCCATTTATTCCATTTTCCTACCCACTTCCTGCCAGTCCAAGGTGTACCGCGACGAGGGACTCATGGCTAGGGGCATTTGCCTAGTCGCAAGCGGTGGCCCTGGGACCGGGCGAACCCAGAAATAGGCTAGCCTTATTCTGGCATGCGGGGCTCTGCCAGAATGGACCTATGTTCCCTTGCTACTCGTGGGAACGCAATGGTGATATTATTACATTCCAAAAATGGCGGCGATGAGATTCGCAATCCATCACGTCACGTTCCTAATGGGGGCGAAAAGCGGGCTACCGAGAGCCGCTTTGCCACTTTGAATGTAAGAGGAGGAATGAATGAAAAGATTGATGAAGTATGCCAGATGATGCATGATAGGTGCATAGATGTACTCTGCGTGAATGAGACAAAGAGGAAAGGATGTGATACCACGAAACATAGCCCTTACACAGCTTACTGGTCTGGTGTAAGCAGTGATAAGAGAGGCTGTCAGGGAGTTGGTATCATACTTTCCGAAAGAATGGATGATTGTGTGAAAGAAGTGAAATACGTGAGTCCTAGACTCATCTGGATCAGGCTAAAAGTTGGACTTACTCGGATCTTTGTCTTGGGTGCTTATGCTCCGACGGATCTGGGCACCAGAAAGTCCAATAAAGCCCAAAAAGAAATAGATGAGTATTGGGAAAGTGTGAGTGATACGTTGAATGAATGTGAACCGAATGAGCGAATAATTATGTTAGGAGATTTTAATGGATGGGTAGGTGTGAAACGTGATGGATATGAAAGGACTCTTGGTATGTTTGGTGACAAACGGGTGAATGAAAATGGACGAAGTTTGCTTGGAATATGTGTGGAACATAGTCTTTTTGTGGCAAACACTATGTTTGAGCACAAGGGGATTCATGTGTATACAAGGGAAGAAGGGAATGCTAGAAGTATGATTGATTTTGTAATTGTGGACGAAAAACTGAAGAAGAAAGTTCTAGATGCTCGAGTATACCGCGGGGTCGACATCGATACTGACCACTACCTGGTTGTTGCCCGAATCGGTGGTCTTTTTAATCGGTGGCGCCATAGAAAGAAGGAAACCTCGAGCATTCTTGAACGAATAAAAGTGGAGAGATTGCAAGAAGAGGATGTTAGAGAAGAATATCTGAAAAATTTGAGTGGGCGATTCAAGAGTGAAGACGAAGGAAATGAGATTGAAAGTTTATGGAATAAATTTAAAGATGGAGTGGTTGGTGCTGCTATTGATGTATGTGGCGTGTCTAAAAGGAGGAAAGGTAAGAAAGAGAAGAATTTGTGGATGGACAAAAATGTTCAAGCAGCTGTGTGTGAAAAGAAGAAAGCTTGGTCCGATTGGTTGGCTACAAAAGCGAACCAACGAATGCAAAAGGCAACGAATGATGACGTAAAAAAGGCAAGAATGGAATACAAAAGGGTGAAAGTAATCGTGAAAGAAGCTGTAAGAAAGAAAAAAGAAGAATACAGTGATATGTATGATAGGAGACTTTCTGATGATTTTCAGTCAAACAAAAAGTTTTTCTGGAAATCAATACAATTTGCCCGAGGGAGATCTACTTCCTCGGAGCTTTGTAAAATCAGAAGTTTAGATGGAAGTTTAATAAAAGGAGAAGAATGGATATTGAAGAGATGGAAGGATCATTTTGAAAGTTTGTTTGAAAGAAATGAAGCAGAGGTAAATATGGCCTCTGCGGATAGCAATGAATGTAAGACAAGTGATAGCGAGATTAGTATGGATGACATCATGAAAGCGATAAAAGGTATGAAATCAGGTAAGGCTGCTGGGTATGACAGAGTGTCAGTCGAGATGCTGAAGGCTGGCCGCGGGATTGTGGTAGCTCAGCTGTACTGCCTTTTCAATATATGCTGGGAGAAAGGTCAAGTCCCAAGAGATTGGAGCAAGGCCGTAATTGTCCCTCTATATAAAGGAAAAGGGTCACAGCAGGAGTGCAAAAATTACCGCGGTATCAGCCTTCTTAGTGTCGTCGGCAAATTGTATGCAAAGATATTAATTGAAAGGGTGATTAATGAAACTGATGGGAAAATATGGGACGTGCAAGCGGGATTTAGAAGAGGAATGGGATGTACGGATCAGGTCTTTTCTTTACGGTGCATAACTGAAAAATGTTTGGCTAAACACCAAAAAGTTTATTGCGCGTTCGTAGATTTAGAAAAGGCCTATGATCGAGTGGTGAGGAATGAGCTGTGGTCAACGTTATCTACGTATGGGGTGAGCGGTTGTCTGATCCAAGCATTGAAGTCTCTCTATGAGGGTTCTAGTGCCTGTGTCAGAATAAACGGAGCGTACACGGAGTGGTTTCCTGTCGAAAGAGGTGTTCGACAGGGATGTGTTGCGTCACCATGGCTGTTCAACCTTTTCATGGATAAATGTTTGACAGATTTAAAAGAATGTATGTATGGGTTAAGAATGAATGAATTACTCATCAAATGTTTACTCTACGCTGATGATCAAGTAATACTTGCGTCATCCGCTAACGAGCTTCAGGAGATGCTAAATATTATGAATGAAGCTTTGAAAGGGAAAGGAATGAAAGTGAATGTAAACAAAACGAAAGTTATGCTTTTTGAACGAGATGAATCTATGATGAATGGCAATATTTTGATAGATGGGGAACAAGTGGAAGAGGTGAAAGAATTTGTATACTTGGGATCTAAATTTACAAAAGATGGAACATGTGACAGTGATATCGAAAGGAGAGTGAATGCAGGGAATATGGTAAATGGTGCTCTGCATGCTTTTATGAATAGCCAGATGGTGTCTCAAAGGGCTAGACTGGCAGTGCATGCTGGAGTGTTGGTGCCAACACTTATGTATGGTAGTGAAAGTTGGGTATGGCAGAAGAATCACAAAAGTAAAATAAATGCGGTAGAGATGAGAGCGTTGAGAAGCATGAGTGGATTAAAACTGAGTGACAGAGTGAGAAATAGTGTGATAAGAGAACGTTGTGGTATAAAAGAAGACGTAGTGACTAAAATTGAAAAAGGTATGCTTAGATGGTTTGGGCATGTAGAGAGAATGAATGAAAGGAGACTGACAAAAAGGATTTATGAGTCAAGAGTGAATGCGAAAGTTGGAAGGGGAAGACCGAGGCGAACGTTCCTGGACCAAATCCAGGACATTTTAAATAACGGCCAGGTCAAGAGTACTCTAAACCGACGAACTTGTATGAAAGGTTTAATGAGAATGAAAGAAGCGAAGGAGATATGCAAGGATCGTGGCAAGTGGAAGGATGTTGTCTCTGCCTACCCCTATGGGAATGAGGCGTGATGCTATGTATGTATGTATGACTTTAATTGGCATTAAAATTTTAAATGCGTTGAAAATGCATACAAATAATTTATTGAAACCTCAAATGACGAATTTTAAATAAAAATGCCACGTGTTTTTTTGTCAATATTAGAAATTATTAATTGAATTTTGTTTTTAAATATAAAATTTACAAAAGAGAATTTATGAAATATTATATTTTATGAAAAATAGTATATTAAATTATTAAATGACGAGTGGCAAATTAAAATGCCACGTGTTAATTGTAATCCATATCAAAAGTAAAACAGAAATGCAATGTTTTGTAAAGACACAGTTATGTAATGTGGCTTTTCAATATTTGTGTATAAAGCTTTATACCGGGAGTGTTTATTAGAAAACTTTTCATATATTTCAGCTGTTTGCTGACAAACAAAAGTCAGCCTGTTTCCAAATGAATGTGGAAGTTTCGAGCACGTTATCTGCGACATGTGTTTACAGCACTGAAGATTTCGTAGAGGAACTTTCTTGATGTTTAATCGCGGAAATAATATAACATGTGAGTAAAATGGTAATTTTACTTTACGATAGGTTACACCTTTACATATATAATGTACTATTTGCGAGTAAATTTAATGAATACCAAGTCGAGCGTTTGTTTTTACACCATAACCCCAGATTATTCTCAGGAGATGTAGGTTCTACGATGTTAATAAAATTAGACTGTTTATCATAAAATCAAGCACGGGGACTTTTAGACAGTACCTTTTCTCACAGACAAATAAGACTAAAATTGTCATTTTTTACCATTATTTTTATTAAAATAGAATACTAATACTTAAAACATCAAAATTTAACACAATTTACAATAAAAAGGTAAGGTAAGTAGCAGCCCATTAACGTCCCACTGCTGGGCACAGGCCTTATCACTCATATGGGAGAGGGGTTTTTAGAGCATAGACCCATCACGCTGCTCCACTTGGATTGGCAGGTATAGTACGCAAGTGTATACTCTGTTCCTTCACTATCATAATCCGACGTGACGGCAATCCGACACGACCAGAGAGAGATCAGGCGCAGGACCGCCGGCTTAACATGCTCTCCGAGGCACGGGGGTGGATCACACCGCCAAATTTTTCCCAACTTCGGGCAAATATTGAGAAAACCTTAATAGAAAACTCAATATTGATTTTGAATTGGCCCGACCCGGGACTCGAACCTAAGGTCTCATGTCTGTAGTCGAACATGCTAAAACCACAAGACCAAAGAGGCAGTTAATTACACATATAAGGAACTAATAACAGGAATTGAAGACTGGCATACATTTGCGGCTTAAACCACTATTATTTAAATAGAAAAATAAATATATTATACGTATATATTATTTCAATTAAAAATTCTTTAACAGAGGGGATGAAATATGATGCCCAGGAAACCTAAAAATTCAAAACGATTCTATATCCAATAATTTATGAAATGCAATATCAGAATTTTGCGCTTATTTTTGAGTACTTTATATTAATATCGATACCAACTCTATTTGGCGAGCTTATTTCAGAGGCCGCGATATAGGAATAGACTATACGGTTTTAATTGCTCGCTTTCAGAGTAATTACAAAACTGAATTCTCGCCTCGCCCAGCAAATTAACTTTTAGAACGATACAAAGGATAGCTAACGAGCCCAATTCACCTAAATAGAACGGAGCACAGGTCACAATCCATTTCATCATATCGGATGTAGGCAGAGCTTCAAATATCAAAGCTACAAATAATGACTATTAGTACTGAAGAGAGGTCTATCATATTACAGAAAATAGGCAAAAACGAAATATAGTCATTTTGAATAGTAACAATAATAAAAAAAGCTAAATATGACGTGAAAATCAACCAACGACATTCTTATGTTATTTGGGCCGATTTAAATATCAGTTTTTAACACAAATTGAAAGAATACTCTGGATTCTCTTGTGACCTTGACTAAAGTTTTGGATTGTGTAACAATTCCAAAGCGTATGCTTTGCTTTGGAATAATGTAGACAAATCACAAACCAAATATTTTAATACTTTACAAGTTACATCAAGTTTTTAACACTCTAATACATAAAATAAATTGCACTGCACTATACCATGTTTCGAGCATCACACGTAACAATAGACTGTAGTCGAAAATCGTCTTAAAACTCTACAAGATAAGGTATAAAGTAAGGACAGAAATATTGCTAACATTATAGATCCATTTATTAAAGATTAATGATGTGTATATTAATTGCAAAATTAAACTTTAAAAAGAGAACGTTGTGGTAGAAAAGAAGATGTAGTGACTAATATAGAGAAAGGTATGAGAGAATGAATGCAATGAGACTGACAAAAAGGATTTATGAGTCAAGAGTGAATGGGAAAGTTGGAAGGGGAAGACTAAGGCGTACGTTCCGGAACCAAATCCAAGACATTTTAAATAAACGTCAGGTCAAGTCTGGTCTAAACCGACGAATTTGTATGAAAGAATTAATGAGAATGAAAGAAGCGAAAGAGATAAGTGGTCTATCGAACAGGCTTAGCTCTGCGGCTTACGCAGTTAAAAGAATTCGTCGTCTGACAGATGTTGATACTGCCAGACTGGTATATTTCAGCTATTTTCACAGCATTATGTCATACGGTATTCTACTTTGGGGTAATGCTGCTGATATAGATGCAATATTTGTGCTGCAGAAAAGGGCCGTTCGTGCGATTTACAATATGGGTCCAAGAGAGTCGCTAAGAAACAAATTCAAGGCAGTTAACATAATGACAGTTCACTGCGTATATATATTAGAAAACTTGTTGTATGTACATAAAAACATTGACTCTTTTAATAAAAAGAGTGAATGTACATCATATAACTTACGAAACCAAAACAAACTTGTTATAAATTCTAGTAGGCTGCATAAGATTAACAACTCATTTAAGGGTAACTGTATACGTTTCTATAATAAACTCCCACAAGACGTTCTAAAGATGTCAATTAATAAATTCAAAGTCTTTGTTAAAAGAAAGTTGATAGAAAAATCGTATTATAAGTTGCAAGATTACCTAGACGATAGAAACGCTTGGGAGTGAACAAATTGCTCTAATTTTAATTAAAATATAGTAAACTAATTTGTTATTGTAATGATGAGGGAAAAAAAAAATACCCGACTGAGTTTGTTGTGGGTTCTTCTCGGATCAGGGCGCGAAGGAACCCTCGTAACTTTAGATTTTAAGCCGATCTTGAGTACCGTCATCAGATGTATATTAGAATCAGAGTGTGGAAAAAAAATATAATTTGACGATTCAAAAGTGCTGTAATATGCCTACTTGAATAAAGATATTTTTGATTTTGATTTTTTTTTGATTTTGAGATATGCAAGGATCGTGGCAAATGGAAGGACTTAGTCTCTGCCTACCCCCTATGGGAATGAGGCGTGATGTTTTGTATGCATGAAACTTTCCTTTTTAGCTGGGGGTACATATGATCGAGTGCTTTAAGACTTATAAAATGGCCATGCTAGTGTAAGTTTGCTAGTATGCCAAGAGGGCAAATTTTGAAAATTGAATTTTCTAATTTGAATTTGGGCTGGTTGGGGGATTCCGACTTTGCCCGTTACCACCCTAAGAAAAGATACGTCATTGAGCGTGGGGGAACCTTTCGCTGGACGACATACATGACGCAATGTTCACTGGCAAAAGGGAGTGGCCCCCTTTTACAAGAATATTATTTTGTTGAAAATAGGAAAGGCAGAGGGAGGTCGCCGAACCTGCGCAAACCTGCTACCCAAGGTCCTGCGCCAAAGAGGAGGTGCACCCATCCTCTTTAGCGCAGGACCATGGGAAGCAGGTATGCGCTTCTTCTGCCACTTTCCTAAGTTCTCGAAGCGTCATCTGGAGTTCCAGGGTCGAAAGGTATCGCTAGGTATTAGTAAGTATTCTAACACACCGACGAGTCCCACACTCCCGATTAGATTTAGGTCTGACTAGGTTACGTAAAGGCATTTCCAGAGCAAATTTGTATTCCATTACAAATTTATGTAGAATTAATAGACTGTATCACAAACCATCAGGTGATTACGGTCTAACGCCAGCTTGTCAACAATAAAAAGCATTTATAACGTAAGTAATTAAGTACTTACATAAGTGCTGAGTCCAGCTAAAGGTACTCCGTTTGCTGATAGAAGTAGGTCTTTTGGTGCAAGTCTTCCCGTTCTCCAGGCAGGCTGCGGAGGATATAATCTTCGTATTCTAACGAGCCCACCTCCACCGCAAACAGACATTCCTAAGCCACGTCCATCTTTTTCCACCACAACCGTGAAGGTGTTTTCTGTAAACAAAATAATCAGCTATTAAGAGTATCAGCTAGAAACGTGGAACTAGTTTTTCATCATAAAATATAAAATTGTTTATCGACATCTATATTTTTCTTACCTATCAAGCTTACGTGCAACACAAACTTTTGAAACTTATTACATTGAAAGAGCTTTCAATATATGATACTATTTCGTTAAAAAAAGCTAATGAATTAGTATTTCATAAAAAGAACTGTATCAACATTTGTATTGGATGATACTTGGCTATCCATGACAACTTTAAAAGTGTATTTCAACTAGAAGTGGATGAATAAAGTAGTAATTGAATAATTATTGTTAAAGCAAGAAAATGTTCTTGATATCATGTGCTTTATTAATCAATCTACTTTATGTTGGTTTGAATTTATAAAAACTATATTTAAGAGAAAATATTTGTAAGTTTCTCTTGCGATCCCAATAAATTTGGTTTTATGTTAATACCTTACTATTACCTTCGGATAAGGGCTGTGTATTATCTCCAAAAATTTAAGTTAGTTAAAGTTCGTTGTACCGAAATAAACATAAACCCCAGTTTTTATCACGAAGGCCTCATTTATATTTAAGATAAGAATTTTATGAACGCTATTAACATTTGCTCAAATGATTATATGTTTCATTTGCATGTCATAGTTCAAAAATTTTGAAACATTTCGCAGGAGCAATTCTGGGAGTACTCGTTTCGTTAACAGTCCCGAGTTCTATTCAGGCCACATGGAGGGGGAGGGGGGGGAGGGAGAGAGAGAGAGAGAGAGAGGATAAACTTTATTGTCAACCCACAATACAGGAAATATATTCAATAATTTAATGATAGGGTACAAAAAGGCGGCCTTATTGCTAAGTAGCGATTTCTTCCAGGCAATTGGGCTGGTGAAAGGCCGTGGCTATTTACCATCTTACCAAGAAAGACGTACCGCCAGTACGATGCTGTGTAGAAATGATAAGGGGTAAAATACCTCTTACCAACTTAGCACGCTTCCATCTTAGTCTGTATCATCACATACATTCATAATAAACCCCAACACACGAAACGAAATACAGATATTTTAGTATCCATTAAGGTCGTGGTAATTCCTTGAGCTAGTTTTAAAGAATTTAAGCTTGGAGGCTATTCTCTGCTGGTAAGGTGAGATCTATCCGGGGCCGAAGTCTTCATCCAGTCTAGACCTTAACAGAAATTACAATTTTGTATATTTTCACTAGGCTAGGCTATCAACAATTAATTGATATAACCAAAACTATCAGTTCATATATTATTTTTTGACGACCTTGTTGGCGTACGAGTATATCTTTCCTAGCATAGTTGTTTTATATATATATATATATATATAGCCTTTAATAAATTGAAAAAGCTTTTACACACACCTGATATCCTTTTAGGCACATAATTAATTTAGAAGTAACAATAACACGGTAGGTACGCGACAAATGCTTTCACGGTCGATTTATCTTATTTTATTTCAGTAACGGCCGTCGGATGGTACTGGACATGAATTAAACATCACCCAAGGGAATCCGCAGAAACAATTTCGGCAATGATCTCATTCAATTCGGCCCGTTTCCACCCGATTCGCTCCACATAAGGCAATTTTTGAAGCAATTCGTAGAGTTTTATTACTTTTCTCCCTATTTCTTATCGAGATTTTGTCAAAACCGTGTTACTGGACGACCTTTTAGATGCCCTCTAAAAATCTGTATTCGCTTTAATCGAGGTCGAATAACAGCCCGACATTTCATTTACAGTTTTTTTATTGCCATATCCAATATCCCTCAGTATCTAAAAACACGTAACTGCTTGACTGTTATCTCGACCTTTTGGCTGGGAAATGCTTTATGCTTTTAAAAAGAGAGGGTTTTAGCATAGCATAGACCCACCACGCTGCTCCACTGCGGGTTGGCAGGCATAGTACACAACTGTGCTCTCTATTCCTTCACTCTTATAGTCCGATGTTAATGTGCTATCCAAGGACGAAGAAAGTAGAAAGAAGAAGAAAAGAAATTTATTCTACATTGCAATAACAAATAAAAAAAATACAATTATCTATAAGCTAACTAAAACTATTATAAATAACAATATAAACAAGGCACACTCAATATCAAATTTTGAATTAGCCTGATCCGGAACTCGAACCCAGGACCTAACCTAACCTAACCGCTAGACCAATGAGGGAGTTGATTCATTGATGAGGCAGAATACTCACTAAAACCCAGGGGACCCTCGTCATCCTAAAGTGAACCACCAGCGGCTCGTTTGCGCAATCCAATATGGGGTCCCGGAAGAAGCCAAATCATGGTTCAAGGCTGTAGTAGAAAGGGCTATCTCACCTGATGATACAGCCTAAGATAGTAACGCGTAAATTTGGTACGATATATTTTACGGTTTCTACAAAACATCGTACTAGAACGCAAATTATATGCTTGGACTTGCTGGCAGAATTTTAACTAGATTCTGTTGAACCCTCCCACAAAACCAAACTAAAAGTAAATAAAAATATAGGTTTTGATGGAACTTCCAATGGCATATAGCTGGTGTTATAAATAAAGGAACTTTTATTATAGAAACACATAAACGAGTATGTTAAAGACCACATGACTGAAGTAAAACAAAAATCTTTTTGTCTCTAACTTCAGTAACGTATATCTTCTTGTAAAGTTAACGTCACGCATTCACCAGTTTACTCCCCAAGTCAAGCGTGCGTTAAGAAATTTTACTTCAAAATGAGAATTATACGAGGAATACTCCAGAGAAAAGCTAGTGTTCTAATAAATGAGTAGTTTTTACAGTAAGTACTCACATTTGTTGACCTACCCTCTTAAGGACTAACCGTCGTTGGATAATCTGTCATACTTTAACACAATAGGGTCTTTGTAAAAGTCACTTACAGTCTCGCATTAGGTACAACCTTTTATATTAGGAAATTTTGTTGAAGTTTCAGAAGATATTTTCTACTTAGAACGCCCACCTCGCTTTTTATATAACATTTGATTTATGTATTAATTTTAACTTTTATATTTTTTGAATGAACCGAGACGTTTAAAGTTATATTCTTATCTAATTATATTTTCTTAAAAATATATTTTTATGAAACGTATCGATAGCTGCGCATGAAACTGTAACTTTCGACATTTTAGATATTGTTTTTATTCTTATGATTATAGGTATCACTAATTATTAAGTTGACTCATCGTTTTTCGTAAATCATCTAGCTATTACAGTAATAAATAGGTATTGATTCAGTACGATTTCGCTTTTTATGTTTTCGAATAGAAAATCTTTAGAATATAACAGAAATTTTATGGGGAAATTTTGTTAAAGCCTAGTCTCCGGTCCTAAGAAAATTAGAAAAAAGTTTGGTGAAGAAAAATTTTAAGGTTAATTAAATAAATATAGAAAAAAACCTCTAATTTCACTGTAGAAAACATTGAGACATGAGATACATTCTATTTGTGGCACGAGAAGTGAAGTGAGACACATAATTTTGAATAATCAGCGAATCAGTTAATATGTTACTTATCTTAAGTACGAAAAACATGTCTGCAGTGAAATTATGATTAACCTGTAGCTTATACAATTCTGTACATTAACTTAACTTTAAATTAGAGCTATATACGCCAAAGTCACAACACTGAAAAATCCTATTTTCATAATGAGTGTAAAAACTTCGTCGCCCCTAGTTGTTTGTTCAAAGAGCGTTCTCAAATTCAAAGAATGGACGCTGCGAGTGAAGGATTTTATTTACTACTTTTTGTGTTACACAAAAGGGAAGACAAAGGAATATTCTACACGTATTTTAAAAAAATAATAGAGCCAGTTGAAATCCAAGCAAAATAATTAACAGAGAAATTTTAAGGCCGATTCAAAAATCGATTTTGAGTTTTCTATTAAGATTTTCTCAATATTTACCCGAAGTTGGGAAGTTGGCAGTGAGCTCTACCCTCGTGTCTCGGAGAGCACGTTAAGCCTGATCTCTCTCCAGTCGTCGGATTCTCATCACAATGGACTATAAGAGTGAAGGAGTAGAGTGGACTTGTGTACTATGCTTGCCAATCGGCTGTGCAGCAGCGTGGTGAGCCTATACTCTAAAAACCCTCTCTCCCAGGGGTCTGTTCCCAGCAGTGGAACGGTAATAGGCTGCTACTTACTTTATATATGAGGGAGATTGTGAACTAACAGTAGGAATTGAAAAAACAGCAAAACTGAGTATAGCACAGGAGGACATATACAGGCAATGCGACAATTGTTAAATGTAGGCCGTACGGACAATATTGTCGGCCAACTTTGTCAATATTGGAACTACGAACAACTAGCACATTCAGCTGTTGTCCTTTCTCAAATTGGAACAAAGTGGATTTTGCTGAATAAGCTCTCCGGGTCTTTGTTGTATATGTGATTATGTTACGATACCTTTGTGAGAAATATAATGTAAGACGTTTTTGTAGATCGCACTTAGTAGACAAGTTTCTTCAATGCTCACTGGAGTTTAAGGCAGTGGCCTCCTTCTGTGAGACTAATATTTCGCATACAAGGAGTCAAGTGTCAGAGGTAGGATGCTGTGGACACTGATTTACTCTAAAGGTACAAAGTTCTTTTTTAGCTGGGAAATGCTTTTATGCACTGTGTGTGTCAGGAGTGTGGGACTCGGCGAACAAGCAGGCCTTGCAATACCCACTAAAAGTCAACTTTCGCATTCTTCCCTGGCGTCCCGGATGAATCCGACTGAGGATTCTCGACGACGGAAGGACTTTCGCTAACAGACGCTGCCTTGTAGCCCGCCTCCTCCGGTGGTATGAGGGAGCATCCATTGCAATCTCCCTCTCTCCTTCAGTGAGATGATCGTCTCATAGAAAAGGGCCACTCCCGCCCAGCAACCAAGAGGTGACGCTGAGGTCCCCAGGCTGCACAGTCTGCCAAGGTATGCCATGCCAAGTTGATGGCAGCACCGCACTCATGGCAGACCGGTGACTCTTCGCGGCCAATTCTGTGCAGGAATTTTCCGAAACATCCAAGTCCGGTCAGAACCACCAATCTGCACGCGAGCGATCCGTGCTTCCTGGAAAGCCATTGTTCCAGGTGAAAACGGATCTCGCAAATTTGAATGGATATTTTGGCTTGCAATCCATCGGGGTGTTTAATGAGCCCCAGTGTAAAGAAGGTCCGTTGGTAACAAATCTACCACTGGTTCGGAAAGTTGAATCCGCTAAGGAGAAACCTGCAAGAAACTCAACGGTTACTCTTTTTTATGATAGTGGTGTACGTTACAATGTGTAATATGTCCAAGTGGATTTAAATCCAAACATTTTTATCGTATAAATAATCTTCAACATTATATATGCCTTTTCTAAGAATGTGATTATAATATATTTCTTAAAATTATGCGGAGGCAAATCTAAAACTGATTGCGGTATCTTATTAACAATGCGCTGTAATTAAATTAGTTCATATATCTTTCATTTTCTTAAACATATCGTAGCTGTTATAATATGTAAAAAAAAATGGAGTTCATTTACTTTTATAAATATCTCCAATGTATACTTCTTTTAATTTGTGTTTATTGTTACTTGTTTTTTCGTGCATACATAGAAAAAATAACATGAAATGTATAACTGTAAGTAAGGTGAGGTAAGTAGCAGCCCATTAACGTCCCACGTCTGTGCACAGGCCTCCTCACTCATATGAGAGGGTTTTCAGAGCATAGACCTACCACGCTGCGTCACTGCGGATTGGTAGACATAGTACACAAGTGCACTCTCTATTCCTTCACTCTCATAGTCCGCTGTGACGGGAATCCAACACGACCGGAGAGAGATCGGGCGCAGGACGGCTCAACGTGCTCTCCGAGGCACTGGGGTGGATCACATCGCCAACTTCCCAAATTCGGACAAACATTGAGAAAAACTTAATAGACAACTCAATATTAATTTTTGAATATTTATTAGCTATTTTCACAGCATTATGTCATACGGTATTCTACTTTGGGGTAATGCTGCTGATATAGATGCAATATTTGTGCTGCAGAAAAGGGCCGTTCGTGCGATTTACAATATGGGTCCAAGAGAGTCGCTAAGAAACAAATTCAAGGCAGTTAACATAATGACAGTTCACTGCGTATACATATTAGAAAACTTGTTGTACGTACACAAAAACATTGACTCTTTTAATAAAAAGAGTGAATGTATATCATATAACTTACGAAACAAAAACAAACTTGTTGTAAATTCTAGTAGGCTGCATAAAATTAACAACTCATTTAAGGGTAACTGTATACGTTTCTATAATAAACTCCCACAAGACGTTTTAGAAATGTCAATTAATAAATTCAAAGTCTTTGTTAAAAGAAAGTTGATAGAAAAATCGTATTATAAGTTGCAGGAGTACTTAGAAGATAGAAACGCGTGGGAGTGAACGAACTGCTCTAATTTGAATTGAAATATATTAAACTAATATGATATTGTAATGATGATGATACAAAAAAAAACAAAACACCCGACTGAGTTTGTTGTGGGCTCTTCTCGGATCGGGGCGCGAAGGAACCCTCGTAACTTTAGATTTTAAGTCGTTCTAGATTACCATCATGAGACGTACATTAAAATTAGAGTGTGGAAAAAAATATTATTTGACGATTCCAAAGTGCTGTAATATGCCTACTTGAATAAAGATATTTTGATTTGATTTGAATTGGCCCAACTTGGGACTCGAATCCAGGACCTCATGTCTGTAGTCGAACATGCTTACCACAAGACCAACGAGGCAGTTACTAGATATATACCTGTGGTAGTTCGGAAACCCGTTTTTAGTGACCATATATATATGTCAAGAAAGGAAAACGTGGATTGAATTTCAAGTTTTTTGGACAGATGGTCACTTCGTCTCTAAATTTATCGATTTGAATATTATTTATTTAGTTTTTGGTTAATTCTCCCGTGATTTATTACGATGTTGCGAAATAAAGTAGCCTAAATTCATCGTTTAGGTCCAATTTATCTACGAGTATATACAAAAGATAAATTAAAGTTAAGCGGTTTGCAGCTTAAATACTGTAGCTCGTAATTGGGATGATTCTCTTATACTAGGTTGAAAGACACTTCATATACAAGACAAAAAACTCTTTAAATATATTTTTAGAGCAGCGTTATAACTAAACTCCCGGATAATGATCATTAGCGAACTGTCTAATTTAATGAGTGCCCACATATTCACAAAAAAGAGGAGAGCCCAACGTAGAGACGTTTAAAATACTTTATTATTTACAGACTAGTAATGACTGATATATTTCAAAAATGCGACTGGAAAATTGGCAAATCATCTCTTTAATGGCTTACGTGATAAGAATTCACGCGCTTTTAGAGATGAAGGTCACAGAAAAAACGCAATATGATAGCAATCTTATGACAAATGCTTCAAATTTAACCTTTCTAAGATAAAAGGGACTCTTTTTTTTATTCCTACTATTCTAATTCCTAATATTAGGTCAACACATTCCATATAGACCTTATTCAAATTTTTAATCTTTACATTAGTTATGTATCACATTTGATGATCATTAACGGCCCGGCTGGCGCAGTGGTGTGAGTATTGGCTGGTAGTGCAAATTAAGTAAGACGCACCCCCAAATTCCGGCACGATGCTGTGTACCTTAAGAGTTAATTTCGTCTCATGAAATTAGGACGTTTCCATCTTAGATTGTATCATCACTTATCGTCAGGGATAATCACAGTTAAGCCCTGACCTATCAGCAACAAAGAAAACTAACTTTTTTTGCATAACTGTAAAAATCCATGTATTGAAAGCTTTTGTGAGAAGTTTAAAATTTACTGTGTGATGAATTTAAGAAGGCATAGGAATAATAAGAAATATTTCACGCAAGCCCACGTTAAAACTTCGTTGAAATAAGAGTAAGAGTAAAACGTAGATTTATTAGTACCGTTGTTATTTACTACAAATTTTAAGTTATAAATTTAAACAATAACAAGGATTAAGGAACTAGTTTAGGCTGTTTGCTTCAAGGATTGATGATTTGGAGCAAAGAATTGTATGATTACGAAACTTTGCTAAACATTTTTCAAACTCCTACGTCTTATGTCAGTCAAACAACGCTATGTAAATATACTGCATTAAAACAAACAAACACAGCAAAAGATTCCCACACAAAAACTTAGTTAAGGCAATGGTATTCTATTGACTAATGATAACATAAAATTAATATAAGATTCCAAAGCACTATTTAAAAGAAAACTATCGTCGTTATCTAGCCTATAAGCCCAACTTTCTTTTTCATTCTTTCGTTAATTGTATGTATACTGTTCACTGTATCATCTTTTTATTATTAGATTATAATTTCTTTTATTGCTAACAGTTTAGCACTTGACCGTGATCCAGTGACTCCAGACTCAGACAAATTAGAAAATATAATTTCCTAACTTGATCCTACCGGGCATCGAACCCGGGACCTCTGCTAGCAAAGCGATTATTCGCACCACTGTGCCAGCGAATTCGTCAAATTAGATATATAAGTAACAACACTAATTTATTTGTATAAGTAAATTATGTTGTTGCTATAGTTTTTAACATTTAATTTTCACCTTTATATAGGATACCATAAAATTAAATTTACTTATCTTTTTTTTTTAAAAGGAGAATTGGAAAATGAAGTTTATATAGCAATAAGTACAACAAGTAAATATGAAATAAAGCTCAAGGTCTTTATCAGTACATGTAATATCAGTCGGAGCAGCTACACATCATAGATCGTTAAACTCACAATTAAGCTTTAAGGTTAACGTAATTGAACAGAGCTTGTGCAGTGTATATTTCCCATATTGGCCTCAACTATCGCGTTATGGATCACCGCGCACCTTCGTATGCCTGCTCTACGATGCGTGCATATCAAGCTCACTGTTGCGCATTGAATAACTTTGCTTTTACAAGAGAAAAAATGATTTTTTCCCCTTTTTAAATTTGCATATAGTTGACAGACAAAAAGCTGATACTATTGATAAAAAGATTCATAGAAATATTCGAGATACAGATATAGTTCAAAAGCGCACAGTTAGATTTTTTTATTGTTGACAGGTTAGCGCTTGACTGTGATCCCACCTGATGATAACTGATAATACAGCCTAAGATGGCAGCGCGCTAATCTGGTAAGAGGCGATATACCTCTTTTATGGTTTCTATACAGCATCGTAACGGAACACAAATCTCTTGGTTTTGGCGACACTTCTCTGCTGGTAAGGTGGTAACTAGCCGCGGCCGAAGCCTTCCACCAGTCCAAAAAAATCAAAAATATTATTTCCTAAATTCTTACTACCGGGTATCGAACCCCGGACCTCTGCTAGCAAAGCGAGTACTTCACCACTGCGCCAGCAACGCCGTCGAGGCAGTAAATGAATCGATGAATGCTGGAATCCCTTTAAAATGTTCAAATAGAGAATATTTTGTATGAAGAGATCTAAAGAAAAAGAGTTATAGACAATCCACAGAGTATATAAGAGGTAAAATGGCAATGACAGAGAACATAGCTCAAAAGCTGTTGGTGGCATTTTTTTAAACCCTGGGGAATTTAAAAGCATTCGCATCCCGGAAGAAAAAAAAAATTTGCAATCGGGAGTGTGAGACTTGCAAAAACCAGATTACCCACTTAAACCCAGCGCATCCCTCATTGTCCTTGGATGAGATCTTTATTGGGTTCCATTATGCTTTCCACTTTAGTGACTGGATGATGCCGACTACGACAGTACAATTTACTGGAGCGAATAGTGGAGCGCATATCTGCGTCAATTGCCACCCAGCCTCTTTCGACGGGGAGGGAGGGCATCAGATGTATCCTTCTTTCGCCTCTCATTTGCATCCATTAGCGAGATGACGATCTCGCAAAAGAAGGCATCCGCCCTTCATCCAAACACACTGATGAGCATCACATCCATTATGCTCTCCAAAGAGAGATCTCCTCCGACCAGCGACAATAACATACGTCGCTGGGTCGCCACGCCGGACACTCTGCCAGCGTATGGAGCTCCGTATCTACAGTGGTACTACACTCATGACAGACGAGTTTTTCCTCACGATTTGTCTGGTGCAGATACATGCCGAAGCAACCATGGCCGTTTAGCACATACACCAGATGGTAGTAGAGAGATCCATGCTTCCTAATGATCCAATTCTCCAGGTGAGGTTGGATCCCTACCACCGCACACCTGCACAAGATCTTGGCTCCACTTTTCGATCTGTGCTCTATCGGCGAGAGCCCTGATCCTCTGGACCTGGTAGCCTTTGGAGGCTGGAGTTTCTTTAAAATTTCAAAATAATTGATAGTTCACACAAAGATATCCATACAAATACTGGAGTCTCCGAGATAGTTCGAAGAATTGCCGACATGAAGGCATGATGAGCCCGGGACACGGCTACACGGCTAGATGAAACGACGGACAGCTAAACATAAAAATTTTTAACAAATCCTCTGATAGTAGACTCAAGATCTAATAAAAGTTGCTGAGAACTGATGACTACAAGTATCTTAGCGTCGTTAATAATTGGAAATTATTGAAGGTGTTAGTTATTAACAGTTCAGAAACTAATTACATTTATTTTCTATTCTTTATATTTATTTATTTCTTGTATTTATCGATATATATATATGTATTCGTATTAGTATGTATGTATATGTATGTATTTATTTCAAGTAATATATGTTCCCTTTTTACCTATAAACACCGCCTACCTTCTCTCTCCTTTCTTTGACGGTTTCCCTATACGTGGGGTTGTCTGGAAGAGATCGCTAAATAGCGATAAGACCGCCCATTGTACACTAGAGTTATTTTAAGTTAAGTCAATGTATTATGTGTTTTTTTGTGATGTACAATAAAGTATACTATCTATCTATCTACATTTCATTCAAAATAAGCTTAAAAATATTTTAAAATTAAGAAGTAATACAATATTTACAGCAAAGAGTATCAATACTTGTTTATGTACTGCAAACATTTAATTCTGTGCGGGGTGATATTGTTGTACAGTCACATATTTCAAAGCAATTAACCTCTTTAATAGTGTGTAATGTTATTTAACAATAGCGTCTCGTCGTTGTGAGTTTCACTTCAGAGTAGTGTGAGAAACGAACTCGATTGTGAGGGAATTTCCTCCGATCATGAGAAAAGCACTTGGCCTCTAGTGGGTACCGAGTACACAAGAGGAAAAGGTCAACATAAGTGGAGTGGAAAACCTATTATTGCTAAGATTATTGGCAAGATGTTTGCCGTAGTTGAACAATACGATTGACAAACAAAATGTCTTTTTATATATTTTGTTAAACATTTAACTTAACCTATAGGTGAAGAAGATTAACAGAATATGGATATCTATAATCATCATCTTCACTTATAAAACATTTTGTAAGATATAATATAACGATGTCTGTAAATAGATCTAGAGCGCTGTGAAATAAGATTTGCTGAAGATAACTTTATTAAGTAACAAGTAAATAGAATTGAGAGTAGTCTCCGTTAGAATATTATTATTTAAATAGGATGTATTCATCGTATGTTATAAAAACGATAGTGCTTAACCATTTGCCCAGTAGATATCATGTCTAAATAGGTAATATATATTCTCTATCCGAGATATAGAACCAATTGTGTTTTACGTAGGCTCTGATTGACGTGGATGCAGTATAGAACTAACTTCAAGCATATAAAAAGAGTTTTTTTTTGAATAGAGTAAATTATTAGTGTCATCATCAAATTATAGTGCTAGAACTTCATCCCGTTCTAATCCCGTTCTTAATAAGCATCGGCGTTGGGAAAGAAATCACTTTGCAAAATTTAAAGTCATTCGCGAATAGTTATGAAGTTCATTCATGACAAGGGAGTGAGTGGGGTTTAAGATCATTAAACTCACTGAAAGTTTGATAATAAAAAACCATCTTCTGTATCACGACCTTTCTAATGAAACCAGTTTGAAGCACATTCATTGGATGGTTTTAAAGACTATAACGGACATAGGATGAACAGTTTTGTGATCTGATACATGTACTTTAATGAAATATAATATTTCAATGTATTAGAAAACAATTTTTATTAAAACAGAAAATCTGTTCTAAAAGCATTTTTCATTAGACGAATTGGATGAATTTTATGGCGATTTGTCGATTTATTACTATCTTAGCTGAACCCGCGACTTCGTCTATGTGGAATATTTTTTGGGTAGCATTTTCATTAATTTGGGCAAATTGTTATACAAATAAGAAACATACGTGTAAATACTACCATGAGCTATTTGGTTGTGTATTACCGCAAAGAGCTTATAGTCTTTTTTCAGGCTCTAGATTATCGGTGTACTAAATTTCAAGTCTCTACGCCTTATGGTTCCAGAGATATCGTGATGTGTCAATAGATACCTGGATATCTCTTACATAGATTTAAAAAAGTTAACAGAAAACCAACGTCACACTTTTCGTAAGATCCGATAACTTACGAGACAAATGAATAACAAGGATTTCTTTTGTCGCATAAAACGAACAAAATAGATCAAACTTCTAAACTCTCATCAATTTGGTGTACAAATAGATGACAACTATAAATCAGAATATTTCGCTCAGTCTTTGGGGAGCTTCAATTTTTTATGTATTGTACTAAATTACGATTTGTCTTGCCATTTACATAATTATGTAATAAATCGCATTTTTTGTGTTATTTAGAGATGGTTGTAGCATTTAATTAAACAAAGACAGACGGATATTACAGAACTAACGTAAGTCTAGAAGAAACTCAAGCGAGATGTTCTGAAAGTGTATGTATGTCAGTATCTATTGGAGACTTACTATTCAATAATTGTCAAGCCATTATGGGAGAGGTTTTTTATTATTACCAAAATTTGGTTTGTAATTACCAAGTAAAGACTTCTCAATTTGACACATCAGGTTTAATTCTGAAAATAAGTTAACAACTTCGTCTGCGCCATTAACTATAACTAAAATAAAAATCCCATTTATGCATAACGTTATGGAGATTTAAGACTAAAGAAAACTTACCAAATTCATACAAAAATGTAAGACAACTTAAATATAACTTCAGCCTTTCAGAACATACCCTAAAAGCTACATACAATTTTACTCATAATTTCATGTGTAGGCAGGCATTTTAAACAAGAATAAATCAAACGCACTTATAAGTTGTGATTGGAGCTGAAATTTGAAATGAAATTAAGTTTTTTTTTATTATTAAATGTCATTGAATGTTAAAGCGATAAATTGAGGTGGAATAAGTTATGAATTTGTCGATATTACTTTTAGGTTCCCAATAAGGAAAACGATAAACTAAACGAAAGAAAAATCGGTGAGAACTTTTAAAGACACAAAAAAATACAGCGATGCTGCTGTTATTCTCACATGAAATGCGAAGAGAAATATAAAGCTGAGATCAAACATGTCGACATTGGATTGCGGGCGACCTCTACCCCTCCTGAGGGACTTAAACGTGAAGTAATAGTTTATTACAGAAACAAGATAGTGAGAAAATTTGCAGAAACTAATTCAGTGTCTTGTTTCAGTTGCTATAATATTATTACTAACACGCTAACAGAGCATGATTCAGTTACGTACTAGCTTTACGCTTTGATATTCGGCTTGACAATTATTATCCTAACAGCAAAATATGCGCACCAGAAAGTTGCTGAATGGAAATCGTTATGGTAAATTACCTCTTTTCAGGTAAGTAGACCAATGTGTATGTGGAACTTACTTTTGAAAGCCTCGCTAGTGGAATGATGTGAGTACTAGCTTTGCAAGAAGAGCTTCCGGGAGTCGATCCCCGGTAGGGCAAATTTAGGAAATTATATTTTCCTTGGTCTGATGGAAGGCTTTGGTCGTGATTAGTTATCACTCTCCCTGTCAGTCTATATTTAGACGAATTAGAAAACGCAATTTCTTAAATACACCCTCTACCGAGCGAGCTCATGACCTATGCTAGCAATGCGAGCATTCGCTCCACTGCGTCAGCAAGGCCCTCATCTAATTTGGCTTTTTTTATCGCTGAGAGTTTTAAGCTCTTGACTGTGATCTTACCTGATGGTAAGTGATGATACAGTCTAAGATAGAAGCGCGGTAATCTTACCGCGCTTCTATCTTATTTTAGCTTATCTTCTATCTTAGCTGTATAGAAACCATATGAGGTATATCGCTTCTTACCAGATGGTAAGAGGCGATATACCTCATATGGTTTCTATACAGCAGCGTACCGTAAAACAAATCTCTTTGTTTTGGCGGGACGTCTTTCCTGGTAGAATGGTAACTATTTTCTTAATTCGCCCTACCGGGGATCGAACCCTGAGCCTCTGCTAGCAAAGCGAGTAATCGCACCACTTAAGCGCGAGCCTTAAGCTGTCAGAGAATTCTAAAATATACTTAATAGTCTGATGGCAAATGGTTGTATTTTATCGTAAAAAGGACTTTTTCTCTCAAATAACAGAAAAATCTAAGGAACTTGAAAATCCATCGATGTGAAACGCTATTAAGTAGTGCCTGACATCGACAGATTTTCAAGTCCCATGTCACCCTGTTTCGTTTGATCCACATCTCAATTTACGCACTATATGACATTGATAAAAACGGGTATTCAATCACGACGGCTTTTACATATAGTGTATCATATCTAAAAGCACAATTTTCTAGAAGAACGTTTTATAGTAAGCCTTTTCAAGAGATATTTTATACTTTCGATATATTATATACAATGTCAGCTGTTCCCGACAATGTCACTCGTAGCTCGTGATTCCGGCGAGATATGGGTAAGTTCGTTATTTATCTTACCAAAACATTTCTAAAATCTACCTGAAGACACATAAAAACTTTCAACAAAATCAGTTCAGCCGTTTAGCCGTTCAGAGTTCCACACCGCCGGAGAAGGCGGAGTTGAAGGCAACGCCTGTTTGTGTAACTCTTCTTGCCTTCGTGAATGAGAAAGTTGAATCACTGGTGCCTCATTTATGGATGAAGAGGATTTCGCTGGGTTTTAGTGGTTATTGCGAGGCCTTTCTTGCTCGCCGTGTCCTATACCCCTAACCCATGGGACGGGTGCATAAAGGTATTTCCCAGCGAAAAAAACCGTTTAGATATTCAATAACATCCACACGCATAAGAACCGAACCGAGCCCTGAACCACGAACACTGAAACCCGGAGAATCAAAATCTGAAGACCCAAGTCTGAACAACTGACGACCGAACCTCTGAACCCTGAAGAAATTGAATATTGAAGACCCGAACATTCAAGAACTGAAGACCGAACCCGTTGAAACCCGAAGATCGAAGCCCATACAGTCCACTGAACCCAATTCGTGCTAGATTGCGTAGGAGTTTAAACTTTAAGTGGATTAAGCTTGATGTTAATACAGTTATAAATCTCATAAACCGTACAATTTCCTTCGTGCCTTCTCCAATTCACACGTCAATGGCGAAGTTGTGTGTACTCTTGTAACATCTGAAAACCAATAATTAGAAGAAGCAGATATAGGCATTGACTTTCAATTTTTTTGTATTGTTATAAGTAAATAGAGAATGGCAGAGGATAATAGGTACGTATTGAAATTGGAATAGCCAGTGAAATGTGGCCAGATGGAGCAGACGTTATGAAAGACAATAGAAGTAATGCCGCCATAGATTCCCCAATATACGGAACGTTCTGTTTCATCGTTAAAGTCAAATTTATGACCCAAATATTTGAACATATTTGTGCTTTTATATGCACGTTATCAAAAGCTGATGGCCTAGAGCCGTTACTAGACGGGTAAAATTTTGCTTATGTAGTTTAATTTTATACTGTGGTGTGTGGTACTTATGCCTAGAATTTGTACCAAATAAAAACAAGCATTCAAGCTTTCTTTTTATCGTAATCTTTGAGAGATTAGCGTAGACTATCTTTATATATGTATATATAAGCATTTTGAGATGGATTTAAAGTATTACAAAAAACTAGATGCTTCCTGTCGTGTCACTCGCGTAGTTGATCCCGTGGAGATATGGGTTAATTCGTTATTTATCTAAACCATTCTCGAATCCATCTGAAGAATGTCACGGACTCGTCCTTACATAAAAAAGTTATATATATATATATATATAGATTAAATGTATGTACAGACATAAATATCTAATATATATATTTTTTGTTTTAGTGTTTATTTTCCTCCGAAACGGCTTGCCCGATTTTGATAAAATTTTATATTCAGTAGGTATGAGAATTGTAATATAGGTATGAAGTATAGAATTAAAAGTAATTTTTAGATGTGTTAAGGGTCATTTACCCCAAAATTTTATGGTCTTTTTTTAATAGTGTGGAATTAAAAAATATATACAACTGTAAATTTACACCCTTCTATAACCAACTCCTATTTTTTTAATCGTGATAATAGTTATTATAGTGCAACACAACGTTTGCTGTCTCAGGTAGTATTGCATTATATTATATTATATATTCAGAAATATTAGTTATATACAAACTTTTTATTGAATTATATTGAAGGCAACCTACAAAAGTCTTGTTAATTTTTAAAAAGACAACATTTTGAAAATGGAATGTCGACCGTCAGTGGTTTAAGGGAATGAAAATTTGGTGGCTATTGCAGGAGTGCGTTTTCTCCTGCATTTTTTATTGAAGTGAAGTGTGTATTGACTTAAACGAATTAAAGAAAGGGATGATATTTAATATTTATTAATACCGTTGTGTCTTAAATGGTGAGGCAAATTGTTAGCCACAATTTGGAACTGGTTGTCTAGGGGGAATAGATTTCTTTCTTACAGGCTGGTGCATGTGCTGACCAAATCATAGTTGTTTCGGCAAGTACCTGCATCAGATTGTTCGCTGAGAGAAAACGCCTGCCAGCCATGAGTGTGATGCTATTGATTCGGTGCAGCACACTGGTAGTTGGTTGGAGGGGACCTTTCGTTGAAGGGCTGTGGGATCCTTCTGCGAATCTGTTATTTCGCTCTCGCTCTTCTCTTTCGCTCTTCTCCCGCACAGGAGGTTCGAAGGTATAAGGCTTTGATTTGCGCTTCCTTCTTAAGTTTCCCAATGGTAGAATCCAAGAGTATCAAGGTAGATTGCGTCAACTGATCATCTGGCGCTCCAGTAAAGGATATGGAGGGTATCGCTGGGTTTTAGTGGGTATTCTGGCTCACTGCCACCAAGTCCCACATTCCCGTTTAGATTTCCCAAGGCATTTCCCAGCGTGAAAAAAAGTCACAATTTGGTGTCATGACCAGGATAATGATTTATTTATATAACTATCTGGTCTGGCATCATTGTTAGTAACAAGAAATACAAAAAAAAATCAACTAAATCGGTCCAGTCATTTAATTGTTCAGTGACATACACACAAACATAACAATTATATATAAAGATTAGTTTATAATATTCTTATCACAAACTTCGCCATTTTAAGTGATTGTTATGAGACTGGAAAGGGGCTTAATTTATTGAGTGACAAAATTAAATTAAAGAGTAAAAAGGATCTGCCTAAAATTTTCATGCATAATTAAAAAAGTTACCCTGTAAAAAAGCGATAGCCTATTTTAATATTCACCAAATTCAACTTTCGACTCTTCAGGGATCATCATTATAAAGTTGGATATTAAAAATTCCCTATGGGTAACTTGATCTAACAAAAATCCCGAATACGCGTTGGTTGGTCAAAGTTTGCGTGATACTTAAATGGTATGTGTTAAACTTTATATAACATTATTATGTTTGCTATTAATTTCGTGTTTCCCTTAAAATATATGGATAAAAGTAGTACACTAATTTAAATTCAAAATTTCTTTCCTACAGTAAGCTATTACTTAAGTCTTATGATGATATTAAAGAACGACTTAGAAGCAAAAGTTGGGAGTGTTCCTTCGCGCCCTGTTCTGAGAAGAGCCTATAAAAACCTCAGCCGGGTGTCCCTTTTTTTCTTATCATCATTACATTATACATTTCTAATTCATTCTTTTTCGATTAGAGCAATTCATTACTACCACGCCTTTTTATCTTCTAAGTATTTGTTCAAATTATAGAACGATTTCTCAATTAGTTTTCAATAAAAAAATATACATTCTTTGGAATTAAACCATAATACAATACAATACTTATATGAAAGACAAAATATAATACTTACCTTTATAATATTTATGCTTATATTTTTATTCGTTATAGAAAACCAGCTGTTTTCTCGTTATCACCCAATTAGTTTCCCATCCCGTGGAGACATTAAAAAATCCGTCTACATTGTGATAGGAGTCACTATAATAAATTTCAAAGCAATTGCTAATAATTTTGAAGATAAGCAATGAGTGTGTAAGTTTAGTGGTCTATAGCCATTTTAGATTACATAATAATAAAATAAATATAAATTTTAATTGTAAAAATTTCTATTCATTTTTTGTTTTTTAGTGAAAAAATCTGAAGTAAACTAACAAATTTATAAATTCTGCCGAGTATTGTTCATTTGCTCCTAAGAATTGAAGAGTTCCGTCACTTTGTCATGGTTTCCATTATCAGAACCTAACCAAACTATCGCAAAACAACCCTTGAAGTATATCCTTTCCAATAAAAAAAGATTTATCGAAATCGGTTGGCGTGGTCTTAAGTTATTCGTCCATTTGTCGCGCACATGCTTAATGCAAATTTAACACTTATCCGGTTTTCTCATGGATGCCATCATCAGAACTGGATTTTAAAAAAAATGGGACCCTATGACGAGCGCCACCTTTCATTTAAAAAAAAATATCAAGATCGGTCCACCCAGTCGGGAGATATGAGGAAACAAACATAAAAAAAAATACAAACGAATTGATAACCTCCTCCTTTTTTTGAAGTCTGATAAAAATACGATACGACTACAATTTTAATGCAAGAAATAAAAACAAATTTATATTGCCATTTTTTGGGTGTAGAATGTTCAGAAATCAGTTTTGGATTTGCCTTCACATAATTTAAAGAAATACGTCAAAAACATCCTTTAACAAAAGTCATATTATAATCTTGAAGATTATTTAAGTAATTGCATTCGTAAGGAAATGATTACACATTGTAACCTAGAAGACTATACCTAAAATCAACAATCGAAAAGCGGAATCGACTTTACGACTCGGTGGTAGATTTTTTACCAACGGACATGCAACTGACGATTTAAAAGTGAATAAAGAATATTGGGTATTAGTTATAGTTACATCTAGAATACATTTGTGAGTCATTGCTAAATTACATTAAAATTTATCGTACAATATAAATTCTTGCGATAAGTTAAGCTGGTGGCTTAATTCAAAAAGTCCCTCGAGGGAAAAACGTGTTATTAATAATTTCTCAGTAAACATTATTTTCTAAATTAAAGAACATTGAAGGCTCTCCGCCATGACGCTGCGTAATGTACCGGAAAATCCGACACTAAGCAGTAATTAAACTCCCAAATCTTGAACAAAATGGCCTCATTATTCCCTTTCATGCACAGGGTGCGGCTTTCCCCGCCCTCGCATCCGGCATTTTCCCTCCTAATGTAAATGCCAAACAATTTACGAAAGGATGTTTTCTAACGATCTAAAGAATTTATGCCGTCACGGCCTTGTGGTACGACGTTTGAATACATGTTTACGTTAAGAAGGTAGGTATTTTTAAGTGTTTTTTTTTGCAAATTCATTTTAAAATTACATCTATATATACATAAGAGATATCCAGGTATCTATTGACTCATCACGATATCTCTGTAACCATACGGCGTAGAGACTTGAAATTTGGTAGGAACTTTCCTTTTACCGAGTAGAGCTCAGTTAAGAACGGGTATTACTGAATTCCACCCGCAAGGAACGTTGTGAGGGTGTTAATTAAAAAAATTCAAATTTTCACATTTACAAACTATACGCCAATAATCTAGAGGACTATAAGCTCTTTGCAGTAACAAACAGCAAATAGCTTATTGAAGTATTTATACGCATATAGCCTAAACTAATGAAAATGCTAACCAAAAACTGACCTTTTCAGAGTCTTGGCGGTGAAGAGATGCGAGTACTCGTTTAGCAAGCAGAAGGTTTTTAGTTATTAGAAATAACATTTTTTTGTTTGCCTAAGTCTGGATTGGTGGCCCTAACAGTAAAGGCGTACTGTCAAGCAAGAGATTTGTGTTCCGGTACGATGCTGTATAAACCATGGGGTAAATTGCCTGTTAACAGATTAACGTGCTTCTTATATAATATCTTCAGGTGTGATCACACAGGTGTGATCACAATCAAGCGATTACCTGTCAGCAATAAGAAAGAATTTTTTGGGTTTTTGAAATATGGGTCTTAAAGCACGGCACCATCATTTGATGCAAAAAAAAATTATTGCCGACAGTGTAGCGCTTGACTGTGATCTCACCTGATGGTAAGTGATGATATAGTCTAAGATGGAAGCGCACTAATTTGGTCTCTCTGCTTTGTGATACGTCTTTGCTGGTAAGGCGGCAACTTAACACGGCTGAAGTCTCCCTCCTGTCCAGATTCAGACAAATTAGATAATACATTTTTCCAAATTTCGCCTTGTCGGGGATCGAACCTGGGGTCTCTACTAGCAAAGCTACTTGCACCACTGCGCCAGCGAGACCATCAGCTTATGTAACATAGTTAACAGCAGAACTCATACTTAACGAAATTAAAATGATACCTATCTGCTAAGATGGAATAAATCCAGTAATTTTGAGGTCCGATTTAATTAAAACTTAATGAAACAGGAGAAGCGTGTTGTCAATCAATGATAAATAATTTCAAACATTCCTTTGTTTATGGTACGTAGCAGCCCATTCAGGTTCCACTGCTGGCCACAGGTCTTCTCACTCATATGAGAGAGTGTTTTTAGAGTATAGACTCACCACGCTGCTCCACTGCCGGTTGGCAGGCATAGCACACAAGTGCATTCTGTATTCTGTACTCTGTAAGTTTGTTTTTATTTCTAGTATTAAAATTGTGTGTTTCGCTCATTTTTCTGTATAAATGAATGTTATCACGGATATATAAAATATTATTCAATATATAATACCATTGTACTGTGAGAACTGATATTTCTTTGAGTTTTTCTCTTAAGTAAACGCAAGATTTCAAATAACATATGGCACGTATTGCTCTTTTTAACTGACTTCAAAAAAAGGAGGAGGTTATCAATTACTCTGTATTTTTTTTTAATGTTTGTTGTTTGAATGGTGGTGATTGTCGTAGGGTTCCATTTTTTAAAAAGATAGTTTCAATATCCGCTGCCTTACCCCATAACAGTATGCCGTAAGACATAATGCTATGAAAGTAAGCTAAGTATTCTAAGCACGACAATCTATCAAGAGACCTCATAACTTTGGCCGAACATGTTAACCATTAGACCAATGAGATAGTTTCTTTGTATAATACAGATAAACGTTGGTCTTAATTATACGGATACTGTGTATAATCCCCAGCTTTAGCTTACGTGGCTACAACGCTAAATCAACAACGCTCTGGCGTGAGCTTCATACAAATTCTGGAAATAACAGTTCACAATGTCCAGTACTATGCTCTTGTATATGTTCACTTGTCGGATGTTTTAAACCGAAATTCTATTATTTTACTAAACTAAAAAAGTGTCCTAGGAAATTGTATAATAATCTATTGGTATTAAGAATATTATTTGATGAGATGAAAGGAATAGTATTATAATCAATTAAAACGTTTATTTGGAACAAAAAATATCCAATATATTAATTAATAGTAAATATAACTATTTTTATCTATTACAAAGTATGCCAAAATTAATAGTTGATAAAATATTATTTATATTAAAATTCAACAAATCCATATATTATTTTCAACGTGCGATTGATGATGATAATAAAGAATGACTTACAATCTACAGGGTTCTTTCGCGCCCTGTTCGGTGAAGAGTCCACAACAAACTCAGTCGGGTGTCACTTTTGTTTCTTATCATCATTACAATATATTTAAGTTTAATTTATTCCATTTAGATTAGAGCAATTCATTCGCTCCCACGCTTTTTTATCCTCTAGGTATTCCTTCAAATTACAGAAGGATTTTTCAATAAGCTTTCCTTTAATAAAAGATTTAAAATTATTAAGTGACATCTTTGTAACTTCCTCTGGGAGTTTATTATAGAAACGTATACAGTTATCCTAGAATGAATTGTTTATTTTATGCAGCCTACTTTTCTTTTTAATTTTATGGACGTACAAGCTTTCGTATATGTTGATTAATGATCTCTGGAGAATAATCTTCATATTTTAGTCACTTTTATTATATACATATGTATATAAACATGTTGTCGTGTCATTTTGTAAGCCTGAGTTTCCTCACAATGCGTTTCGAGTCCAAAATAAGACCTCGCAACTTAATTATTAGTCAATACATTTGATCACTTAGCCATCATGGCTGGTTTCTTTTAAACGTAAGTGACCCGCCGCAAGTTTCATTTCAATAAGGAAAGACTCATCATCTATCAAACGGATATAAATTGAATTGTCAGTAAGTCTTCAATCGGAACCCGTCAGGCCTATGTTTGCTGCGCTTTTCAATTGTTCTTGACGTTTAATCATCCTCATTTCGAAGTACGTGAGCTATCGCCTTCGGGCGTCTGCGAAATTGAATTTGATTTCATCCGTTTATTGGGTTATAATATTGGAGCTACAATGCAGTATTCTTACAAGAAGTTATTATTATTTTTAAGTATTTAGACGCGTATACTCGTAATGTAATGGGTTTACATCCTGGGCCACTGCATTTCTTTGGGCTCTGAGCTGGAAACTGACGTACTTGATCATTCTTTCCAATCAATCATTGTGCTTCCTGGTGAAGGAAAACTTCGTGAGAAATCCTCTATATCCTAGGAATAATTCTGGAGTATGTGTAGTGGAGCAGCGTGATTAATCTATACCCTAAAAACCTTCTCTGCTATGAGTAAGGAGGGCTGTGTCCAGCTATGGGATGTTAATGGGCAACTATTTACTTTTTCATTGTTAAATTAATTTCAGTTTCTTAAAAGCTATGTTGACGGTAACTTCCATTATCTATTTAAATAACAGCTTCAAACTATAGTCTGAGATTTTTAATGTATACTTTCAAACATAACTTTCTTAGAAATCTTTTATTCTTATTGCAAACAAAGTATAAATAAAAGAAAATAAAAGTACTGATGATATAACGCGTATAAAGGCGGGCTTATTGCTAGTAGAGACCTCCTCCAGATAATCTTAGTAGCTTACGAAAGTACTGGGTAAATGTATAAGAATAAGCTATCATAATTTAACATTTACGATAAAATAATACATGTATAATTGCATTTTTCAATTTTTCTGAGTCAAGACAGATGGGATGCTTCGGCCGTGGCTAGTTAACGCCCCACCAGACATATCGCAAAGCAAAAAGGTTTGTGTTTCAATAAGATGTTGTGACGAAACCATAAGAGTTAAATTGCCTCTTACTAGACTATCGCGCTTCCACCTGAGATTACGAGTATATCATTACTTACTATCAGGTGTGATCACAGTAAAGCTATTACCTGTCAGTAATAAAGAAAACCCACAAATATATAAATATTATGCCCTATAAACGTAAAGTACTACGTCTAAATATTTACTGTAATAGTTTAAAAGTAAGCGCCTTCGTAAAACGAAATACGGGACATCGTAAAGTTAGTGTAACATATTCAAATCCGTATACCCAAATGCTTGTAACTTGTCGAACTTACTCTTAGCTTTTTGCAAACAGAGCTGGCTGCAAATGACGCGGGTCGAACCGTACCCGGGGAGCCGTAGGCCTTGCATACAAATTGAAGGCCTAAATGAGATAAACCCCTGTTTTGCTCACACCACACGAAGGCAGGTTAAGCCCCGCAATAAAAACAGTAATGGAAATCCCTAATACGACAGAGTATTTTAGCGGCGTGTTACATTTGTTCGAGCGGTTTTGGGGAATTGAATATGACTAGCAAAAAAACGCGCTAAAAGACGCACGCTATGAATGCCGATTGTTTCATGGATTGAAAGACGTAACCTGTTTAGACTCAATTTTGATAGGATATCTGTATCTAATATTAGTTCACAGTCTCCCTATTCTTACAATATCTTGTCCCAGTTATCTATATTTAATAAACTATTCTTTATTAATGGACTTAATAGCAAATACATTTTTTTAATAGTGAATATTGACAGTTACACCGATAACAATTACATTTGTTTTGATTATAACCTTACGATAAACTTCAAGGGTTTCTATTATTATAAGGGTTATAATGAATTTAAAAAGTTTGTGCTGGATGGCCTAAAATAAGTAGCAGCCCATTAACGCTCCACTACTGGGCACAGGCCTCCTCACTCCGAGGAGCGAGGGTTTTTAGAGCATAGACCCACCACGCTGCTCCACTGCGAATTGGCAGGCATAGTACACAAATGCACTCTTATAGTCCGATGTGACAGGAATCCGACACGACCGGAGAGAGATCAGGCGCAGGACCGACTGCTTAACGTGCTCTCCCAGGCACGGGGGTGGATCACACCGCCAACATCCCAACTTTGAGCAAATATTAAATAGAAAACTCAATATTGATTTTTGAATCGGTCCGACCCGGGACTTGATCCCGGAACCTCATGTCTGTCGTAGAACATACTCACCACTAGACCAATGAGATGGCCTAAGAATTGATGGTATTAAATATGAATAAAAAAAAGATATGAGTATAAAAGACCTATATTATTCTCTCTCACATCAGCTATGTTCCCATGAAAGTCTTGTCAGAATTGGTACAACGTTTTCAGTGATAGGAGATCGGAAGCAAGGGATTTAAGAACTTTTGTGTACTATGCTTGCAAACCAGAAGTAGGGCAGCGGGAAGTGGTTAGGTGGGTCAAAAACCGTCTCTCCTGTGAGTGAGGAGGCCTGTGCCCAGCAGCAGGACATTAAAAGGCTGCTTATTACGTCTTTTCTGTCAATTTACTACAAATTTTTCAGTTTAAACTAAAAAAAATTAGAGTTATTATTAATGTCTCTTTTCTTTAAAGATAAAATTAATAATAAAACAATTTCAATACGTGTACTAATACTGACGTTGTTTGTCGCCAACTGTATGTGAAATAACAAGTAGGTATGAGAGATTTGGATAAACAGATGTTCTGCATGTACCTATTACATCAGTGGGAAATCCCACGGCTCACTACACAAATGAAAAGAATTTATTCTTTGAATTGACGGATTGAGATAAGGCTTGAATAGAAAATAGCAATAAAGTTCTAGTGTAAGCAAAATGGGGGGTTTAAACTTACGAAATCTCATCAGGCTGAAGCGAATTTACATTTTATGTCTTTTTGGAACAATAACGTTTTATTAGACATGCATCCATGCTTAATGTGAATTGGTAGTTAAGACGAGTGTTGACAGTTTTGAATGAGTTTTAGTATGTAATATGAAATTTATATAAAACGAATATTAGATTCTAAATGTCTAGACCAGGCTACATTTCAGAAGAAAGAAATTCAGTTTCTCTAAAAATTTAGCCTAATAAACATACATATAACATCAGCAGTCTATAAAACTTTGGTATTATATATTGCAAATATATATCATTACTTGTATTGTAAAATAAAAGGAATGAAAAACGTTTCATAAATCTTTTAACCAAAACGTTAAATACCAAATTTTGAAATAATAATTCGAGAGTTCCTTTTTTATTTCAAATAGTTTCATGTTCAATCATTTCTTCTGTCACTCTATAAAAAAGGTGAGTAGCAGCCTTTTAACGTCCCACAATTGGACACAAGGCTCCTCAAGTATACGAGAGTAGATTTTTAGAGCTTAGACCCGCTACGCTACTCCACTGTGGTTTTACGTATGTAGTATAAAATATTTATTAATGTAGATCAACATCAAATATACTTGTCGGAGAATAAGAGAAGGAAGGAAGCATAAAACATAGGGGCGTAGGGTTCTCCGTCGACATCGTCATTAATGACATCCATAATTTCCTTATGAAAAAAGGATAATCAACGAACCCGTTAAACGCTTTACGTTAACACGTTTTAAGCCAATAACTGGTAAAGTAATAATGGATAATGGGACCTTTTTTAAATTGGATCGCGGCACTCATCGAACCATGTATAGGCATCAAAGGGTTATTGATATGTGTTTGCACAAACGTTTACGTTGTCCGCATCAATGTAACCAATTGTCGTTTTTTTTTGGCAGCAAATATAAAATTTCGTACATTTTTAAACGACTTTAACATTTTTAACAAAAAAGAACCGCCTTCAAAACAAACTGTTCCAAATATATGCTCTAAAAAGTAAAAAATAATTGCGTATTCTTTGTTAGCGTTCTTCGTATTCTTATATTCGGAGTCGGTGTCAGCCAAGGTAGCTACACATATATACAGCTATAGGTGTGAGCGGCGCCGGAGCTGCCAAGTGGACACGCGGGACACATCTATCTTGGCTGACGCCGACTCCGAATATAATAATAATTCCTGTGTTGTTAACATTTTTATTTATTTCTTGACTTTTAGTGAATTTGAAATAAACTAACAAATTTGTCTGAATATGTGTACACCTAACAAAAGTGTTGCTCATATAAGACAGCCCGTTTAAATAAAACCACTTTACAAATTGTAATTTACATTGGTCCCGCCACACCCGGGATCGAACCCGCAACCGTAAAATACCTCATGTCTTCTGACTGGGTGAACCGATATTAATAATTCTTTTTTATATGAAGGGTGGTGCTTCTGAAAGGGTCCCATGTTATTAATCCAGTTCTGGTGATGGCATCCATTGGAAAAACGTACAAGTCTTAAATTTGCCTTAAGCATGTGCGTGACAAATGTATGAATAACTCAAGATCACACTAACCGATTTCGAGGATTCGTTTTTATTTTAAATATTTCAAGATTTGTTTTATGTATAGTTTGGCTAGGTTTTGATCATGGGGGCCATGACAAAGTAACGGAAAGACGGAGTCACCTACCGTAACGTTGGTATGGTCAAGTGATCGTCGTAGTTAAATATGATGATCAATGGAACTCTTCAACGGCTTATAGTAAGGGTGCGGTTTGTGGCAAAATATCAAATTGTCTTTAATCAACTGACAATGAGCTTACGTTTGTTGCTGCAATGCAATATTTATAAGGTATATTGTGTGTGAAGCGGTGGTAGCCGAGTGTGTGTGGGGGGGGGGGTGTTAAGGAAACTTTTGCGTATTAGTGATGTGCTCGATTAGGTTGTAACTATATACATATACATACAACAGGTGAGAGTGGCGCGGAAGCTGCTAAGTGGACATGCGGAATAAATCTACCTTGGCTAACGCAGACTCTAAATATAAGACTTCTTAATCATTTTTTACATTTTTGAGTATATTAATATATTTGTAAGAGTTTGTTTTGAAGGCGGTTCTTTTTTGTAATTTTTTTTATTTATTGAAGTAAAAAGCCTATAAGCATACTTGTTTCATAATATACTTTTAAGCTTGTAATTTTTTCCCGTTAAAATTTCAGCTTAAATTAGAACCTAATATATTTTTTATAACATCATTAATTTCGGAGTAAAAATTCCACAAATTCCTTAAAAATATGGGTAAGCGGTTTAGTCTGAAATCATAGACAGTGTCATGCAAACGTTCATCTTTTCAATAAAACTACATATTTAATATTATAACTAACCTTTACTGAAATGGTGCAAACAGGTAGATATTTATAAGTATGGATAGAGTACTCATATATCGGACAAACATATTAATCCGAGCTTTTTAATTTATATAAAACCGGGACCTGTTTTCGTTAATGTACCTCAATTATCCAAATGCTTATCTATATATCTTAAACCCCAATTCTTAATTGCGTATCTCGTAAAAAAACTTATCAAAATATACCTTTTCATATGATAAAAACGTAAAAATGCTCATAAGGATTTTTTTCTCATTTATTTTTATACTATAATCATATTAAAAATTACGTTAACGCATAAAAAGTATTGACTGAATCGTTTATACAAATCGATATTATAATGCAATTATATGCTTGTAAATATATAATAAAACCAGAAAGTTGAAAGAAATTATGTTGGTTTGTCCGTTACATTATAAAGCTTAAACATGTATCGATACATTTTGATACAGTGACCTTGGAAACGGCTACTATTTGTTGCAAAAATTTATATATTAAAATTAAAAGCGGCATTAAAGTCTAGTTTGAGGATATTTCGGTATAGATCACGAATGGATCTTGAAGACCAATATAGGTTATTTTAGTCCCTAAAAATCCTGAAGGACTATGAAAATGTCTGTATCTAAATAACTTATAAATATTTTCAAAATAAAGCTATGGGATTCGACATTAATTCACTTCAATTAAAATTTAATAACAATTTCATATTTTAATTTAATGAAATAATAAATAGGGTAGCAGAGGTGTCGACAGTTTTTAGAATAATGCAAATTATTAGACAATCAAACGTTTACAAATAATTAATTTTATATTAGAAAATATTTATATCAATGTATCTAGGTAACAAAGAAACATCAAGAGCTATAAATATGATATAGAAATATTTAATGGATATTTCGAAGGCCTTCTGTACTGACATTTTGGACATATGGTACTCAACTTTGGAGATAAACCAAACCTAGTAATATAAAAATTTCAAAACATAATACTTAGGGACACATTTAACGCAACTTGGTACGTTAGAAATAAAGATCTTCACAATAACCTCCATACAGTGCTCGTGAATAAGTAAACCGAAAATATTGCCAAAGGTGCTCATCAAAGACATCATATAATTTTAGATGTCACCCAAGTAAGAAGAAGACTTAAAACAATGAAACCTTTTCAGTTAGTGATAGTGTAGTGGTCTTTTTAAGCAAGAACAGATTAAGTCTGTAAAACACTAAACGTAAACTTAGAACAGGCAATGAGATCCAAACTCTTTAGACTTAGATGAAATAAGAACACTCTGAATAGATTAGATCTTATACAATAAAGCAACCAAAGATTGTTTATAATCCATCTAAAAATAATAGGTGCGTGGGTACAAAATACACATGTCAGAAATGAAACTTCTTTGGAAAACAAATTTTTAAATCTTGTTGAAATCTAAAATCTTAGATTTCCGCGACTTAGACCAAGGGAAAAAGGATGATATGTTAAAAATTTAATGAATTTAATTGTTATTAAAATATTAAATGTGTCGAAAATTAATACAAATAACTCATTGAATTTTTAAAATGGCGAAATGCCACGTGTTTTTTGTCAATATAAAAAATTATTTATTAAATTTTTTCATTTTATATTTTAAGAAAAATAGTATATTAATTGACCTGTGACATTAAAATGCCACATATTATTTGTAAATGTCGAAACTACCTAAACCTCAAACGAATTAGCATAATAACGCTGCACATCTTCGTGACGCTAATCACGCGTTTCATTCGTAAAAGGATCTCTCATACGTCTAAAGAAGTTTCACTTAAAACAACTAGGGAAGCGGAATATTATAAGAGCATATTTATTGAAGCACAGTAAAACTTGGTCCTGCTCGTCAGTACATATATAAAGTATAAAAAATTCTACAAAATATTGAAAATACATTAATCCAGCCTTTTTCATTTGCATCAGAGCCGAGGCCATCTCGCGTAATGTACGTCAATTATCCAAATGCAATATGTCTGGAATCCAATTTCTTAATTGAGTCTCTCATAAAAAAAAACTTTTTATCGCAACGCGTCCGTTTAATGTGATTAAAATGTAAAAACGTTAGTACGGATTCCCTTCCCATTTAATATCATATAAGAATTATTTTTTTCTTTTCATTGCTATTAAATACAAACACAAACAGATATATATAGTTGTTGATAAGAAAATAAATGTGTTTCTGATACGATATGGTACAGATACTAATAACTTTTACCATAATATTTAAGGCCATTATGTGTTGGATAAAAAATAACGACACATATATTTATAATAGTAACAAAGCTCAGTTCACTCTTAGTTGAATAATTCACTAAAACATACGAAATTTATCAGTTCCGCCAATTATTCATTACAATTCCTAAGAGCCTAGGGCTATGACAGAAGATATTACACCTGCATAATTTAGTTCAGAAACTACATTAACATATATAGATATATCTAATCTTATTACAAGATAGGATAGATAAGTTTCACGTCTAGTTTCTACTATTGCCTTCGTACTTTATTCACAACTTTAATGTATTGTATTCTAGTCTAGCTGAAGTTCGTTTGAATAATTTATGACCGCTTGAATAACTTAATTTCATTCGTGCTGAAATGGAGAATATTGAGTTATATACCCAAGTCGAATAAATATCAAATAAGCCATAAATTTTCATACAAATAAACAAGTAAAATATAATAAAAATTGCAGATTTCTACGCCATCCAACACGAATTTCGTAAACTGTCTATAAAGAAATAATCTTTAATGTGTTATATATGAGCTTTCAATAAATAAGACTACAATTTTTCGGATCAACAATTTCACTTTGAACTTGAATCTGAATGGCCTCGCTGGCGCAGTGGTGTGAGTATTCGCTCTGCTAGCATAGGTCCCGGGTTCGATTCCCGGTAGGATTTAAGATAATTGCATTTTCTAATTTGTTATGGTTTGAACTGGTTCGGCTGAGGCTACTTACCGCCCTACCAGCAAAAACGTACCGCCAAACAAAGTGATTTGTGTCCCGGTACGATGATGTGTAGAAACCTTAAGGGGTATATCGCCTTTTACTAGATTAGCACGCTTCCATCTTAGACTGTATCATCACTTACCAATAGGTGAGATCATAGTCAAGCGCTTAACTGTCAGTAATAAAAAAAACAAAATTTAATAAATACAGACGATATAGGTTTAACAGATTTGATATTTAAATTACGGGTATTTAGGTAAACTATTGGTCGCATAATGGTCTAAATTAGACAATAATTAATTTAAATTATAAGTTTCAACATAACTCAAGTTAATATTATAATTCCAACGCCTACCAGCTTATCAAAGACAAAAAAAGTCGTTGCAATTTTTAAATAAATAGATTATGTTAATATAATAATGCGTCCCTATTTCCCTATGTAATAGCATCACGGGTGCATTTTTGAACCATTTCAATAACTGTAGTTATGTTTTTTATAGTTAGAAGGCTCGTATAACTTTAAGAAACTTTAACAAGCATAATAAATTTTCTAATGTAACCTCCTTAGTACTTTTGACAATATAAACTTTTGACATAATTGTCAGCTATTGACAAATATAGTCTGTACGCGGCAGTGTAATGTTTTTTATTGATTTAATATATTCTTATACACATTTTTTTTTAATATTAGCATCGTGCACTCCTTCTCTATAAACTATAATTAAATCCGCGCAATTTTCGTAATAAGCTGTGTAAAGTGTTTGCTTCATGTATAGAAAAGGTGAAATTTTCCAAAGCAAAATTTGTTTAACTAGTAGAAAGTAAAATGAGGAATCCTAAAACGAACTCTTAAAAATTATTACTTGGAATTCAATGTTATGTGATTTTTTATCAGCCAATATAGCATGTAATAGGTATTTATTCATAGAAGGCAATGAACTTTATAATAATAAAGGCAAACAATCTTGGGTTGCGTGTTGAGAAAACATTATACAAATTCTACGTTACAGTCACGTATAGGACTTTATAAACTAATAACTTGAAGTACGATATTATAAATTTCAACCTCTTAATGAAAAATTGATATAACGATATCTATATATATAAAAGAGATATCCAGGTATATATTGACTCATCACGATATTATGGTAGGAATATTCCTTCTGCCGAGTAGAGGTCAGGTAAGAACGGATTTCACAAAATTCAACCTGCAAGGGCGGTTGCGGGGTGTTAATTTAAAAAATGCTACCCAAAAAACATTCCACGCAAACGAAGTCGCGGGTTCAGCTAGTACTTATATATATTACACTTCTATATACTATTCCTCCCTTAAATAATATGTTATATATAGTCTTCAGGCACGACTTTACTGGAACCTATAGCCAAAGCCTCCAAATATAAACAAATTAGAAATATACCGGTTTTAACTTTTCCGTAGGATATTGAATCAAGTATCGTATGTACCTTTTTTTTTTTTTTTTTTT